>JAQPPZ010003242.1:0-600000 GCA_028583015.1 Wollemia nobilis | reverse complement strand
GTACTGTTGGTGCTTGTGTTACTGATGGGACCACATGATAGGTAATTTGTTGTTGCACCAGATTTTGAGCCACTACGGGCTGGCTCATCACCACTTGATTGACTTGATTAGTTGTGTTAGCCGTTGAGGCTTGTGTTGATTTAGTTTGGCCGGATTGATTATTTTGGTATTGGCCCTTATTTTGCCATTCCTTTTTCTTAGGCTTAATGACACCTTCTTGGATTTTTATCTCCTCAATGACACTAGCCTGTGCTAAAGCTTCCTCAAATGTTCTATAAGTGTTTAGTTGTAGCATCCAAGAGATGGGTTTTAAGCAACTCTTGGTAAAAAGTTTTATAATTTCTTCCATTGGTAGGGAGAATGGCAACTTTGTTATGACTGCCCTCCAATGGTTTCCAAAATCATAGATAGGTTCATCATCCCATTGTTTCAAATAATATATGTCCGATAATGATACCTTCTTTCTAATATTGAGAGCGAAACGCTCAAAGAATAAGTCCATCAATTGGTCAAAAGTATAAATACTATGTGTAGGCAATTGATTGTACCATTCAATGGCATCTCCCCCTAATGTTTGAGGAAATGTTTAGAGCATAAGAGCATTATCATCGCTAATCCAAAAACATGCATGAACAAATGAACTCACATGCTCCTTGGGATCCTCAGTTCCTCTGAACTTGTCAAATTTTGGTATCGTAAAATCTGTCGGATATGGCGGTGATGGTATCGAAGGGTGGATTGGTTGATGGATCAGTTGGCTTAAGGTGAGCTTTTGGCTTGTTATTCCTGGTGAGTTTTGCATCAACTGATCAATTTGCTTTTGTATTTCCTGGAATCTAAGATCTTCTACTAGAATGTGAGTACCTTGGATTATGTGGTGGTTGGTTGATGGGTTGGATGGTAGATGTTGTGGTGTGACCAACATGGTATTGTGAAATGAGTTGGGTTGGGTATGGGGTGAATATTGATGGTTAAAATATGGTGATGATTGGTGAGGAGGTTGATGGAAGAATGGATTGTGTGGTTGGTTGGTAGCAATGGTAATTGGTGTGGTTGATGTGTGGATTTGCGGTGGATTAGGGATGGAGACTATGGAATATTGGGGAACCCATGCTGGATTTTTATTGGTGGGTGGAGGTTGATTTGGAACTTCTTGGATCATAGGTTCTATGTGGGCCGATTATTTTCCTCTTGTTCATTGTGAAATCAACTTATTTATGAGCCCTAATGTATCCGTGAGTTCTTGATTTGACCATGTGTCAAAGGATGTGGTTGTGGCTAGATGAGATGATGGAAGGGTGGATGATGATGGATGAGATGGCATGGGCATTGTGGCTAGGTGAGATGATGGAGGGATGGATGATGATGGATGAGAGGACATGGGCATGGAGCAAGTTGCATTTGATGTGACAACTTGTGAGGCAACATTGACATACTCCTCATATAATGGGTTGGAATAGATGGATGTGGGGTAAGTGTTTGGAACACTTAGATTTTGTTGTGATTGGCTCATGGAAGAAGGCATACCATATTCATAACCAAAATTATGATATCCTTGGGTAAGGTGGGAGGTAGCCAATTTGGGTTCTTCAAAACCCTCTTGGCTAAGGGGTTCTAAGACATAGTTGGAAGACTTGTAGATGGCCCTCACTTTGTCCATGTCTATGTGGGTGGTGGTTGTTTCCACATTGTGTGGAAGGGATCCTACTTGAGGTAGGGATGGATATGATGATCTAGATGAAGTAGTCTGAACCATGCTGGATAGGTTGGCTACCGAAGTAGCGGGAGGATGGGAAATGTTTTCCATTAAACAATTTTGGTTTATTACTTTCTTTTGTTGTCTCGTTAGCACCATAAAGTAGTTAAACCAAAGATTCAAAGTTTATCAAAATCACACAAACTAAAATTTTTTCAGAATTTAAAGTAAAGAAAACAATCAATCCTAGGTTTTACCGTGTGTGGCTTACCTCGTTCATTAATTATTTTCTTTCGTTAATGTGAGATTCTTTTTTTTTAGAATTGTAGGCTTGTGTGTTTTGATGTAACTTAATCTTGCTTAAAGAAAACAAAGGTAAAAAGCTATGGTTGGTTGGGGCAACGAGATTCTTGTTGGTAATGACCTCCAACAAGTTTGCTCAGGGGTAATCCTATGGTTTCTAGGGTAGATATTGGTGGATGGAAATCACTGCCACCATCACCAAATCTCAAGCAATGGTTGGTGATGAAATCCAACCACTACTGTTAAAAAGTGAATCGTGCAAGTGTGTGTGATTAATTTTATTAGATCTCTCATTCTCTATGGTGTTCAAACAATATTAAAGATTACTAACTTTACTAATCTAAATTAGAAGCCAACACAAAGATGCAAATTTCACCTAAAGAGCGTAGAGTACACCGCTTAAAACCCCCTGCCTACAAGTGATTAAAATCACAAGAGCAACCGGAGGGTTCGTCCACCTCTCTACCAAAGGGGCCAACCTAGGGCAGGATTACTTTATGCATCAAGATGTTGTTCCTATTTAGATATGCAAAATTTAAGTGATCTTTAACTCTTAAATGCAAAATCTAGGATGCTTTTCTATTTCATATGCACTCAATATGCAAACAATCACCTAGATCTACAATTTTAGAACAAGAAATGAATTTTGTGTAATTAAATGCACACAAACCCTAAATGTAATTTTCTAAGGATTCTTTCCCAAATTACTTAGTGTTAAGTTCTTTTTATAACCCAAAAACAACGAAAAACTATAGAAAAATACATAATACGTAAATTATGAAATAAAGTTATGGGACTTACTCGAAAGCCTTAGCTCTACTCCAAATCACTTCCAAGCACAATTGGGTGCCTGTGTAGGTGTAGCAAAGTGCCTATGTAGGCATGACAGAGTGCCTATGTAAACTCTGAAAAGTGCATTAGAATGCTTTAGAAACCCTAGCAATAAAATCGATGACTTCTGCGCTTCTAAAAATCCCTACAATAGACAAAAAAATCAAGTTAGCAAAGTAAATCAATTTAAATAATGAAACCCTTGTGGGGTCCCACCGTGATCGCCATTTGTAGAGCTAAAAGCACAACACTAAATAACAATAGAAGATAAACAGATCTGATAAGACAAATGAAATTGCACAAGAAATATTTTATTAGATAACGGGGGGAGCTAAGAAACTCCTTTGTACAATTAATTCTGCCTTGACAAAAATGTTGTGATACAATGAATACAATATGCTAGGGTTCTCTGATGGAATTGTGGAAAAGGTGGAATTGGTCCAAATAATTGGCGGTAAAGGTGTATGGTGGACAAGTGGGTGGTGGGATGGTTAAGATAGAGGGTAAATGGCTGCAATTTGGTGTCTACACATCTCATAGGTGTTTAATAATTATTTCAAGATCATAGTACCTTATTTTTAAATGCAAAGGATCCTTGGAGTCAATATACATGGAAGGACATTCTTTACTACCTCTTGGTCTTCAAAAACAACTTCTGAAGCCCTTTCTACTTTGCATGAACATTACTGCAACAATTTTCCCTACACTCTTTTTTGCAACATCCTTTTTTCTCTTTTTAGATTTTAAATAAACCTAGAGAGTTTTTTTTCAAATAAAACCAAATTCCAACTACCCACAAATCAATTTTCTAGGTTTGATGGTTTAATACAAGGTTAATGTGAGATTAGTAATTAAATACATTTCTTCCTTTATTTTGTTTTATTAAGTTTTTCTATCAGTATAACTTAATAACTAATTCATTTATAATATAACATTCAATTTATTAGAAATGCAAATACATTACCAAATGGAAATACAAAAGTGGAAAGACATATCAAATTTCAAAGACATATGGATAAATCTATTATGAAAATATTAAGCATCATATCATTATGACTAATAACCATCAGTCATTTTTATCCATTTATAAAGATGTCTATTCCTGCAAACACATACATCCATTAGTAATAATTATTTTTCATCATTTATGCATCATAAAACAATATAGTAAATCTATTAAAACAAAAAAAAAAATTCATAAATCACTCTATGAAAAAGTTTGCCAAGGGTGGGTCATGACACTTTTGAACTTCATCAACATAGAACTCAAGAACCATTGGAATTAATATATATATATATATATATACTTATGTGATCCAATAAATGTTACTAGTATTGGAGGATAGATATTTTCAACTATTTTTTGATGATTGCTCTAGAAACTTGTGGGTGTATTTTATAAATTTCAAATTAGAAGCATTCAGTTGTTTCAAACAATTCAAACTTTTGGTTGAAAAATAATCATGAAAAAAAATTAAGAATCCTCGTTTAAATAGAGGAGGTGATTTTTTGTCAAAAGAATTTAACTTATTTTTAGAATCCAGTGGAATAAAATACAACTCACCATAGCATATTCACCACAAAAAAATGGTATTGTAGAAATAGGAAATAGATCAATTATGGAAATGGTTTGTTGTATGCTAAAGGAAGTGCACCTTGACAATCAATATTGGGCAGAAGTGGTTAAAATGGTTGAATACTTATAAAATATATCAGCTATAAGGATACTAAAAATATTACTCCTAAAGAAGTATGGTAAGGAAAAAATCCAACAATAGAACATATGATAATTTTTGAATGCAAGGCATACATGCATATTCCAAAGCAAAGAACTAAACTAGATAAAACTATGTGATGAGGCCATAAATTGCCTCATTCATAGACCATTTTTGGATATTTTATAAACTATTTGATAGACCTTATGCTATTTTTTTATGTTAATTTTGATTATGGAATGCATTATGTATTACCATTTACATGTTTAGATATTCAGGAGCATAGTATTCTATTTTGACCATTTTCTGCATTTTTTGCACTATTTAAGCTTATTTACCTAGCAAAAAAATATTTATTTGAATATGTAATAATGTCTGTTGATGTGTATTCTATTCTAGGGATCATGTTATTTGTTTTAATTGCCTTATAACCTGTTAAAATTACATAAAGGCACCAAAACCTATTCAAACTGGTATGACTATGCAGAAAATAGAATTTGACCATACAAATTCCAGCCAACTGTGCATAAACAACATGGCTTGGAATTTGTCAATACCAACACGTAAAACCTATGGAATTAGTATTTTGAATACCTAAGGAGACTAACTAGCTAGTCAAACTTTTCGTCCTGAGCAATTGATGCATGGATAAGCATAAAAATTGTTACACTGCCTAATATTTTAGAGTAACTCCGGAATGAGCAAAATAGAACGAGTTTTGGTCAAAACTATCAACAGAATGGTCAGAAAGGTGGAAAATGGTGAAATGAGTATGGATACAACTGTGTGAGGTATTTTATCACATATTCCAATGCATTTCTTCTAATGAATGATTCCCATAAAGGAAAATATATATGTTGTAGTAGAACAGTTTCTTGCATTTCAGGAAGATAGCTCCAAAATAGTTGTTGAATCCCTGAAATGCAACAACAAAAAAAATCAACATTTGTAATAGAATAGTATAAATAACCTAGCTCCCATATTGGTTGAGCATATATGGAAATAGGGATAGAGGAATATCAATAATAGATAGATGTTTTCATAGTTTTTTCAACTATAACAGAGCAATAATTTTGCAAGATTTCTCCTGCATTGTTGTAATGTCATGCCATAATCAATAAAAGGTGCATTTTCTTCATTCCATTTAGTATCTTGAGTGGATGTGTGAGATTTAGGTATTTTAGAACAGTATTCTTACCTTATTCTAGATTAGGGAGAAATGGCCCACTTCTAGGCTCAAGAGAAGGATCATATTTTGACAGGTTTTTTGTTCATCTTTTGTTACAGTAGGTTAGCAGGAACCTAACAATTTCCATTTCATTTGTTAATTGTGTTGTTTGTAGATGCATGAAATATATGTGTTGTATATGTATATGCAAGGTAGATGATCACTTAGCTTAGGCTTTTGAATCTTACAACACTTTTGAAGTTTCCCTATTTTTAGTAGTTACTTCCTAGTTTTTGGTATTTCCATTTGGGTTAATTGATTTCCAGTTGTTTCATTTTTGCAAAATTTTATTCTAGCCTTTCAATTATGTTAATGTAATTAAGATTTGCTCTCTATAAAACTGTTATTTCTATCATTTCCATTTTTCAAGTATGAATATGATTCATTTCTGTTATTTATGATTCTACAAGGCTAATTAGTTTCAATCTTCTGCAATCTTTTCAATCTTTGCAATTTTGTTTCAAAAAATATAATTAGGAGTTCAACTCAACTCATAGTATTATAGGTGACACTAGAAACCTCCAAAATTGATCAATTTTATCAATAAAGACATTTTCTAAGTAGACTGACCTTCAAGTTGCTTACCTCTAATATCGCATACAGCCATTGGAAACCACCCTAGACTAACAATTATAATGATTAAATGGTGTGATTAACGACAATCATTATTTTTGGTGCCATTTTTGGGGACCCAAGGTGTTGTTAGGAGAAGTAAAGTAGGCCAAAAATTATTATTTGGATACAAGTAACAGTTCTTGGAAACTTGTACTTCAGTTCATTTAGCAAATAAGCATGAATGCATAGGCCAAAATATGGAAGAGTGAGGTTTATCAGAACCAACTCTTTCCCAGAAAGATGTTCTTAACGATCAGGAGAAGACTTGCCTATGTATGAAATCCCTGAAAGACTTAAATGAGAATCATATTCTTCATCAACCAAAATTTTGGGACCTTTAGAAGAAGAAATATTAGAAGTACTTGCTTCCATACATCCCTCTAGACCTGTTCCATCTGAACAAATTGTCAAAATTTATGGGGCACTATGGCAGAAGAACATGACAAGAATGTTATAGTTCAAGGTGAAAATCCTACTAGGACTTTTAAATATCCTATTCAGATGAATCCTACTCAGAATGCTCCTATGAAAATAATTTCACCTTCTGTATTGCCAACCTTTAGGGGTTTTGTCTCTAAGGATCCTGACCAATTCTTGTTTGAATTTAATATTTTATGTCAGACTTATGACTATGTAAATGACAATAAAAATTTGAAATTGTTTCCATCTACACTTAAAGATGCAGCTTTACGCTGGTTTATGAGTCTTGAACCTGATTCAATTCGCACTTGGGAACAAATGGAAACTATATTCTTGGATAAATATCAGGAGTATTATAGAGTGCAAAATAGAAAGGATGAATTATTTTGGATTAAACAAGAGGAGGATGAGAACTTGGAGCACTGTCTTGATAGATTTACCTTTATCCAAAAGATATGTGGTCCTCTAGAATTTGATTTGTTAAAGACCATATTTTTAAGAGGCTTGCAAGATGATTCCAGGGAAGTATTAGATTTAATAGGAAAAGGAGATGTGAACCAACTTGACATTAATCAAATCATGGGGTTATGCATAAATTATTCTTGCACTAGGCAAAGAATATAGAAGCAAAATTCTAATAGTAATGATATCAAAGACTTAATGGAAGAAATGGCTAACATGAAAACTAATATTCTTGTCCATTTTAATTCCACATTAGGGGAGAGAAATGTAAAATTTGACTCTACACCACCCTTGGCTATCTATTGCCCAAAATGCAGAAACAAGAATGCTTTACAAGATTATCCCTTAAATAGAACTTTTATCTCAACTATTTGTGGTATTTGTTCAAAGGGACATATAATTGATAAATTTCATCTACTTCCTCAAATCAAAAATATTTTGGAAACCCAGACTGAAGAACTTAATGTTATTGGACAAAGGCAAGGAGGCAATTTTACACAGTATCAAAATGTCCCTCATTTTGCTACAAGATGAGGATAAAATTCTTGGAATATGCCATGGGGATATGCAGAACCACCCTCACAACATTGGAATAAATATTTGACAACTCCTCAAGATTGGTCACACTCTGGATGGATGAATCCACCAGTTAATCCACCTTGGACACAAAATCAACAATATGGGCACAGATGGGGGTAGAAATAACCATCATATCAAGGGAAGGAAAGGTATCAAGGACAAAATCAAAACCTGCTACTGCTCCTAATAAAAAATTTTAAGGAAGAGTACAACCACAACAAGCACAACAGGTAAAAAAACCTCCACTTCCAACTCAACCTGTGGCTAACCCAAATAATACCAAACAAGCATCCCCTATTTATGGAGCTAAATCTAAAGAAACTGTTGTAGTTCATGTACTTGGTTGTAGTAATATCCAATTGCATTCAGGGAAGGTATTAGCTGACCCTACTCCACCCACCATTGAATAAATGTATGGAAAGCACAAGCCTCCAAGTCCATAACAAGTGCAAACAGAGGAAAAAGAAAAACCAAAACATGAGCAGGAAAAACAAGTACCCCTGCAGGCATAATACCATACCTTGAAAGGTTTGATCATACTGCAACTATTCCTGAATCATAATTAGTTACAAAACTAAAGAAAATGACTATATCTCTTCCTTTGTTGCAAGCAATAAAATATGTGCCATTAATTAAGAAAACCATTCAGGAGTTGTGTATTAAGAAACCTGGAAGAAAGAAGAAGTATTTCCCTAAAACTATGCAAGTAGAAGGAAAATTGGTTGACATGTTATCTGGAAAACTTGTTCCCCCAAAATATAGTGACCCAGGAAGTCCAGTTGTTATAGTCACTATTGGTCTAGCTCAAATTCCAAATGTGTTGATTGATCTTGGTGCTGCAATTAATGTAATGACTAAAGACACAATGTAAAAACTGCAACTCAATGATCTCAGTCCTACAAGGAATACTGGAAGACATTTCCATTGAAGTTTCTTCTTGGGAATATCTTGTAGATTTCCTAGTATTGCAACCTAGAAATTCAGTTAATGGTTATCCCATAATTCAAGCAAGACATTGGCTTGCCACTATAGCTACTTTTATAGACTATAGATTTGGGGAAATGACTATTTCAAATGGCATTTATCTTAAAAATATTTCCCTTTATCCACCTACCCAACCTTCAACCATATTTTTTGGACAGATATGGTTTTTTGAGTCTTATGAAGAACAAGAAGAAACTGTTTCCACTCTGGCCACAATAATAGTAAAGGAACATATTGAGGAAATCAAATCACAAGAAAGAGAAATATTTGAGGATGAAACTGTCTTAGTTCAGACATTACAAGAATAAGGACTTAAATATGATCAAGTCCTTGTTCATCGCTTGTTGTGGAAGTATGAGAACATACCTCAGAACATCTGTCATCCATTCCAATACAAGAAAGCTATTTCACACTGCCATATGGATGGCATCAACATATTCTTACTTCTTTCACATGTCCTATGCAAGGAATGATTCCATCAGGTGTTACTTTTGAAACAAAATCCATAGTATTTCATACTTTGCAACCACATCACTGTCCATTAAATTATTTGATCAGAAAGTATGGAGCAGTCAACTCCATTCATCCAGGGATTAAACAAATAGAAGTACAACCAGGTAAAATTCTGAATATTAATAGTTGGTTGACTGATGAACATGAAGCAAAGTTATTTGTTGTCCTACAAAAATATGTTCAGGATTTTTCTTGGAGTTACAAGGATATGACCGGAATTCACCCTGATGTGTGTACACATAGGATATACACTGAAGATGTTAAACCTATGAGACAACCTCAAAGACATTTGAATCCTACTCTAAA
Organism: Wollemia nobilis; assembly: GCA_028583015.1. Classification (NCBI taxonomy): domain Eukaryota; kingdom Viridiplantae; phylum Streptophyta; class Pinopsida; order Araucariales; family Araucariaceae; genus Wollemia; species Wollemia nobilis. The sequence goes on along the minus strand of JAQPPZ010003242.1, from coordinate 590,348 downwards.
AGATATTGCCAAGGAAGAAATTGAAAAAAATTTAGATGTAGGGTTCATTTATCCAATTTTAGATAGTCGATGGGTTTCTCCATTGGTTATTATTCCAAATAAAAATGGGAAAATGAGAGTGAGTGTAGACTACAGAGAATTGGACAAGGTCACACATAAGGACCATTTCCCATTACCTTTCATAGACCAAGTGTTAGACACATTTGCTGGCAAGAAATGTTTTTGTTTTCTTGATGGATTCAGTGGTTATAATCAAATACAAGTTGCACCTAAAGACCAAGAGAAAACTACTTTCACATGCCCTTGGGGAACATTTGCTTATAGGGTTTTACCTTTTGGTTTATGCAATGCTCCAAAAACCGTTCAAAGAGCTATTTTGGCAATATTCTCTAAGCTAAAAAATGAAAGTGTGTAAATTTACATGGATGATTTTACAGTATGTGGGGAAACTTTTGATTATACTTTAGAATAGCTTGAAAAAGTTTTAACACATTGTGAAACATACCATTTGTCTTTAAATCCTAAAAATATTTTCTAATTATGGAGGAAGGGATTGTCCTTGGTCATCATATTTCCTCTCATGGGATTAAGGTTGATCCCAAGAAGGTGGAAGTCATCAAAGAAATTCCTCCTCCAAAATCTCAAACTGATGTAAGGAGTTTTTGGGACATATTGGTTTCTACCACAGATTTATTACAAATTTTAGTACCATAGCCAATCCAATGTTTGCATTACTTACTAAGGATTCTGAATTTACTTGGTCTATTGAATGTCAAAGTCTTTTGAAGCATTGAAAGAGAAATTAACAACTCCCCCTATGTTGAGAGGACCTAATTGGGAACTTCCATTCCATATTCAGACTGATGCTTCCAATACTGCTATTGGAGCAGCACTAGGTCAGATTGAAAATGGAGAACATTATGCCATTTACTACATTAGTAAAAACTTGACAGGAGCTAAAAAGAACTACACCACTACTGAGAAGGAATTCTTGGCTGTGGTATATGCTATTAATAAATTATGACACTATATCATAGGATATCAAGTGTTCATCCATACAGATCATGCAACTATTAAATACTTGATTAGTAAACCTTTGGTTAGTGCAATAATTATTCGTTGGTTAATACTATTGCAAGAATTTGATATCACCATAGTGAATAAACTAAGGAAGTCTAATGTAGTAGCAGATTTTCTATCAAGATTGCCAAACAGAGATGTAGGGAAATTGGTTGAAGATGCTTTTCCTGATGAAAAATTGTTTGCTATTTCTGTACAATCTCTATGGTTTGTAGATATAGCTAATTACTTAGCTACAGGAAAAATTCCTCTTCACTTCACTCCTAAACAAAAGAAACAATTAATCAAGAAAAGTCCTTCCTTTAAATGGATAGGAGGTCTACTCTTTAAATGTAGTCCTGACCATATTCTACGTAGGTGCATCCGCAAGGATGAGGTATATGACATTCTTCATGCATGTCATGATGAACCATCTGGAGGACACTCTTCAGTATAGAGTACAATTCAAAAAATCTTGGGTGTTGGCTACTATTGGCAATCCTTGAATAAGAATGTAAATAAATATGTCATACATTGTGATGCATGCCAAAGAATGGGAAAGCTTACCTATACCAATGAAATACCATTGCAACCTCAAGTAGGTATAGAGCCATTTGATAGGTGGGGGCTAGATTTTGTAGGATCTATTGACCCACCTTCTCAAGGGAAGGTGCACATTTTGGTATGCACTAACTATGTGACTAAATGGATAGAAGTGCAAGCTTTTAAACATGCACGAAAAGAAAAATTTGCTGATTTTAATGTATTTCTAAATTCTTCTACATTTTGGAGCCCCACATTCTATCACTATAGATCAGGGACCTCAATTCACATTAAAGGTTGTTGAAGCCTTCACCAAACTGTATGAAATCAAGCATAGGAAATCTTCACCTTATCACCCTTAGGCGAATGATCAATTTGAAGTAACAAATCGGGAATTAGAAAGAATTTTAATCAATACAATAGCTTCTCATAGGAGGAATTGGATGGATAAACTACCTGAAGTAGTTTGGGTTTACAACACTACCTGGAAATCTACCACTAGATTTACACCTAATGAATTAGTTTATGGTAAAAAGCCTCTTTTTCCTATTGAATTTTAATTACTAACATTTTGAACTACTTTGGAAGTTGGGATTGATTTGTCACAGGCACAAGCAAAATAGATTTTGTAGCTCAATGCATTGGATGAACTACGAATGGATGCATTGCACCAGACTGAGATGATTCAAGCACAACGAAAATTATGGCATAATAGTCACATTCAAAAATAGGAATTTTAGCAAGGTGATTGGGCTTTGTTATTTGATTCACGCTATGAAGATTTTCCTGGGAAGTTACAAACCAGGTAGCTTGGACCATATCAGATCAAAGAAGTGTTTGAAAATGGAGTTGTTCGCTTTTCACCCATTGATGATTCACGTAGAAATTTAGTGGTTAATGGGTATCATCTTCGGATATATCATAAACCACTAAGGATTAGTTTCTAAAGAAAGTGGAGCAATTGGATGTATGCATGTTGGAAGGAACCACTTCTTCCACAATCAATTCAGCAGAATAAAAAAATGATTAAAAAAAAAATGAAAAAAATAAATAAATAAAAAATGATAAAAAAAAGAATAATGTAGCAAAATAACTAAGCACAATAAATAAGATAAACACAGAGAGAGAAATTTACCAAAAAGAATGTTCCTTTGTATTAGTGCTTGATACAATGTTACAAATGGATATCTTGAATTGCCCCAAATGTGTTGGGGGTAATGCTACAATGATTTTCTCCTTCTGATAGATGTTACAATGCTCCCATAGGAGAGGTAAATTCTTCCAACTCCTCAGCAAGATAGGGTGCTCTTCATTCCTCTACTACAACTCCAAGGGGTGAGTGGGCTTTGGTATCCAATGTAGGGACCACTCCTAGCTTCAATAGCTCTTCAAATACCTATCTCCTGCACACATGGAAACCAAACAAGGGTTAATAGCACCTATATAAATGACTGCAAACAATGCAAATAAAAGAAACCCTTGAAAGGAATGCTTGCAAGAAACATGGAAATACTAATTAAAAATGCCTTGCTAACAAATCGATAAGTTACTGATCTCTGTTGATAAAACCTGTTCGGGATTGTGGAACCGCGGGAACGCGGTTGCAAGCTAGAAACCATGGACCTACGGTTGTGAAACCGTGGATGCGCATTTTTGACTGTAGAACCACGGGCGGGTGGTTTTAGCTGAGATGACAGGTCACCTCGGGATGCATGCCAATGATCGGATTCGAGCTCGCGCTCTCAGTTTCTCGTCGGGTCTGGATGTATTTTGAGGGCCTGTCGGTACGCAAATTCAGCTCCCTCTATTTGGTGGATTGATGGTGCCTTTATAGGCTGCCTGGGGCTTTGGAGGGGAATGTGAGGTGGCAAGCCTGACTTGCCAAGTGGCAAATCTGGACTGCCAGGTGGAAGGGGCAGTTACAGTGAGTCATTCAGTGTGGTTCACTTAACTGGGGTGATGTGGCTCCAAGTGGAGTGGGATGTGGGATGCTGTTTTATGTGAAGGGACAAGGGGACAACAACAAAGGAGTTGTGGCATGGGTGTTGGGAATCTGTCTCATGTACAAGGACAAAGGGGACAAGAGTGGGTAAGATGTGGCATGGATGTTGGATGAAGTGTCCAGGACACATGTCCAATGGGTAGACAGGGTATCCTAGGGTGATTTTCCTAATTAAATAAATTAGGAAAATATAATGATGTGCAAGATTTTATATCCCTAAGTTAGAACTTAGGCATATATCTTTATTATGCAGGATTTGATGGTGAGGTGGTGAATGTGAACTAAAGGGTGCTAGATTTTGGTGTCTACAGTTGCCCCTTTTTGTATCGTGTTGTGTACAACACAATGCGGTGCAAAAACTAATGACATCTAACTTTATTGGATGAATGGGTTCATTTCTCTTTGACACACAGAATGAATGAATTTAAAATTTTTTGATTTGTTTGCTTACCCCCTCAATTGATGATTGGGTAAAGGTTGACACCCATAAGCCAATTGACAAAATATGAATGTTGAAAGTGTGTTGTTTATTGAATGTTGTTGATTTTGTTAATGAATTTTGTCTTGATTTTCTTTGTGCCCCAAGTTTGGGATTATTTGTGTTCTTGCAATTTTGCTTTTGGTTTCATTAATGTTTAGAATACATGGTAAAAATTTTGACCACTCTTTTGAGTTTTCATCCACTATGACTTTAGCAATTCCTTCCAAATGATGGGTTTAAGGAACCAGTCGTCGAGGATTTGATGCTCAAGCGGTTTTTTTATTATTACCAAATTGTTGTTTGTTGTTCCGCTTTTGACCCAACGAAAGGTTTTTGTAGGATTACCTTGGCAAATCTGTTTTAGAACACATTTAAGCTCATAGATTTTAGGGACTTATCGACTTGATTCATTGTTTTTTTTTTTTGTGATTTCTGAATGAGTTTCCTTATGGTGATTTACCCATCCAACCGGTTTGCATGGATTGCTAGTCGCTGCAACCGCTAGGTGTATAGGATAATCCACTAGATACGAGTTTCACTCCAGATGATTAGGTGGATTGGAATTTTCATTTTTTTATTTTTATTTTTTTTTTATTTTTGAAACCGCTGACTTGCGGTTATTTTGGCAAAAAACGCGGATTTGCGTTTTGCTTTATGAAACCGCGTTTTGCGTTTTTTGCCTCCAAACACGTGTTTGCATTTTTGTGCACCGCAAAAATGCGGGCGCGCATTTTTTGCCGCTAAAAGCGGCTATTTATAGGCTGCTGTCATTTTCAAAATCATTCTGCCAGTTGTCATTGGTTGGTCGGTTGAAGTGATGAGTGAGATGGAGGTTGGCGAGGGGAGCGGTGGTGGTGGCTCGGCTGGAGCGGAAGTTGGCGGCCGGTTTGCCGAGGTAGGCATGTTGCCCTTTTTTTTTTCCTTGTTTGTTTTGCTTGTTTGATAATTAAGTGGGGCTGGTAAATGATTATTGTTTGCTCATTAAGCGTTTGTTTTTGCTTTTATTACCTAGGGTAGGTAATTTTTTTTTTTTGTTTTTATTACCTAGGGTAGGTAAAATTTTTTTTTTTTTTTATTTTTTTTTTTTGTTTTGTTACCTAGGTAGGTAAAAAATTTTTTTTTGTTTTTTACCTTGTATTTTTTTTTTTTTTTGTTTTATTACCTAGTGTAGGTAAAAAAAATTGTTTTTGTTTTTGTTACCATGATTAGGTATTTTTTTTGTTTTTGCTTTTATTACCTAGGGTAGGTAAAAAAAATTATTTTTGTTTTTATTACCTAGGTTAGGTAAAAAAATTTTTTTTTTTGCTTTTATTTCTAGCATGTTGTGCTAATTTTTGTTGTTTTTTTTATATGTTTTCTTTTCAGGTTAAGCTTCTTGATGCTCGGCATAGGTGGCCGAGGACCATTCGAAAAGTGCGGAAAGCACTTTCTGATGATGATTGGACTTTACTTCAGGCCATTGGTTTAGACGGTTGCGGGCGGTTAGGAACCGTCCGAGCTGATGAGGATCTCCTTTTGGCACTTGTTGAGCGTTGGGATCCAGATAGGGGCACATTTTAGCTCCCAATAGGGGAGCTGACTATCACTCTCGAGGATATCTATCGTATCTTCCATGTCCCTATCGAGGGTCCTACCGTTCGTGTTGGCCTTGACAAGAAGGAGGCCCTTTACAACTAGCTTCTTGGGTGCATTGCCTGTCTTTATGATGTACATATTGAGCAACATGTTGTTGCCCAATTCCATGGGATCGAGGATCCCGTGGAACCAGGTGCCTATTGTTCTTGACTTGATAGTTGATCCTCATCGGTTAGCCTGGGCTCCCACTCTTCTCTGCGAGGTTTATAGTGAGCTCTATGAGGTGAAGAGGCATGGGTGTAAGGGCTTGGGCTGTAGTTTGTTGCTCCATATTTGGTGTTGGGAGCATGTTATCATTGGTCGCCCTATTGGTTTACCTTGTGGCATGGATGCCACCTCTCCCCGGGCATACAGATGGTTACTCAGTGAGGAGGTCAGTCGATCTGTTGTGAGTGCTTCAGAGTTTAGAGATATCTTGAGTTCTCTGACTAGGGACTTGATGTGTTGGTGGCCTTGGAGGGGTTTGGATTGGGCGATGGATGCAGTGGAGCTTCATCGCGTTAGGCGAGGATGATGGGTTGTTGGCGCCCATTTGAGGGATATGGAGTTTATCTAGTTCTCTCATGTACTACGATAGTTTGGTCTTGTTCAGGATGTTCTGGATGCACCTGTTATGTACAGGCGATGGGGTGATGAGTTGGGGTTACCTGTTGCTCCTAATTTCTAGTGAGTCGATGATCCTATTGACGACTCAGACTTGGAGGTGCTTGACTTGGATGATGTTGGCACGACTGCTGAGTATGATGCTTGGTTTACGAGTCAGCCTCTCTGGACTCCTAGCATCATTGTAGATGATGATGGGAGTGGTGACGATGTTGATGTGGGTGGATGGGTTCCTTGGTCGGTGAAGCACCGACGTGGTAGCTCTTCGAGAGCTGACATGGGCATGGATGTTTAGCATCCTGAGGAGGGTGGTGGCGATGATGATGAGGGTTTACCTCCTCGATGGTCAGAGGAGTGGGGGATTCTCCAGGCTGAGCGAGATAGCCTGGATTTGGAGTTGGGTCGAGTGAAGGCCGAGTTAGCATGGTATCAGGGTGAGGTGACTCATCTTCAGGCTGAGGTGGATGGGTTATGGGTTGGACCTAGCAACACTATTCTGGTTGCTAAGGATGCAGAGATCACCAGACTTGGTGGTGAGATTACCCATTTATAGGGTGAGCTTTCTCGATTGCAGTTAGGTGCTGGAGGTGATGATTCTGCTTTGACTATTGCTTCTCTACGGGTAGAGATTTCTCAGAGGGTCGCTCGCTAGGGTGTTGATTTGAGGAGCCTGCGTAAGCAGGCTGTCTACATCGAGATGTTGGAGAACATTCTTCATGAGCGTCAGATTCCTTTACCTGTTCCTCCTTCATCATCTTCTGCCACTGCTACGGGGAGACGAGTCATAGGACTCATCGTACTTCTAGCTCTCATGGGGCTTCTACAGTGTAGGGTCCATGGAGGGATCCTGCTGGCACTAGCTAGATGTTGTATTGCCTTATTTTTGTTTTTTGTATATTTTATCTTAGTATGAGCCTCAGTGCTCCGATGTATACTACCTTCGGGAATTTTGTACTTTGTAGACTTTCATTTATATATATATATATATACATGGCATATTATTTCGGTATTCACATGTGTTATTTGTATATGCATTCTTCTTGTTTATGCTTTGCAATGTTTATATAATGCAATCTAATATTTCTATGGTATTGCTATGAAAATGAATGCAACTGAACTTGTAAAATGCATTTGATTTTTATTCATGTAACTAAATGACGGTATTCATGTTGCTCGTGTAATATTTTTTAGCTCAGAGTATTTGACCTTTACTCGTTCATATTTGCAATTGGGGGTATCCCACTTGATTATTCTTTGTGGTGTTGTATGTGGTATGTATAAATGGTATGTGGATTGTGATATTGATTATGATTTGGTTTTTGATATGTAACTGAAAGTATTCTCAAATACTCAAAGAAGCTAGTAATGTTAACCATTTTTCTTGATGTTATCTTACTTTCTTTAGGACCATATTGTGTGCAAGTGAAGTTCTTTTACTAAATCTTGTGTGTCGATGACCCTAAGCAATCCAGAACTAGTGCATGTGATTGTGATGTTTATTGCCCCATCTTGAGTAATTTTTGGATGGTACCTTTCTGGGTTTTCCTTTTGGCTAGCTTACTCGTATGTGCGTTCAGAGGTCTCCCTCTTGAGAGAGAGAGAGATGTCGCCCTGCATGAGTTTACTCCATTGCCAGTCAAGCATCTATAGCCCTAGTGGAGGCTCACTCCATAGTCCAATGGTTTGATCTTTAAGCCTTTGTGATGACTACATAACTTTCTGAGGGGAACATAGTATGATATTTTCAGCTTTAGAGATCTGTGGTGTGTGTTGTTAATTATTTTTTGTATAGAGTTTTGGGGAATCGGATTCTCAACCGAAGTATGATGAGAATGTCACCCTATCCTTACTACTCTACATTTATTTATATTTGTTGTTTCACTGTGGTAGTGGTGATAACCACTATTTTTTTTTTGGACTATGTTGCGTGATAGGGTAAGCGAAGAATTTGACTTTTATTTTTATTTTTGAGGTTTACCCAAATTGGCGTTATCTTTCTATTATTCAAGATGTTTTAAGATTTGTAAAAGTGTATTTGGTTCCACATTGCTTTTGGGTCAATCTACCATACTCAAGATTTTCTTAATGTGATGAAAGTGCTTTGGTCCTAAAGAAAATTGGACACTTCATGAAGTTTGGTTTTTCACTAGACATGTTTGAGTGACTGAAAATTGTATGATATATCATATATGATGTGTATGATTTGTGAGTTGTAAATAATCTTAGTTGAATACCCCCAATTCTTGGAACTTGTTTTCTTGGTCGTATCATCACCACTATTAAAGATTACTGAGCAAGGGATGGGATGGATGCAACTATATATTTTTTTTTTTTGTATGAACATATAATTGAAATGCAAATGCAATATGAAAAATGCAATTTAAAATATGTCTATTTACAATGTGAAATGCATGCAATGTTGTAAAATGGAATCTTTTTTTATTTTATTTTTTATTTTTGTTTTAGCCATGTACATATATATACATATATTGCAAGTCGTTTTATGCATAAAATGCCTTTAGGTGCATAATGTTCAGTGGCTCTGGCTCCAATTTCCCTTCTAAATTGGAGATTTTGTACGTTCCTTGTCCCAATTTTTGCTTTACTATATATGGGCCCAACCAATTTGCTACAAATTTATCCCTTAAGTGCGGTAAAGCATTAGTATTTTGTTGATTTTCTTTGAGCACTAGGTCCCCCACTTGAAATTCACGAGGATGGACTTTTGCGTTGTAAGCGCGCTTGACTCTATCTTGATATACTCGTAAATGTTCTAGAGCATTGATACGTTTCTCATCAATAATTGTCAATTGGTCAAGATGCGCCTGTCTAGTTGTATCATCGTTCATGAATTCCTGTATCTCGATTCGCAAGGATGGTATCTCGAGCTCTAATGGTAATATTGCTTCTGCCTCGTAAACTAGTGAAAATGGTGTTGCTCCCATTGGCGTTCTTATGCTTGTTCTGTAAGCCCATAGTGCTAAAGGGAGGTGAGTATGCCAATCTCGATGATTATCTTTTACCACTTTCTTGAGAATGGATATGACTATTTTATTTGTTGCTTTAGCTTGCCCATTTGCTTGTGGGTAATAAGGTGTTGAGAAGTTGTGTAGGATTTTGAATTTGTTGCACAATGCTCTAACATCCTTATTCTTAAATGACTTTCCATTATCAAAAATTATTTTTGAGGGTATTCCAAAATGACAGATAATATGCTGAAGTATAAACTCCGCTATTCGAGGTCCAGTCGTAGTTGTCATTGGAATTGCTTCCACCCATTTTGTGAAGTATTCTGTAGCAGTTATGATGAATTTATGTTGTCCTGATGAAGCAGGTGTTATTTTATCGATCAAGTCAAGGCCCCATTGTGAAAAGGGCCACAAAATTTGAATGGGTTGCAAATTTTGTGATGGCACATGGGTCAAGTTTGCATGATGTTGGCACTTTTGGCATCTTTTGACATATTTGCAACAGTCATTTTCCATTGTCGGCCAATAGTATCCCATGCACAATATTCTTTTTGCAATTGCCATTCTCGCTGAAGTGACCACCGCAAGTACCATCGTGGGCTTCTGATATTGCTCTTTCTACTTCAATTGGATTTAAACATCGTAGTAATATTCCATCATAACTACGTTTATATAACACATCTCCAAGTAAAGTGAAATGAATGGCTCTTTGTTTGAATGTTCTTTTTGCAGTTCGTGTCATTTCTATTGGTAGTGTGCCTGACTTGAGAAAATATTTTATCTCATCAAGGTAAGAATTGTAAGGTTCGACATGTATCAAACAAACATTCTTCTCACCTATAGATTCTACTTTTTGAATTGATGGTTTAGACACTGTTGTTATGATTAGCGGTTGCATTTCTCCATGTTCATTTTTAGGGATGAGAGATCCCAAGGAAGCCATTGCGTCCACAAATCTATTTGTCGATCGTGGCAAGTTACTAATTTCATACCAGTCAAATTTTCCTAGCAACCGTAATGCTACTTCATGATATTTCTTTAAGACTGGCTCTTTACATTGGTATTCTCCTTTTATTTGGTAGACAACCAATTGAGAATCACCAAAAATGCTTATTCTTTTTATTCCCATTGCTATAGTTGATTTAAGACCTAGTATTAAGGCTTCATATTCTACATTATTGTTAGTGCATGTGAAGTCGAGTTTGAATGATAAAGGAATGGGTATTCCTTCAGGTGTGTAAAACACAACTCCTGCACCTTGCCCTTTTTTGCACTTTGATCCATCAAAGAACATTGTCATATCTGTTTCATCCTCAGGTGAAACTACTTCTTGTTCTGTGACAGAAAATATTGAATCGTCGAGAAGCTCAATTATTAATGGTGTATCATTGTGCAGTGGAGCTTCCGCTAATTGATCAACTATCACTTGCCCTTTTATGGATTTTTGACTTGTGAATTTGAGGTCGAATTCTGTTAAAAGCATTATCCATTTAGCAGTGCGGGTGTTGTTGTAAGTGCGAGTCATCATGTATCGTAGAGGGTTTTCTCTAGCTATAACATAGGTGGTATTGCTTAGCATGTAATGTCTAAGTTTCTTGGTGGCGAAAACCACTACTAAGCATAACTTTTTGACATAAGCATATCTTGTTTCGTAACTTACCAATGTTCGACTGATGTAATAAACTACTTGCTCTTTATTTTTCTCATTCTTTTGTGCAAGCATTGTTCCTAAAGCAAAATATATTGCAAAAATGTATAGGTGAAATGGGACTCCTATTTTTGGTGGCATAAGAACTAGCGGTGAGGCCAGATATTTCTTTATATCATCAAATGCCTCTTGACATTCAGTTGTCCAAGAAAATATCACTCCTTTTTGTAACAGGTGGTTAAAAGGCCTACATTTATCTGAGAGTTGCACAATGAATCGTCGAATAGATTGGACTTTTCCTTGCAAACTTTGCAACTCTTTCAAGTTTTTGGGAGGTGACATTTCTAATATTGCTTTTACCTTGCCTGGGTCTACTTCAATGCCTCGCTTGGAAACAATGAATCCTAGAAGTTTTCCTGATGTGACACCAAATACACACTTCTTAGGATTTAACCTTACCTTATGTTCTATTAATCGATCAAATGCCTTTTCTAGCACATCTATGTGTTCAAGACGTGTTTTTGATTTAGCAATAAGATCATCTACATAATATTTGATTATCTTATGCATATAATCATGAAATATGTACGTCATGGCACGTTGATATGTAGCTCCTACGTTATTTAACCCAAAAGGCATCACTCTGTAGCAGAATGTCCTCCAAGGCATTGTAAATGTTGTTTTATGTTGATCTTCGGGATTAATCTAAATTTGGTTGTATCTAGAGAAACCATCCATTAAGGAGAGCATTTCATGACTAGCACATGAGTCTACTAATTGATCAATATTTGGAAAAGGAAAATCATCCTTGGGACACGCTTTGTTTAAATCTCAAAAATCAGTGCATACTCGTATCCCCCCATTCGGTTTGCGAATGGGTACCATGTTTGAAAGCCATTCAAGATAATCGATTGGTACTATGAAGTGTACATCCAATAACTTTTGCAACTCTTCTTTCACAATTAATGCGACTGTTGGATGAACTTTCCTAAGCTTCTGCTTGAATGGCTTGGCATCATGTGCTAGCATAAGGTTGTGGACTACCAAGTCCGGATCTAAGCTAGGCATGTCTTTGTAGGACCATGCGAACACTTCCTTATTTTTAATAAGCATGTTTATGATGCTTTCTTTTTCTTTTGCGGATAATTCTTTTGCTATTTTGACAATCTAGGGATTATCCACGTCTTCACTAAGGTTCACATCTATAGACTCTTCTATTAGCATGTGAGAACCTTCCTCTAGCTGATGTGGAGTTGGGATGAGGTGGATATCATCTGCCACATTTTCAAATGTGTCTGGGGTGTCCCCCTCTATCTCATTTTGAAAAACTGAATTGTTTGATGATGAAGGTTGTTGCGGAATATAAGCGTTTGAAGCGTGCAACAACTCTTCAGATAGGATGAAGTCAGTAGTGGATGGTGGGGATGAAATCCTATCCATGGCTATGAGACTGGTGTCGATACAGATCGGTTTTGTCTCATTATATGGATTACGGAGTGGGGTGAGCAAATCAACAAAAATCATGTTGACTTGATGGAAATGAGGTGGTTGCGATTCAAGAATTGATGACTCATATTCTCTAGGTTGCAACTGACCTAATGTGTGTGATTGGTTTTGTTGTATGCTTTGCCAATGTGATGGAGGAGGTTCTGGTTCAAGACCCTCACGCTCTTTGTTTAGCCAAAAAAGTGTGCGGTCTATTGGAAACTTCTATTGATACCAGTTATCCTTTTGCATGGTTTCTCCATATATTATCTCTTCCTGAGGTTCTTCTTCTTATTGATTAAGCCATTCAGGACGTGCTTCATCTTGGAGCATTATCCTGGCTTGTATCTCAAGAGCATGGTTGATAAAAATCATTTCAATTTCATCGTCATCATTGTCACTCATCCAGAAGCCATTAGCATTTGTATGAGGTCCTAGTATTAGTGGCTCAAGGTCTTGCCTAAGGTATGCCATCTTAGTAAGATCTTCATAATTTGCTTCTCATTGTAAAGCTTGCTCTCGAGGGTAAAATTGTGGATTTTGTATATACTTTCCATTTGTTCATCCTTATCATTAGGTTCATCCTCCTCATTGCTCTTTTCCTCCTCTTGTTCGCATTCTATGTCCAGTTCTTGGAAATATTGATTAAGTGAAGAGCTTGTGATGGAAGGTTTATAGCCTAGACCAGAGTGGTCACTTGGCTCTCTATATTCTGGTTCAATAATGTGTTGAGGACCTTGTTCATGTCTTCCAAGTCCATATCCTTACCAACTAACCCTTTGAAAATATCTCATTAGGAAACTTGGGTTCGATAGATAATCAATGTTTTCATTAAACTCTTGTAAAGAGTTATCATTTTGAGGAGGTGGGTCCGATGAAGAATCCATACCTCCATATATGAAATTGATTGCATTATTTTTAGAAACCATTCTATATATATCACCAATAGCTAAAGGTGGGTCGCGAGGGCAACCGTAATCTCTGAATGACTCGATAGGTGGTGTAATTGTGACACTTTCAATAATGTACTAACAAATACTTGGATTGATGAGATGTACTACAACTCTAGATGGTTGTGTGGCTAATGGCTCAGTGAATGAAGAGAGTTCTTGAGCCTTATCTCTTGGCTCTACTGGTGGTGTTGGATTATCTCTAATAGGTGGCCCTATTTGTGAGACTATGGGTTCTAATGACTGTGAAGTTGGGATGATGATGTGGATTGTGCTTTGAATGTGAATGGTGGCTTTGAATTTGGAAGTGTACTAGATAGAGCTAGCAATTGATTAGTAGGATGAGTGGGTGTAATTTGAAAATGAAATGTAGTGTTTGAAGGATGCGCTGAGCTAACGCTTTTAGATGTGAAAGTTGGATCAACTATAGGTAACTCTTCTGGAATGGGTGCTTTTGAGTATTTGAGAATACTTTTAGTTACATATCAAAAACTAAATCATAATCAATATCACAATCCACATACCATTTATACATACCACATACATCACCACAAAGAATAATCAAGTGGGATACCCCCAATTGCAAATACGAACAAGTAAAGATCAAATACTCTGAGCTAACAAAGATTACATGAGCAACATGAATACCATCATTTAGTTACATGAATAAAAATAAAAAGCATTTTACAAGTTCAGGTGCATTCATTATCATAGCATTACCATAGAAATATTAGATTGCATTATATAAACATTGCAAAGCATAAACAAGAAGAATGCATATACAAATAACACATGTGAATACCGAAATAATATGCCATGTATATATATATATAAATGAAAGTCTACAAAGTACAAAATGCCCGAAGGTAGTATACATCAGAGCACTGAGGCTCATACTAAGATAAAATATACAAAAAACAAAAATAAGGTAATACAACATCTATCTAGTGCTAGTAGTATCCCTCCATGGAACCTATGCTATAGAATCCCCATGATAGATAGAATTACGATTAGTCCTGTGACTCATCTCAGTCACTCGGGTAGTAGTGGTAGCATATTATGAAGGAGGAACAGGTAAAGAAATCTGACGCTCATGAATAATGTTCTCCAACATCTCGATGTAGATAGCCTGCTTATGCAGGTTCCTCAAATTAGCACCCTAGCGAGTGACCTTCTAAGAAATCTCTACCCATAGAGAAGCAATAGTCAAAGCAGAATCATCACCTCCAGCACCTGATTGCAATAGATAAAGCTCACCTTGTAAAAAGGTAATCTCACCACCAAGTTTGGTGATCTCTACATCCTTAGCAACCATAATAGTGCTACTAGGTCCAACCTGTAACCCATCCACCTTATCCTGAAGACAATTCACCTCATCTTGATACCATGCTAACTCATCCTTCACTTGACCCAGCTCCAAATCAAGGCTATCTCACTCAGCCTAGATAATCCCCCACTCCTCCGACTCATCAAGGAGGTAAACCCTCATCATCATCACCACCACCCTCCTTAGGCTATTGAACGTCTATGCCCGTGTTAGCTCTCGAAGAGCTACCACATCGGTGCTTCACCAACCAAGGAACCCATCCACCCACATCAACATCGTTGATGAGCACCAGAAATGCTCATATTTTGTACATATTTCTTGGATCAATATGCGGCTGTATAATAAGGATTGCATACTTTTATAAATGATTATATAGATATTTGATATAATTATGCGTGTTATCTAATTTGTGTGCTTTTAGTATGTTTTGTGGAATTGCAGTTGATTTAGTTAGATTTGGAATGGTCGAGGTCCTTTCGATGGACCTGGCACTTTATTTCATCGGGAGTCAATGTAGAGAACATAGGCACCTCCCTGCAACCGAAAGGCACCAAGGGAACAAGCGCCTCCCTGCAGTCGAAAGGCGTCGATTGAATACAAGCGCCTCCCTGCAGTCGAAAGGCACCGATTGAATACAAGCGCCTCCCTGCAGTCGAAAGGCGCCGATTGAATACAAGCGCCTCCCTCAAAAGGGCCGATTGAATACAAGCGCCTCCCTAAGGACCAAGGCGCGATGAAAAGCGCCTCCCTACAGTCGAAAGGCACCATCTAAATACAAGCGCCTCCCTACAACCGAAAGGCGCCAACCAAAGGCAAGCGCCTCTCCATAGCTGAAAGGCACTAATAGAGGGTAAGCGCCTCCCTACAATCGAAAGGCGCTAATAGAAGGTAAGCGCCTCCCTACAACCGAAAGGCACCACTGATTCTTTGCCCGTTGACCAGAGTTGAACGACGTGGATGGCAGCGGCTGGTGCAGTTCTAGCTCTACATCATGCAGAGCTAATTTGGAGATAGCACCAATGTATCCAAATGTCTTACCGATGCCAGGCAAAGCATGAACCGAAATGAACATGCCACCTTCAGAATAGAATGCCAGACGTCGATTGCATTCGCCAGACTATTCTAATTTAGTCTGGGAAGAATCGACTGTTGTAACCACTTTTGTAATAGAAGTTCTATGGGTGTGTTATATAAACACACGTAGATCATTCTAAAAATATATAGAGAGATATATAGAATTAATTAATAAAGATCTATTTTGAATTGCAGAAGATAGATTGTAATACGTTGATAAATATATTCTAGTTCCAGAAGTTCTAAGCGCGTGTTCGATCGGGAGGAATCTGCTGGAGCCTGGGCCCACTCCAAGCCAGTATTTCTTCCCCATTTCTTTTCTGTTTATTTATCAGTTTATTGCTTTCATAGAAACGTTCATTAATTTACTAGTTCCAGTATTTGCAGTAGGTTTATTTCCAGGAATGTGCATTTGATTTATTTCTATAGATTTATTTCTGTTCTTCTTACGTAATTTATTGAGGAGTGCGGGAATGATTGACAACCATCTCAAGAACACCCCCCAAATGTAGGATTAGCAGATTCACCCTCCAGTGGTATTGTAGTAACCTAATTCCGACTCTTCGCAAGTTTACGAAGCTCCCTGGGTTGATAATTAAATGCACGGGCATGTGACAAAAATAGGAAACCATTCACCTTGTTTGGCCCGCAACATTTTGGCACCGTTGTCGGGGAAGCGTCTTAATTAGATTACCTTACAATACCATGAAACCTTCATCTGACCTTGCATGAGTTCTTCGAGAAGAAGAGGACCTGACGGTCGCTTTATAAGAACTAATCCATCAGGACCTGAGTCATCCGAGCATTTTGGATTTGAGTTAGACTCGCCCGACCTACCAGTAATCCATTGGAGTGAGGAACCGCACTTTGTGCAAAGTGCCACCTCATCCCATCAACAAGGGGAAGAATGAATCATCACAAATCCCCTGTTTAATAGGACTCCTCTAGAGGAAGCCCTATTGTGGAAGGCTGTGGAGGATCAGACGATCTCGCCAGACAACCTTAGAGCATTGACTCAAAAAGTTTTAAATGATCGAAAGGCCATAAACGCTGCATTAGAAACCACATTTCCCAAAAAATGGTAGATAACGATGAAGTCTCATCTGGCTTTAGTTTCCCAATAGAGGAGGGAGTAGGAGATACCAAAATGAAAAATATATCCCCTGCTCACCTCCCGTCCTTCAAAGGACACCCGACTGAGGACCCTGACCTATTTTTATTCAAGTTTGATGTTTTGTGCAGGTCTGTGGATTACAAATCAAATGCGCAGAAGTTGAAATTATTTCCTTCTACATTAGACGATGCAGCTCTACGATGGTTCATCGGTCTGGGAGACAAACACATCACCACCTGGGACCAGATGAAGACGCTCTTTCTAGAGCAATATCAAGATTTCGGGAGAGCAAGAGACTCCAGGGAGGAGGTCCTGAGCATGACACAAAGAGAAGATGAGTCTCTCGAGGAGTATTGGGAGAGATTCAGCTTTAATCTTCAATGGTCCCCTCACTCGAAGCTATCTGATAAGTCCCTCAAAAGCATCTTCTTGAGGGGACTTACCAATGAGTCACTGGAGGCTCTCAACATGATCTCTGGAGGTGATGTCTATCAGCATGCCATAGACGACATCCGGAAATTATGCCGGAACTACTCGAGAAGGCGAGGCAAAATCACCGCCAGGACCATGAAGGCGACTGCTTCAGTCACCAAAATAGAAATAGGCAACATGCTGGAGGATTTGAAGAGCGAAATGCTCTCATCTCTAGCACTGCAGATGGATACGCTGCTGTTAGAAAAGAAGAAACAAGAAAATGACGCAGCATTAGCCTATTTCTGCCCAAAATGCAGAGGAAGACACGCAAAGAATGCATGCCCAGAAAACAAGGTCAGAGTATGCGTAGTTTGCAGGCTGAATCATAAAACTCGATTGTGCCCACAACTGCCCAGTAACCAGGAAGCGGCTGAGAGCACGGAGGCCTACTTCATAGGCAATAGGAAGAGTTGGCCATAGCCCCCCATGGGGAATATACCAACCGAAATGCCATCATATGGGGGAGGGTCATACATGCACCAAGGACCCCCTCAACCACCTAATATGGGGTGGTGGGGACCGTCACCTTGGACGAACGCACCCCCAGTAGCATTCCCGAATCAGCAGCCATGGATGCCATATCCATATCTTGGGCAGCAGTGGAGAGGCCACAATGCATGGAATCAGACTCCATAGAATGTAGCTCCTGCTCACATCCAACAGAACTTACCAGCATTGCCAGCAGTGAGACCTACGTAGCTACCAGCACAACCGACAACAAACCCGAACAACAGAGTAAATCAGCCGACATACAACGTAGAAGGTGAGATGTACCATATGTACAATATTCAGCTTAGATCAGGTAGGCAGCTAGGAGTAGAGACTCCACCTCTGGTAGAAGAGGAGGAAGAAATGGTAGAGATACCTCCACTGGTAGAAGAGGAGGCAAAAATAGAGGAGACACCTCTGGTAGAAGAAGGAAAAGCACTTGAGAGAGCGGAGGCTCCATTTCCTAGCCGACTGTAGGAACAAAGAAAAACAACACAACCAAAATTTGACATCTTGTCGAGCTTGAAGAATCTCACGGTGACAATCCCATTATTTCAAGCAATTCGAGATGTCCCCATTTACACCAAGGCAATTAGAGAAATGTGTCTAAGGAGACCGGGATGAAAAGTTACCCAGACTATCAACGTCATGGGTAAACTGGCAGATCTAATGATGGGTAGAACACATCATCCGAAGTATGCAGACCCAGGCAGCCCAGTGTTGACCGTAAAAATTGGAGGACATTCCCTGTCCAACACACTGGTTGACCTCGGGGCAGCCATCAACGTGATGCCTCAAGAGACCATGCAGAGGCTGTGGCTCATGAACCTGAAGCCAACCATGATAGTGCTGTAGTTAGCCGATCGATCAACCGTGTCACCGAAAGGAATGCTGGAAGATGTGATCGTAACAGTCAGTGCATGGGAATATCCAACCGATTTTCTAGTTTTGCAAACCAAGACCAGGCTGGGCGGTTACCCGCTCATTTTGGGGAGGCCATGGCTGGCAACAACTGATGCTTACATCAGCTTCTAGGATGGGCTAATGACCATCTCCAATGGGCAAAATGTCAAAAGGCTGACCATTTCACCGCCAGCTTAGTCTATGGACTCGATAGAAGAACCCAGGATCACCGAGCATGGAACTACGGAGTTGTCCATAATCCAGCCGATGATGACCTTGGAGGAGGTGGCAGAAGAGGATGAGGATGGTGCTATCATGGAGTTTCTCCATGGAGAATCATCCACCCCCGCACCTGGATCACCGTTGACTGGCACCCAAGATCAACACATCCAACAAATACACGTTGGGCCAGGGAGGACATTAAACGTCAACAACAGGTTGATGCCCACACAACTAGAAAATTTGGAAGAGCTTCTGGTAAAACACCAGCAAGCATTTGCATGGGACTACGTAGATATGCATGGCATCAGCCCAAAAATATGTACCCATCGGATTTACTTAGATGACCAGGCAACTCCTAGTCGACAGCCACAGAGAAGGATGAACCCAGCAATGAAAGACATTGTCAGAGAAGAACTGCACAAACTTCTGGCTGCCGAATTCATATATCCAATTTTTGACAGTGAATGGGTATCACCATTAGTGGTGGTCCCCAAAAAGAATGGAAAATGGCGGATCTGCGTGGACTACCGAGCGTTGAACAAGGCGACTAAGAAAGACCACTTCCCGCTCCCGTTCATCGATCAGGTCTTGGACACACTCTCAGGAAGAAAATACTTCTCCTTTCTGGATGGTTTCAGTGGTTACAACCAGATCCAGATAGGGGAAGAAGATCAAGATAAAACAACGTTCACCTGTCCATGGGGAACGTTTGCCTATAAGGTATTGCCTTTTGGATTGTGCAACGCACCGGCCACCTTTCAAAGGGCGGTGCTTAGCATATTCTCTCGATATGATAGGAGACGGGGTGGAAGTATACATGGATGACTTCACCGCCTATGGAGAAACCTTCGAGGAGGCAATGACAAATCTGGAAAGAGTGCTCGACAGGAGCAAGGAAAATCATTTGTCCCTAAGTAATGAAAAATGTTTTATGATGATGCAGGAAGGCATCGTGTTGGGACACCACCTCTCTGTAGAAGGAATAAAAGTAGACAAGAGGAAGATCGAGGTCATCAGAGACCTACCTAGCCCCAGAATGTAGAAGGAGGTAAGAAGTTTCCTTGGATCAGCCGGGTACTATCGATGATTTATCGTCAAATTTAGTAAGATTGCCAAACCACTGCACACCCTACTTTCTAAGGACGTAGAGTTCAATTGGATGGGAGATTGCGAAGAAGCGTTCCAATTGTTGAAAGAAAAATTGATATCTGCACCGGTCTTGAGAGGACCGAATTGGGCCATACCATTCCATATTTACTGCGATGCATCTAACGGTGCGATCGGAGCAGTCCTCGGGTAGAAAGACGATGAAGAATTCTACGCCATCTATTATGTCAATAAAAATTTGGCGGGAGCGGAGCTCAATTATACAGTGACAGAAAAAGAATTCCTCGTAGTTGTCCATGCAATAAACAAATTCTGTCACTATATAACGGGATACAAGGTCTTCGTCCATACGGACCACGCGGCTATCAGGTATCTGATGAGCAAGCCGGCCATTGGTGGCAGAATTATCAGATGGCTATTGCTATTGCAGGAATTCGACATCACTATAGTCGATAAACCGGGCAAGGACAACGTCGTGGTAGATTTTCTGTCCAGATTGATACCAGCAGATCATCAAGCAGTGGAAGATCAGTTTTTGGATGAACATCTATTCGCTATTAGTGAACAAACTCCGTGGTATGCAGACATAGCCAATTACTTGGCCACCGAAAGGACCTCACCTGCTCTCTCCTACAGAGAAAAGCAGGCGGTCATAGAGAAGAGCGCATCATTCCTTTGGATGGATGGTCTCCTATTTAAAATAGGATGGGACCAAATTATAAGAAGATGCATAGCAGAACAAGAGTTTTCAGAAGTGCTCAAGGCATGTCACGATGAGCCATGCGGAGGACACTTTGCAGGGAAATGAACTGCCTACAAAATCCTGTAGGTTGGGTATTTTTGGCCCACTCTGTTCAAGGACGCGATAGCATATACCAACAAGTGTGACGAGTGCCAGAGGATGGGTAGACCAACCCACCGAGATGAAATGCCCCTGCAGCCCTAGGTACACCTGGAACCTTTTGATAAATGGGGCATGGACTTCGTGGGACCATTTAATCCACCTTCGATGGGAAGGAGGTTTATTCTGGTCTGCACGGATTACGTCACCAAATGGGTGGAAGTGCAGGCATTAAGGGACTCAAAGGAAAGAACGGTCATCGATTTCTTATTTGCCCATATTTTCACATGATTTGGGGTTCCTCGGGAGATAACAATAGACCAAGGGCCCCAATTCACCTCCAAATTGATTGAGGAGCTGATGGAGCAGTATAGAGTTCGGCACAATAAAACCACGCCCTACCATCCGCAGGCGAACGGGCAAGTAGAAGTGACAAACAGGGAGATAGAAAACATCCTGACCAAAACCGTGCAGCAACACAAGAAATATTGGGCCACACGGTTGTCGGAGGCAGTTTGGGCATACAACACCACGTGGAAATCCACCACAGGATGCACACCTTTCCAACTGGTCTATGGAAAAAATGCGATGATGCCCATCGAGTTCAAAATCAAAACTCTGAGGACAGCTTCAGAATTAAATTTGAGCTTGGATGAAGCTCAAAAATAGAGGATTCGCCAGCTAGATCAGCTGGACGAAATCCGACTGGATGCTTTGCAGAGGACAGAGATTATACAGAAGCAGAGAAAGAAGTGGCATGATAACCACATCAAGCTGAAGAAGTTCTAGGTAGGGGAATGGGTACTGTTGTATGATTCCCGGTTCCAGGAAAGGAAGGGCAAACTTATGCAGAGGTGGATGGGGCCGTATGAGGTGGCAGAGCTCATTAGGAATGGGGCTGTGCACGTTAAGACAATTGACGGCAGCAACACCATGTTCACAGTCAATGGCCACCGACTACGCCCCTATAATACGTCCGAAACATTACAGGTGGAATCCAGAGTAGGCATGGGGGAGACCCCATCTTGCTAGATCTGGACCGAACTCTCATAGGTGAAATGGTGGGCATGAAAGTGCTCACCCAATTTGTTTAGTTAGTTATAGTTTTTTTTTAATGTGTGTTTTTTTGTAGGGACGACGCCCGCATGCAAGCTGCAGGCATCCTAATCCAGGGCCTAACAGGCATGGAACGCATCTAACTGCCTTTATTTTCCTTTCTTTTTTGGTTGCTTTTTGTAGGTGGAGGACCTGACAAAACGAGGGATAGGTATCTGGGAAACCAGGCCTGATTCGGCTCAGCATTCCGACACCGGCTCGTAGATAGAATCTGGGCAACATGAAAAAACTGGGAAGGTTTGATCACCCTTCTTTCAGTCAAATCACCAAGTCCAGAAGAAGGTGCCTTACTACAGTCAGAAGGCACCAAGCCCATAAGAAGGTGCCTTACTGCATCCAGAAGAAGGCGCCAAGCAAGAAGAAGGCGCCTTACTACAGTCAGAAGGTGATCAAGGCTTATAAGGCACCATCAAGAAGGCACCTTACTAAGGTGCCATCAAAAGAAGGCCTAAGAAGGTGCCCATCGGAAGAAGGTGCCTTATAGAAGGCACCCATCGAAGAAGGTGCCTTACTGCTAAGGTGCCAGTCTAGAAGAAGGCGCCTTAGTCAAGAAGGTGCCCATCCAAAAAGTCATAAAGGTCCATCTAAAAATATATATATATATATATATATAGGCGCCTTCCGTGGTAGGAAGGCACCATAAAAAAAAAAATCCAACCGAATACGCCTTCCAACATCAGGAAGGCGCATTCATCCAGCCGAATACGCCTTCCAACATCAGGAAGGCGCATTCATCAAGACGAACGCCTTCCAACATCGGGAAGGCACGAACCAGAAGGAGGCGCCCCCCACATTGGGAAGACGCATGCAGTCAAAAGCGCCTCCCACCAATCAGAAGGCACCGAAAGGCGCATTCGTTCGAAGACGAGCACCGACAACATTGGGAAGGCGCTACATGGACACCATCCACATGGGGAAGGTACCAAAGAATGCCTCCCATGTGCAACATTTACATCTATCGGATGCCTCGAGCGGAATGAAGCATCGCACGAATAAGCATCATCAAATGACCACACCCTTCCCTCGTGTCACAAGTCAGCAAATCAGTGGCTACCATGACAACTGGAATGTCGAATCAGGTATGTGCATATTAAATCAAATCTTTTATATAATTATTTATAAATATGTAGTATCAAAAAATATAGTTGTCATAGAGATCGTACCCCCCATAGCCGAAAATGCGTGCCAATGAGAGGGCACCTTCCATAACTGCTAGGGTTAGGCATCTTTTCTATAAGAAGGCACCTTCCTGAAGAAGGAAGGATAGAAAAAAATATACAGCAGTAGAAGGCGCCATGGGAGGAAGGTCTAAGAACCACGCGATCAAGAAGAATGAACCCAGTGACACAGATGGGATCAGAGGGGCAGTAAAGACCCAATTCGAAGCCGAGGGGTGGCTCGAATACTGCACCCTGGTCAGTCAGGGCCAGGACATGGAGGCAGCTAGAGAATTCACCACCTCTTTGAGGGGCGATGCGGCCCAAGTATGAGGGATGGAAATTCCAGTCACCCCCGAGTTCATCTCACAGGCGACTGGATTGCCTCTCACGGGGGAATGTATATACAAGGGCGGAGTATTAAAAGTATACGCCGACATACTACTATCGGGAGGAAATGTGCAGGTAGACAGGGAGGGGTTACTCAAAAATAGCCTCCCCATGAATATGCGAAAGATGTTCGAGCAGATTGCTCGATTCTTCACATGCACAGGGAAGTATACCCATCTGCACCTTAATCATGTGCACTTCCTCAATCACCTAGTGCATGGGAGGAAATTGAATATACCTTTCTACCTGGCGAGTGCTTTGAAAGATGAAGCGGCTCGATACTAGAAAGGGGCACCGTCCACCTTAGCCCACCATGGGCTGATATCGGCATTGGTCCGCCATGCAAAAGCACAAGGACAGAACCACGATGCAGAGGGAGATGGCGGCCAAATAGGGCAACACAATGCGGTTGCCGAATTAGGGCAAGGTGAAGCATCCCCTGTAGAGGAGATAGCAAACATTGGGCAATTGGCATTGCCCTATTTTCTAGGAGGAGCAGAGCAGTCACCGATGCCCGAAGACATAGAGGATAGAGGGCATTCCCCAGTGCCCGAGTATGAGGAGGAAGGAGCGCCACTCGCTGGTGGTGAGGACGAACCAGTTCCCAGGAGGAAACGTCTGCGGTGATTCCTCTCGATAGAGGAAGAACAGAGTGACATAGAGATAGACGTCACCGCCCAAACCCTTCGAGAATTAACAAACCAGAGCCCATGGAATGAGGGAACTTCCGAGAGCAATGACCAGATCAATGCGGCCTTGGAGGAGGCGCTCGACTGGCAAACTGATTGCTGGATGGCACAACAGATTCTGGAGGATTGCCAGAACCAGCATCAAAAGGAATTGGAGGAAAAGGATAGATGAATCGCTCAGCTCGAGCAGCTGGTCCGGCAGTTGCAGGAGGAAAATCAAATACTTCAGGGCAGAAGAACAGCAAGATAGGAGGCATCCACGCAGACGGATTGGGCAGAAGCAGTGCCGACGAACTCTCCCACATCCGTCGAATGAGTATTCTCTTCGGGGGAGATTCGATCGGACGCCCGACAGAGCAGCTCGGAGGCAGGGGAGGATTCCTCTATTTTTAGGGGTGACAATGAAAGAAGTCCTACGATGCCCCCTGTCATTGTCCTGAGTGACACAGAGCAGGACGAAGGCCTCCAACAGCAGATAAGACCAGAGGATACGGAGGACCTCCCCAGGCCTGAAGAGGGAGAAGAGCCTGAGGGGTCGACACCAGGAAGATAGGAGGATGAAGGATCACCCCCGGAGATAGCAGCACAGCCGATCCTTCGGAGTGAAGAGAAGTCCCCAAAGGAGAAAGAAGAGACCCCTGTCCGAGCCACCACATTTTCTGTAGAGGCCAAGGCAAAGAGGCCCAGGACGGCTCGACAGAAGGCGAAAGTGACCTTCGTCGAGTCAGAGGAGGATGAATGGGACATGCAGCCGTTCGCCGAATGGCAAAAATATTTTGAGCAGCTGCGCAACGAAATGAAAGCAGCCAAGGCGGCCAGGAAGGCATCCTCGAGGATAAAAGGAGATTCTGGCATCTGCGTCAATCCGGAAAAAAATAGCCAGTTTTGGGACATCTATGGTTCATCCCGAGGGCGGCCTTCCATGATGAGGAGGTACTTGGAACGGTGGGGAGTATATGGCCCACAATTGGAGACCGTTGCAATTGCAAAGGAGAATGCAGGGCTTACCCCTGAAGTGGCCGGATTATACAAGGCCCAAGTAGTGCCTTCTAGAGGGGATAACTCAGATATCCCTCTGGCAGAGGCCAAACCTCCAGACGCCGACCTCTGGCAAGCTGTCGAAGCTGCATTTCAATCGATAGGAACAACGCTGGCTATACCACCACCAGTAGCGGCCAGAACAAGAAGGGGACAATTAACAGCCGTAGTTTCCCATAGGCAGAGGCGAACCACACCTTCACATGCCGACATGAAAAGATAGACTCGGCCGTAGGGGCAGCCGAATCCTCCAAGAGATGGCGACGATGAAAATTCAAAGGGCTACCTATAGTTTGGATGCCACGAGGGCATGGCATATGTTAGGCATGGGGGGATGATGAGCACCAAAAATGCTCATATTTTGTACATATTTCTTGGATCAATATGCGGTTGTATAATAAGGATTGCATACTTTTATAAATGATTATATAGATATTTGATATAATTATGCATGTTATCTAATTTGTGTGCTTTTAGTATGTTTTGTGGAATTGCAGTTGATTTAGTTAGATTTGGAACGGTCGAGGTCCTTTTGATGGACCTGGCACTTTATTTCATCGGGAGTCAATGTAGAGAACATAGGCACCTCCCTGCAACCGAAAGGCGCCAAGGGAACAAGCGCCTCCCTACAGTCGAAAGGCACCGATTGAATACAAGTGCCTCCTTGGGGTCCTGCAAAGGCACCAATTGAATATAAGCGCCTCCCTCTCGAAAGGTGTATTGACAAGCGCTCCTAGTCGAAAGGCACCGATTGAATACAAGCGCCTCCCTACAGTCGAAAGGCATCGATTGAATACAAGCGCCTCCCTGTAGTCGAAAGGCGTCATCTGAATGCAAGTGCCTCCCTGCAATCGGAAGGTGCCAACCAAAGGCAAGCGCCTCTCCATAGCTGGAAGGCGCTAATAGAGGGTAAGCGCCTCCCTACAATCGAAAGGCGCTAATAGAAGGCAAGCGCCTCCCTACAACCGAAAGGCGCCACTGATTCTTTGCCCGTTGACCAGAGTTGAACGACGTGGACGACAACGGCTGGTGCAGTTCTAGCTCTACGTCATGCAGAGCTAAATTGGAGATAGCACCAACGTATCCAAACGTCTTACCGATGCCAGGCAAAGCATGAACCGAAACGAACACGCCGCCTTCAGAATAGAATGCCAGACGTCGATTGCATTCGCCAAACTGTTCTAATTTAGTCTGGGAAGAATCGACTGTTGTAACCACTGTTGTAACAGAAGTTCTACGGGTGTGTTATATAAACACACGCAGATCATTCTGAAAATATATAGAGAGATATAGAAATAATTAATAAAGATCTATTTTGAATTGCAGAAGATAGATTGTAATACGTTGATAAATATATTCTAGTTCCAGAAGTTCTAAGCGCGTGTTCGATCGGGAGGAATCTGCTGGAGCCTGGGCCCACTCCAAGCCAGTATTTCTTCCCCATTTCTTTTCTATTTATTTATCAGTTTATTGCTTTCATAGAAACGTTCATCAATTTACTAGTTCCAGTATTTGCAGTAGGTTTATTTCCAGGAATGTACATTTGATTTATTTCTGTAGATTTATTTCTGTTCTTCTTACGTAATTTATTGAGGAGTGCGGGAATGATTGACAACCATCTCAAGAACACCCCCCAAACGTAGGATTAGCAGATTCACCCTCCAGTGGTATTGTAGTAACCTAATTCCGACTCTTCGCAAGTTTACGAAGCTCCCTGGGTTGATAATTAAATGCACGGGCATGTGACAAAAATAGGAAACCATTCACCTTGTTTGGCCCGCAACAATCGTCACCACTCCCATCATCATCTACAATGACATTAGGAGTCCACAGAGGCTGACTCGTAAACTAAGCATCATACTCAACAGTTGTGCCAACATCATCCAAGTCAAGAACCTCCAAGTGTGAGTCATCAGTAGGATCATCGACTCACCAAAAATAAGGAGCAATAGGCAACCCCAACTCATCACCCTTTCACTTGTACATAATAGGCACATCTATAACATCCTGAATAAGACCAAACTATCGTAGTACATGAGAAAATTGGATAAACTCCATATCCTTCAAATGGGTGCCAAAAACCCATCATCCCTGCCTAATGTGACGAAGCCCGGTTGCATCAGTCACCCAATCCAAACCCCTCCAATACCACCAACACATCAAGTCCCTAGTTAGAGAACTCAAGATATCTCTAAAATCTGAAGTACTCACAATAGATCGACTGACCTCCTCACTAAGTAACCATATGTATGCTCGGGGAGAGGTGGCATCCATGCCACAAGTTAAACCAACAAGGCAACCAATAATAATAAGCTACCAAAACCAAATTTGGAGCAACAAACTACAACCCAAGCCCTTAAACCCATGCCTCTTCATCTCATAGAGCTCTCTATAAACCTCGCAGAGAAGAGCGGGAGCCCAGGCTAACCAACGAGCATCAACTATCAAGTCAAGAACAATAGGCACCTAGTTCGATGGGATCCTTGATCTCATGGAATTTGGTAACAACATGTTGCTCAATATGTACATCATAAAGACAAGCAATGCACCCAAGCTGCTAGCTATAAAGAGATCCAAATACATAATGTCACCCCTGCTGCAATCAATGTCCCACATCTCACCAAATAGAGGGAAAAGGGCCTCCTTCTTGTCAAGGCCAACACGAACGGTAGGACCCTCAATAGGAACGTGGAAGATATGGTAGATATCCTCGAGAGTGATAGTTAGCTTCCCTATTGAGAGATAAAATGTACCCCTGTATGGATCCCAATGCTCAACAAGTTCCGAAAGGAGATCTTCATTAGCTCGGATGATTCCTAACCACTCGTAACCGTTTAAACCAATGGCCTGAAGTAAAGTCCAATCATCATCAGAAAGTGCTTTCTACACTTTTCATATGGTCCTCGGCCACCTATATCGAGCATCAAAAAGCTTAACCTGAAAAGAAAACATATAAAAAAATAAAAAATAAAGATTAGCACATGCTAGAAATAAAAGCAAAAAAAAAATGAATTTTTTTTTACCTAACCTAGGTAATAAAAACAAAAATAATTTTTGTTTTTACCTGCACTAGGTAATAAAAGCAAAAACAAAAAAATTACCTAATCATGGTAACAAAAACAAAAACAATTTTTTTTTTACCTACACTAGGTAATAAAATGCAAAAAAAAAAATTACCTATGCATGGTAATAAAACAAAAATGAAAATTTTTTACCTACCCTAGGTAATAAAAGCAAAATAAAAAAAATGTGTACCTATGCATGGTAATAAAACAAAAACGAAATTTTTTTACCTACCTTAGGTAATAAAAGCAAAAAAAAAAAAAATACCTAATCATGGTAACAAAAACAAAAACAATTTTTTTTACCTACACTAGGTAATAAAAAGCAAAAAAAAAATTACCTACCCTAGGTAATAAAGCAATAACGAAAAAAACTTTTTTACCTACCCTAGGTAATAAAAGCAAAAACAAACGCTTAATGAGCAAACAATAATCATTTACTAGCCCCACTTAATTATCAAACAAGCAAAACAAACAAGAAAAAAAAAAGGGCAACACGCCTACCTCGGCAAATCGACCGCCAACTTCTGCTCCAACCGAGCCACCACCACCGCTCCCCTCACCAACCTCCATCTCACTCATCACTTCAACCAACCAACCAATGACATCTGGCAGAATGATTTTGAAAATGATAGCAACCTATAAATAGCCGCTTTTAGCGATAAAAAATGTGCGTCCGCGTTTTCCGCGATGCACGAAAATGCAAACACGCATTTGGCGGCAAAAAATGCGGAAACACAGTTTCATAAAGCAAAACGTAAATCCACGTTTTTTGCCAAAATAATCGCAATTCAATGGTTTCAAAAATAAAAAAAATAAAAATAAAAAATAAAAAAATAAAAATTCCAATCCACCTAATCATCTGGAGTGAAACTCGTATCTAGTAGATTATCCTATACACCTAGTGGTTGTAGCGACTAACAATCCATGCAAACCGGTTGGATAGGTAAATCACCATAAGGAAACTCATTCATAAATCACAAAAAAAACAACAATGAATCAATTCGATAAGTCCCTAAAATCTATGAGCTTAAATGTGTTCTAAAACATATTTGCCAAGGTAATCCTACAAAAACCTTCCATTGGGTCAAAAGCGGAACAACAAACAACAATTTGGTAATAATCAAAAAATCGCTTGAGCATAAAATCCTCGACGACTGGTTCCTTAAACCCATCATTTGGAAGGAATTGCTAAAGTCATAATGGATGAAAACGCAAAAGAGAGGTCAGAAATTTTACCATGTATTCTAAACATTAATGAAACCAAAATCAAAATTGCAAGAACATAAATAATCCCAAACTTGGGTCACAAAGAAAATCAAGAAAAAATTCATTAACAAAATCAACATCATTCCATAAAAAACCCACTTTCAGCATCTATATTTAGTCAATTGGCTTATGGGTGTCAACATTTACCCAATCGTCAATTGAGGGGGTAAGCAAACAAATCAAAAAAAAAAAAAATTCATTCATTCTATGTGTCAAAGAGAAATGAACCCATTCATCCAATAATGTTAGATGTCATTAGTTTTTGCACTGCATTATGTTGTGCACAACCTAGTACAAAAAGGGGTAACTGTAGACACCAAAATCTAGCACCCTTTAGTTCACATTCACCACCTCACCATCAAATATTGCATAATAAAGATATATGCCTAAGTTCTAACTTAGGGATATAAAATCCTACACATAATTATATTTTTCTAATTTATTTAATTAGGAAAATCACCCTAGGATACCCTGTCTACCCATTGGACATGTGTCCTGGACACTTCATCCAACATCAATGCCACATCTTACCCACTCCTGTCCCCTTTGTCCTTGTACATAATACAGATTCCCAACACCCATGCCACAACTCCTTTGTTGTTGTCCCCTTGTCCCTTCACATAAAATAGCATCCCACATCCCATGCCACTTGGAGCCACATCACCCCAGTTAAGTGAACCACACTGAATGACTCACTGTAACTGCCCCTTCTACTTGGTAGTCCAGATTTACCACTTGGCAAGTCAGGCTTGCCACCTCACATTCCCCTCCAAAGCCCTAGGTAGCCTATAAAGGCACCATCAATCCACCAAATAGAGGGAGCTGAATTTGTGTACCGACAGGCTACAAAAATACATCCAGACCCGATGAGAAACTGAGAGCACGAGCTCAAATCCGATCATTGGCATGCATCCCGAGGTGACTTGTCATCTCAACCGAAACCGCCCGCTCGTGATTCTATAGTAAAAAATGTGCATCTACAGTTTCACAACCGTAGATCCGTGGTTTCCAGCCCACAACCGCGTTCTCGTAGTTCCACAGTCACGAATAGGTTTTGTCAATAGAGATCAGTAACTTATTGATTTGTTATCAAGGCGTTTAATTAGTATTTCCATGTTTCTTGCAAACATTCCTTTCAAGGGTTTTTTTTTATTTTGCATTTTTTGCAATCATTTATACAGGTGCTATTAACCCTTGTTTTGTTTCCATGTATGCAAGAGATAGGTATTTGAAGAGCTATTGAAGCTAGGAGTGGTCCCTACATTGGATACCAAAGCCCACTCACCCCTTGGAGCTGTAGCAGAGGAATGAAGAGCACCCTATATTTTTGAGGAGTTGGAAGAATTTACCTCTTCTATCGGAACATTGTAACATCTATCAAAAGGAGAAAATCATTGTAACATTACCCCCAACACATTTGGGGCAATTCAAAATATCTGTTTGTAACATTGTATCAAGCACTAATACTTGTAACATGTACTCACCAATACTTGGATTGGTGAGATGTACTACAACTCTAGATGGTTGTGTGGCTAATGGATTAGTGGATGAAGAGGGTTCTTGAGCCTTAGCTCTTGGCTCTGTTGGCGATGTTGGATTATCTCTAACAGGTGGCCTTATTTGTGAGACTACGAGTTCTAATGACTGTGAAGTAGTGGCTGATGATGTGGGTTGTGATTTGAATGTGAATGGTGGATTTGAATCTGGAAGTGTACTATATGGAGCTAGTAATTGATTAGTAGGATGAGTGGGTGTAATTTGAAAATGAAATGCGATGTTTGAAGGATGCACTGAGCTAACGCTTTTAGATGTGAAAGTTGGATCAACTATAGGTAACTCTTTTGGAATGGGTGCTTTTGAGTATTTGAGAATACTTTCAGTTACATATCAAAAACCAAATCATAATCAATATCACAATCCACATACCATTTATACATACCACATACATCACCACAAAGAATAATAAAGTGGGATGCCCCCAATTACAAATATGAACAAGTAAAGGTCAAATACTCTGAGTTAAAAAAGATTACATGTGCAACATGAATACCGTCATTTAGTTACATGAATAAAAATAAAATGCATTTTACAAGTTCAGTTGCATTCATTATCATAGCAATACCATAGAAATATTAGATTGCATTATATAAACATTGCAAAGCATAAACAAAAAGAATACATATACAAATAACACATGTGAATACCAAAATAATATTCCATGTATATATATATATAATATATATATATAAATGAAAGTCTACAAAGTATAAAATTCTTGAAGATAGTATACATCGGAGCACTAAGGCTCATACTAAGATAAAATATACAAAAAACAAAAATAAAGCAATACAACATCTAGCTAGTGCCAACAGGATCCCTCTGTGGACCCTGCACTATAGAAGCCCCGTGAGAGCTATAAGTACGATGAGTCTTGTGACTCATCTCAGTCCCTCGGGTAGCAGTGGTAACAGATGATGAAGGAGGAACAAGTAAAAGAATATAACACTCATGAAGAATGTTCTCCAACATCTCAATGCAGATAGCCTGCTTACACAGGCTCCTCAAATTAGCACCTTGGCGAGCAACCCTCTGAGAAATCTCTGCCTGTAGAGAAGTAATAGTCAAAGTAGAATCATCACCTCCAACACCTTACTACAACCGAGAAAGCTCACCCTGTAAACGGGTAATCTCACGACCAAGTATTGTGATCTTTGCATCCTTAGCAGCCAGAACAGTACTAATAGGTCCAACTAGTATCCCAAGGGACCTCATTCCTAAACTTAATAAAATGTTTCATTTTTATTGCAATGGTGTTGTGTTTTTATGCATACAAATTGGCGATCATGGTGTTGTGTGAATTTAATAAAATATTTTCACACAACACAGAACAAAAAGGGGCATCTGTAGACACCAAAATATAGGTATTTGCATTACACATCATAATTCTACATAATAATATATGCCTAAGTCTAAACTTAGGCATATAATTCCTACACATTATTTATTGGCATTGCACATCACAATTTTGCATAATAATATATGCCTAAGTTAAAACTTAGGCATATAATTAATGCACATTATTCATCCACATTGCACATTTCAGTTCTGCATAACATTATGTGCCTAAGTTTTGACTTAGGCATAAAATCCTGCACATAATTATATTTTCTAGATTTTATTAAATCTGGAAAATATCCTCCTAGGATACCCTCTTTCCTCACTTGACATGTGTCCTGTCCACATCACCATCACTTCTTTGCCACCTCTCATACACACTTGTCTCATTTGTCCCTTCACATGGGGTAACCCTCCACATTTCATTCCACTTGCACCTACCCACTTGCCACATCTCACACTTCACTCCACTTGCACCTATCCACTTGCCACATCTCACACCTCACTCCACACATCACTCTACTTCCAACTACCCACTTGCCACATCTACCTAATTAAGTGAGACACTTCGAGTGACTCACTACAACTACCTAGGGTAGGTGGCTACCCAACCCCTGCCACTTGGCAACCTTGGCTTGCCACCTATACTTCCATCAAAAACCCTCAAAGGCCTATAAAGGCACCATCACACGACCAAGGGAGAGAGGAGGAGAATACTAATGTTATGCTACTCGGATTATGCTATGTAAGCCATATTCATTTATTCATATTCTTTCATATTCATTTTACATTAGTCATTTCATTTACATTTTATCATATTCATTGTGGCAGGTGCTAAACATTTTTCTATTTGTATGTGTGTAGGTTACAGATTCAACAAGCTCAAGGTCATCACAGTGGTCATGACAAATCCACCTCCCTCATTTTTGTAGCATGAAGAGACGAAAACCCCATCCTTGATTTGTAAAAGGGATTACTCCCTTGTGGACATCTTATTATAAAATGCACCCTCAAAGGGTCAATTTGTATCCCAAGGGACCACTTTCCCGAACTTAATAAAATGTTTCATTTTTATTGCAATGGTGTTGTGTTTTTATGCATACAAATTACCGATGACGGTCTTCTTATCCCTTTTCCCTCTTATTTTTATTTTTAAAATACTAACTTTGTATCTCTTTGTGTAATTGCAGGGTTTGTCAATCCATAACGCATCTTCATAAGGAGCAATACAAAGTCCAAATTCCATACTGGCAGCCTCCTCAAAAGTAGGAAATCCAAGTTGATGCTCTAAACTTAAAAAAAAAAAAATCCTTCTATTTTATTTATTTTTTTATTTTTATTTTTTGGTCAAAAAAAATAAAAACTCTATATTTTTAAAGTTTTTTTTGGTGTTAATTTCAAAAAAAATACTTTACTTCTTTTTAATGTTATCAATTTAAAAATTTCATTAAATTTAATTTAAAAAAAAAAAAATTAAATATATATATTTTTTAAACAAAACAATAATAAAAAAAAAAAAGCAGGGGTTGATTTTTCCCTCGTGTCTGCATGAATCGTATGCAGACTCGCATAATGGCTCGTGCATCTTCGCACAGACCATCGCACAACCGCACAGTTCTACACAACCACTGTGTAGGGTTGTGCAGTTCTGCACAACCACTACATAGGGTTGTGCAGTTCTGCACAACCACTACATAGGGTTGTGCAGTTCTGCGTAGGTTGCATAGTGGTTTAAAAAAAAAGTTAAAAAAAAACCTTTAAAAATAAAAAAAATAAAAAATAAATAAATATTAAAAAAATAAAAGAAGGCGCACGTTGAGCCCGCACCCCTCCCCTTCATTCACATTTAAAAGAAAAAAATATAAAAATTAAACTTAAAAAAAAATAAAAATTTTAATTAAAAAAATATTACATTAAAATAATTAAACTTTAAAAAATTAAAAATTTCAATTTAAAAAAAAAAAAAAGACGCATGCTTTCCCCCCCCCAAAAAAAAAAAAAAAATCTCAACTTAAAAAAAAATTCATAAAAAAATCCGAACTTTCACAAAAGAATTAAAAAACAATTAAAAAAAAATCGATAAAATTAAAAAAAAAAAAACAAAAAAATCTTCAATAAAAAAAAAAAAAATCAATTTCAATGAAACAACAATGGGACTTATTTTTAGCTTTAAAGTACCTTCTTCACTTTTTGGTTGAAGTATTACACTACAATTTTCCAAAAAAATATCGTTAAAACAAAATAAAAGAACAAAAAAATTCAAAAACAAACAAAAGAAAAGTGCACCATGACCACCTCAACTCCATTGCATTTTTAGGCATAATATTTGCTTTCATAACACTTTACATTAGTTTGCATTTTGCATTATACATAGAAAATAAAACGTAAACATAAAAACAATAACAAAAAAAAAATACAAAAACATGTCAAACAATTTTTTTTTTGGGTCAAAATATAAAAAAAAAAAAAGCTTGTCATAAAAATGTCAAAAAAATTATCAAAACAAAATTATCATAAACTAAGTCAAATTTGCATTTTTGGGTGTTTGGTGTGTTTTTTTTTTAATTGTATTTTTAGGCATCCAAAATTGAATTGCATCCTAGATTGCATTGTATCTTGCTTTACAAAAACAATAGAAAACGAAAATCTTCACACACTTGCACATCTCACAATAACATTGGTAGGTTGGATTTAATCACCAACCTCCAATTCATACCGGTGATGTTGGAATTCACCTCCTTCCACCGACTTGCCTCCTAGATATCCTTAGAATGAATAGGGCACTCTTTCAAGTCGGTATAGGTCACTTGTGTTCAAGTTATCTCCCACTATTGGAACGATTGTTGAATCAGAGTGGAAGAGCTAGGCGAACCCCCCACTAGGATTTAAGCGGTGTACCCTAGACTCTTTTGAGAAATCATGC
Organism: Wollemia nobilis; assembly: GCA_028583015.1. Classification (NCBI taxonomy): domain Eukaryota; kingdom Viridiplantae; phylum Streptophyta; class Pinopsida; order Araucariales; family Araucariaceae; genus Wollemia; species Wollemia nobilis. Next base: position 554,883 of record JAQPPZ010003242.1, on the reverse strand, counting down.
TTGGCACTAGTGTTCCTAATCACCATCTTAATCGAGTTCCTTTATTCTAAACAACATCAAAACACACTGAAACTCAAAACAAAAAATCAAAAACCTCAAAATTACAAAAAAAATTAAAAAACTTCAAAAATCCAAAAACAATAAAAAAATCAAACATCGAAAACAAAATTTGAAAAAAAACTTAGAAAACATTGTTTGTTTATTTTATTTGTGTGTTATTCATTTGTATTTCCATCACATTTTCACACACATACCTTCACATTCACCACCTCATTTCACCTGAACCACCTTCCACATTCATATCAAAATTCAAAATGCAAAAAAAAAAAAAAAATCAAATCAAAATGCTCCAAAGGAATAAAACCCCTTTGGTCAATTCAAATCAAAAGGCTCCAAAGGAACCAAACCCCTTTGGTCAAATCAAATCAAAAGGCTCCAAAGGAACAAAACCCCTTTGGTCAATTCAAATCAAAAGGCTCCAAAGGGGACACCCCTTTGGTCAATATCATTTCAAAATTCTCCAAGGGGGACATCCCTTTGGTCAATTCAATTCAAAACACTCCAAAGGGGACACCCCTTTGGTCAAATCAATCAAAAAGGCCCCAAAGGAACCTAACCCCTTTGGTCAAATTTCATTTCAAAATGCTCCAAGGGGGACACTCCTTTGGTCAATTCAATTCAAAACGCTCCAAAGGGGACACCCCTTTGGTCAAATCAATCAAAAAGACCCCAAAGGAACCTAACCCCTTTGGTCAAATTTCATTTCAAAATGCTCCAAGGAGGAATCACCCCTTTGGTCAATTCAATTCAAAATGCTCCAAAGGGGACACCCTTTGGTCAAATCATTCAAAAGGCCCCAAAGGAACCACACCCATTTGGTCAAATCAATCAAAAGGCTCCAAAGGGGACACCCCTTTGGTCAAATCAATAAAAAATGCTCCAAAGGAACCAAACCCCTTTGGTCAATTCAAAATCCAAAAGGCTCCAAAGGGGACACCCCTTTGGTCAAATCAATCAAAAAGCTCCAAAGGAACCAAACCCCTTTGGTCAATTCAAAATCCAAAAGGCTCCAAAGGGGACACCCCTTTGGTCAAATCAATCAAAAAAGCTCCAAAGGGGACACCCCTTTGGTCAAATCAATTCAAAAGGCCCCAAAGGAACCTAACCCCTTTGGTCAAATCTCATTTCAAAATGCTCCAAGGGAGGCACTCCTTTGGTCAATTTCCACTCAAAAGGCTCCAAGGGAACCAACACTCCTTTGGTCACATAAAATTCAAAAAGCTCCAAAGGAACCAAACCCCTTTGGTCACATTTCATCTCAAAAACATCAAAAGATAAAAAAAAAACAATAATAAATATAAAACACAAAAACATTTTCATGCACATCACATTTTTAATAAATCACCTTCACAATCCATCTTCCATTGCATTCACACATTCCAACTTTCATAGCATTTGCACATTCATACCATTCGTATTCATTAAAGTCAAGAATAATTGATAGTGCACTATGTCTTGTTGCCTTAATCAGGGGCACCTCACATCAAACATCACCAAACCCATCACTCATAATAATACATTGCTTCCTAAGAATAATCCTAATGTTTTCAATCACTCAACCACTGCTAGTGTCTTAAGCAACCTCCAAAAAATATGTTGAATTATTTTAGGACCATTGCACATATATACACTAAGCAAATATTGAGTATTGGGAATTGATTTCAAAAATATTCTTGAACCAAACACAATTTCACATCTTAAAAACATCTTGTGTCAAATAGGGATAACACCATACTTGGTAGGAACCTTGAGGTGAAAAGGGTCATCCTTGCTTGTCCCATTATGCAACATAGTCCATAAGAATAGTGGTTTTCACTACTATCACATTTTCTTCAAATTCAAAAGATAGAGTAGTAAGGATAGGGTACAATTCTCATCACACTTAGGTTGAGAATCTGATTCCCCAAATCTCTAAATATTTTACATCACACACCACTGATTAATTGGGTTGTAAGGATCATACTACATTTCTAGTCAGATGGTTAAGTAGTCATCCCCAAAATTCAAGAAATCAAAAACAAAAATCATGGACTATGGAGTTAGCCTCCATCGGAGCTATAGATGCTTGACTGGAAATGGAGTACACTCATGCATGGTGACATGTCTCTTTTAAAAAGAGACCTCTGACCACTCAAATGGACAAGCTAGCTTCTAGGTTCAAACCATAATAGGTTTACCCAATTTACTCAAGATGAGTTAATGAAATCAATTGCACACACACTGGTTCTTGATTGTCTTGGATCATTACCATGCTCTTGATTCGGTAAATGAATTCACTACACACACATTTGGTCCTAGAAGAATTAGGCAGATTTAGTGAGTTTGTTCGATACACTAGGATGTTTGAGTCTTTGCAAAACAACTCTAGATCCTTTATCCCTAAGGACAAGAAAGTCATAAGCAAGCCTCCATTCCATACCACCATCACATAGTCACAAATATCATAATCCATTTCATCCATGTGGTCATACCAGTAGTATCATATTGGTGCCCCTGATTAAGCAATAAAGGTAAAGTTTGCTAAAATAATGGTTCAAAACCTCTTTGAACAATGATCAATAAAGCAACACCATTCATTCAAATGGTTCAAAATATCTTTGAACAACGATCAATAAAGCAACACCATTCATTCAAATAGTTTCAAATCTCTTTGAACAACAATCAATAAAGCAACACCATTCATTCAAATGGTTCAAAATCTCTTTGAACAATGATCAATAAAGCAACACCATTCATTCAAACGGTTTAAAATCTCTTTGAACAACAATCAATAAAGCAACACCATTCATTCAAATGGTTCAAAATATCTTTGAACAATGATTAATAAAGCAACACCCTTCATTCATTTGCATTCATTCATAACATATTCATTTCATAACATGTACAAAAAAAAACAATTTGAACAATCAATCATTACACATATACATAAACAATCACAAAACAACTTGGGGGAGTTCAAGGTCTCACACCTTCCCCATAAATCACATCAAACAACAATCAAACAACTTGGGGGGATTCAAGGTCTCACACCTACCCCAAAAATCACATTAAACATTAACATTTCAAATAATCAAATTCAAAAAGCTCCAATGGAATCAAACCCTTTGGTCACATTCAATTAAAAAAAAAAAACTCCAAAGGTAACACAATTTCTTTGGTCAAATTCAATCTCAACAAGGCTTTCAAAAATTGAAATGCTATAATATCAACTCCCTAAGAAAGCCATGCGGCTGGACTGCTCCATGGGATAGAGATGCGCATTTCCTTCTTTCACTTAGCCTTAAGTGATCCTTGTATCTAGTGATTTACTCTAGCACCCTAGCGGTTGTAGCGATTGGCTATCCATACAATCTGGTAGGAGGAGTAGATTACCATAAGGACAATTATCATTAACACAATTCAAAAAGCCCCAAAGGCATAAACCCCTTTGGTCAAATCAATCCAAAATGCTCCAAAGGTACTCAAATTCCTTTGGTAAAAAAAAAAATCAATCATCAAAACATAAAAACACAACAAAAAAAACATCTTGTGCTTTCTTTCCATTTCAAAAACATCAAAAACCAAAAATATTTCCATACATCTTTTGTCTTACAAAACCATAAAACAACAAAAACATTGCCATGAATATTTTGTCATATAAAACATAAAACACCAAAAACATTTCCATGCATCTTTTGTCATACAAAAACAAAACAAAAACACAAAACAATCATGCATTCTCCAAAAAAAAACAAAAAAAACAAAGAAAAAATCCAAAGATACCTCAATTCCTTTGGTCAAAAACAAATTCAACAGGCTCTTGAAAGAATAGAAGTGCTCTCATCTCAACTCCCTAAGAAGGCCATGCGGCTGGACTGCTCCAAGGGATAGAGGTGTACATTTCCTTCTTCCACTTAGCCTCAAGTGATCCTCGTATACAGTAACTTATCCTATATACCTAGCGGTTGCAGCGACTAGCAATCCATGCAATTTGGTAGGATGGATAAGTTACCATAAGGCCCTTGAAAAGTGATTCACCTCATGCAAAAACTGAATTGTTATCATCTCAATTCCCTAAGAAATCCATACGGCTGGACTGCTCCAAGGGATAGAAGTGCACAATTATCAACAATGGTCAAAATCACAGTTGAAACAAAAACAAAAACATCCATTTCATTCCAACCATTATCATTTGTTTCATTGCTTTCATCATTTCATATCTTCTCCATCGAATCATCGCTTGAAGGGAAAGACAAAATCAACAAATTCAGTTTCATAATCAAAGTCAACACTCAAAACACTCAATCATGCAAATTACACTCATTAAAATGAGCATATTTTCCATGATTGGGACAACACAAATTGAATTTTATTTGTGACCATCTTACACAACTCCCCTTCAAATGCAAATGGCTACAAAAACATTGTAAAACCCTCCAAATAATCATATCACATCATCATCATCTCAAGTGAACCTTCTACCTAGTGATTTACTCTAGACACCTGGCGGTTGCAGCGATTGGTTGTCCATGCAATATGGTAGGATGAATAAATTACCATAAGGACACTTATTCAAAATAATTTCACATCATCATGTTTGAAATCAAATCAAGTTGATCCTTCAATTTTTGAGTGACTTGCATTCAAGCAGATTTGTCCAAGGTTGTCATTGACGCCTACTCCATGGGGTTACAAAACATGGAAAACTTATACTTCATAATTTTGCATTAAGGAATTGCTAACATTCACTAGGACAACGAGCTCCTAGGGTGATTGGTTCCTTTACTTCATCATCTTGCATGTCAATCAAACCAAAAGGTAAATTTACAACAACATAAGTCCACCCCAAACTTGGGGCATCCAACTTGATATTGATTTCCAATATTTATATCAATCACATCATGCATTTTCACAAATAAATCTTCATCATCATCATCATCATCACATCATTTAGTGAACCTTGTATCTAGTGGATTACCCTATAAACCTAGCGGTTGAAGTGACTAGCAATCCATGCAATCCGGTTGGATGGGTAGCTCACATAAGGAAACTCATTCAAACATTCAACATAAAATCACTATGGCATTAAATCAGCTAGGTCCCTAAATATTTGAGCTTAGATGTGTCCAAAATAGATTTGCACAAGGTTATCCTTCAACCCCTTTCGTTGGGTCAAAAGTGGAAAACAACCAAACACAATTTGGTAATAATCAGAAATCACTTGAGTATCAAATTCCTGAATGACTGGTTCCTTGAACCCATCATTTGGAAGGAATTGCTAAAGTCACAGTGGAACAAGAACTCTAAATGTGGTCAAATATTTTACCACATATTTTGCACATCAACGAAACCAAAGGTAAATTTGTAAGAACACAAATAATCCCAAACTTGGAGCATCAAATTGATCAAAATGTCATACATTTGCATACACAATTCACCTCATGCAATCATCCACCACCTTACTTCATCCACATTTGGTCAATTGGCTCATGGGTTTCATCCTTTACCCATTCACCAATTGAGGGGGTAAGCAAACAAATCAAAATTTTCAAAAAGTCATTCATTCTTGTGCGTCGAGAAGATTTGAGTCCATTCATCCAATAAAGACAGGTGTCATTTGTTTTTGCACCGCATTGTGTTTCATGCAACACGATACAAAAAGGGGCATCTGTAGACACCAAAATCTAGGCATTTACAATTCACCACATAATTTTGCATGATAAAATATATGCCTAGGTCTAAACTTAGGTATATTAATTCATGTACACTTCACCCACATTGCACACCACAATTCTACATAATAATATATGCCTAAGTCTAAACTTAGGCATAAAAATCCTGCACATTATCCTATTTTCCATATTTTAATAAATTTAGAAAATCCCCCTAGGATACCCTACCTACCCATTAGACATGTGTCCTAGCCACCTCACTACCCCACCTTGCCACATATCATACACCCTTGTCCCCTTTGTCCCTTCACATGGAACAACCCTTACACCTCACTCCACTTGCACCCACATCACCCCAGTTAAGTGAGACACCCTAGGTGACTCACTCTAACTGCCCCCTCCATTTGGCAGCCCAGGATTGCCACTTGGCAGCCTTGGCTTGCCACCTCTCATTTCCCTCCAAAACCAAAAATACCTATAAAACCAACACCATTCCATCAAGCAAAGGGGGTTGAGAAATACGTCATCACGCTATTGAAATTATTGTAGGAAATTAGTAACGATCACGGAGTTCAAGCCATTGAGGTCCTGGATCTGAGTTTCAAGGTTTTCTCCCATCTCTGCACAACCGCGCATCCATGGTTACACAATTCTAATCATAGTCCCACGGTTTCTAAACTGCACATTTTTTGTTACATAGTCCCAACATAGGCCTATGTTTTCTAAAACACATACCCACGTTAGACAGTCACAACCACAACCCCATGGTTTCTAAACCACAAACCCAAGGTTACACAGTCACAATCACGGACCCGTGGTTTTGCAAAAAATACCAAACATATTTTACCCATATCTTCCTTATTCGGACTTGTACCGAGCTAAAATTTGGAGGATAGGTTCCTGACATTCCCTAGAAAATATCCACCAATTTTAATTCCATTTGAAGTAGTATAGATTAATAAGTTATTAATTTGTTAGCAAGGCATGTTTAGTTACTATTTTTATATATCTTGCAAGCATTTCTTTCAAGGGTTTTTATTTGCATTGATTTCAATCATTTATATAGGTGATGCTGACCCTTGTTTTACTACCATGTGTGTAGGATACAGGTATTTTAAGAGCTACTAAAGCTAGGAGTGGTCCCTACATTGGATACCAAATCCCACTCACCAATTGGATTGGGGCAAGGGGACAACAACAAAGGAGTTGTGGCATGGGTGTTGGGAATCTATCTCATGTACAAGGACAAAGGGGACAGGAGTGGGTAAGATGTGGCATGGATGTTGGATGAAGTGTCTAGGACACATGTCCAATGGGTAGACAGGGTATCCTAGGGTGATTTTCCTAATTAAATAAATTAGGAAAATATAATGATGTACAAGATTTTATATCCCTAAGTTAGAACTTAGGCATATATCTTTATTATGCAGGATTTGATGGTGAGGTGGTGAATGTGAACTAAAGGATGCTAGATTTGTTACAAGAGGTAAGACAAGAATTAATTATTGATTAATGTCATCAACTATAGCATAGGATAGCTATAGGATTAAGTATGTTACAAAATAGAGTATTTAACAATAGATCCTATGTCTACGCTAACAACTAACACGCTATGAGATAAAAGTGCTTAACCTACTAACAACTAACCTATCTGCCATCCAAAAGGAAATGATGGTAAGATAGACTACTAACCAAGGTAACTGGTAATAGTAACTACTAGTGGTAAAAAGTAAGAAATTACTTTTTACCATGTGGTAAATTATATCTACCTAGGTGAAACTTAAATATTACCTAAATGAGGTAATAACCATAGTTACTAACATAGTAACTCTAACATCCCCCCTTATTACATTATTTGGGTAATACATACATACCCCTCTTTACAAAAATATTTGGGTAAAGTATATAGTTGTCCCAATACAGTGAAGAAGATGTTGATCTACTGGTTCTTTGCTCTGTCACAGTGCTCTGGTTGCTTCTAAGCAAAAAGTAGGTCATTCCTCACTTTGTCTTCATGCCAACGAATTTCCTTATGGTAATCACATCATCCAACCGATTTGCATGGGTAACCAACCACTGCAATCGCTAGGTGTAGTAGAATAGATCACTTCATACAAGGTTCATTCATTTACAATATGAATTTGCAAAATATAAGGTAGCTAAGGTGTTGGTCGTTGTCGAAAATGCACCCTTATAAGTTCCCCCCTTCTTGTTGCAAAACATAGTGTAATTAATTTTTGAAGGAAGTGTGACTAAGGTGTCGGTCAAAGCCGAAAATGCACCCTTATAAGTCATCTTCCCTATTTACAAAAAATTAGTGAAGAAAAGAAATGGATATCCCCCCTCAATGGCAAAAATTGTGCAACTCAAGAGTGTTGTGAAATATTTTACAAATATTGCCTCCTAGGCAATTTTACATCACAAAAAGTCGCTCCTCTTGTTACAAGTACTTCAAACACCTAGAATTTTCTATTTATGAAGCCTAAAAGAGGTACAAGCACCCCTTATTGCAAGGTATTCAAACAAAAAACTTATGCTATTTATGAAGCCTAAAAGAGGAGAAAGAGAATATGGTGTTTTTGCCCAAGGGACACATGTGTTCTCCCTCTACAAAACTGTTTTAGCAATGAGCACTCCTTGTGCTATCTTTGAACCAGAAACATAATCAGTATGAGACACTTCACTAGAAATATGGCTTTTGTTATGTGCCTTTGCCATTTTAGTTTTGCTTGTTTTGAAACCAACACTGAATGGTGTCATGGTTTTCATTTTTACAATTTGTGCAAAACTATGCTTTCTAGGCAATTTGATCAAAAAAGTTCACCAATTTTGTCCTTTCTTATTGTAAGTACTTCAAGCATGATTGCTATTATGAAGTCTAAAAGAAAAGTTTTAATGTTGATGACTTGGACTTTTTTGATTGCCTTTACAAGTTTTATTTCCCTCTTATCAAAATCTATGTTTGAAGGAAGAAACGAATTATCCCCGCTTAGTGCAAAGGATTGCAACTTTTAAGGTTCCTTAGTTTCAAAAAACTTGTTCTTTCTTTTGATTACCCTAAAAGAGTACCAAAATATAATTCACTCAAACAAATATTTAATGGCACCTGCCTTAACACCCTTCAAGAAGGATGAGAAGTTGGAGGAAATTAAGCCAAACAAATAAGAGTGAATTAGGGGTTTTGTTGATTTAGGAGAGAATATCAAGTAATTTTGGCTTTAAATTTGTGCAAGGATTTACACAAATTTGTGAAATTTTGGGGTTGAGTGTGTTATTGATTCTATGACTTATAATTGTAAAAGAAATAATGCAATAATCAAACAAGAATGCCCACAAAATACTTATCACCTAGGTGTCGGATGCAACCGAAAATGCACCTAATTTGCCAATATAGGTGTCGAGTAAAATCGAAAATGCACCTTTTAATTTTTGCAACAAAATGTGTGTTTTGTGTTGTGCAAAAAATGATATTTTTATGTCTCCTACTTTGTTTTCCAATTTTGTAAAAGAAGTACAATGTTGTCTTCTCCCCTGTATTTTGCAAAATTAACAATTTTGAGAACTCCTTCCAAGATAATTTGACACACGACTCGCATTTGGAAGGCTTCCAGAACCAATCGACAAACGACTTGGTTTTTATGGACGCAAGGCTTCAAATTATTCTCAAGTTTCCAAAAAAAAATGTGCAATTTTATGTCTTATATCCCCCTTCGAAGAAAACAAATGCACACTTTGCCTTTTGAATTTTACAAAAAAATTAGTCTCCTTGTTTGCTATTTGTGCAAGAAAGAATCAAATTTCTATGATGTTGTCCCTCTTGGATTTTGCAAAACTAACAAGGTTGAGAAGAGAGGGTTTTCTTATTTGCAATAAAAGTAGGTGCTCTTCTATGTCTTATATTCGCCCATGGAGAAAAAAAAAATAAAAGCTCCTTTAAATTTGTAAATTGCAAAAAAAAATAATAACCCCATTTTTTTATTTTTTATTTTATTTTAAATTTATGTAATTTCTCTAATTAATATAAGTAAAATCTATAAATAGTAAAAATTATTTTAGTTTTAAAGGCATTTTGATAAAAAAATAACTTTAAAATAAAATAATATTGTATTACTATTAAATAAATTAAAGCTTAATTAATTTAAAAAAATAAACTTAAAAAAATAAAAAAATAAGCTTTTTTTTAATATTGAATAACCTTGGATTTTCTTGTCGTGGGCTCCTTGTGGCAAAAAATATTTTTGCCCCGACGGGAGTCGAACTCGCGACCTCCCATCGGGCAACGCCTTAGCGCTGGCCCCTCCACCGATCGGGCTAGCTGGCCCGACGGGAATGGAGGTGGCATGCCTTCACCTTGAAGGCTTCCCCGTTGAGCGATAGGGAAATGAGTGGGATTTATCCCACATCGCCCATGCGGGAAATTTTTTGTTGCTTAAAAGCAATAGAGCACACAGTGCTCTTTGATTGCCTACGGGCAATCAGGGTCTATCGGACCCCTTTTGCTGTCGCCCACGTGGTGTGACCGGAGGGGTCCACGTGTCAGGTGGCACACGTGGATGTCCACCACATGGCCACCATGTGTCCAGTCTGTCATCTAGTGGTTGTCCGCCATGTGTCCAGTCTGGTCCGTCATTCAGTGGCTGTCCGCCATGTGTCAAGTTTAGTCCATCATCTAGTGGTTGTCCGCCACGTGTCCAATCCAGTCTGTCATCCAGTGGCTATTCACCACGTGTCCAGTTCGGTCCAGGTCGAGTCTAGTGGCAGTGCCACATAAACACCTTGAGATCTATGCCCAAGGTCACGTCTGGCCACCATGTGTCGCCAGATGAGTGGTCTGAGTCAGTGCCTCAAGATCTATGCTCAAGCATGCGGGGGTCCTAGCTGTGTCTTCGCTAGAGTTTTTTCACCTGCAATTATCCTCAGGATTTATGCCCAGGAGTTTGTCGATCTGGTCGGTTGTCAGTCCGGTCGTCAAATAAGGAGGGCGTGCCTGCCCTCTCTTTTCGGTCATCGATGGTGGGACGAAGTCCTAATAGGGTTGTCCCCTTGTCAGTGGGCTCGGTTGGGAGTGTGAGGGCGCTCCTACCCTCTAGGCACTCCCGGTTGGGTTTGCCACGTGGCCTCCCACGGAGGGCGCTCCTGCCCTCTCGTGGAGGTCGGATTTGGGTCCCACGGTTGGGTTGGAGAAAAAAAAACCTTCGGTCACTGGCAGGGGGGCTCCTCATGTGTGGGGCCCAGGTTGGGTCAGTCGTCGGCCCTCCTATATCATATTGTCAGGCCTGACAGGTCGAACAATAGAATGATATCAGATCTATCTAGGCCTACGGGCCGTCTCTCGTGGCGGCCCAGTGATGTGGGACTGCAAAACCTCTTCAGTGATCGCCCAGTGATTTGGGCCTACGGGCTCGCCTAAGGATCTGTGCAGGTCCTAAGGGCCATTAGGGACCTCGAAGACTATGCCAGCTCCAGGTAGGGGTGGAACGAGCGAAGCTCATATTAGGCCACCCAACTGCAATGATACCAATGTTACAAGAGGTAAGACAAGAATTAATTATTGATTAATGTCATCAACTATAGCATAGGATAGCTATAAGATTAAGTAGGTTACAAAATAGAGTATTTAACAATAGATCCTGTCTACGCTAACAACTAACATGCTATGAGATAAAAGCGCTTAACCTACTAACAACTAACCTATCTACCGTCCAAAGGGAAATGACGGTAAGATAGACTACTAACCAAGGTAATTGGTAATAGTAACTACTAGTGGTAAAAAGTAAGAAATTACTTTTTACCATGTGGTAAATTATATCTACCTAGGTGAAACTTAAATATTACTTAAATGAGGTAATAATCATAGTTACTAACATAGTAACTCTAACAAGATTTTTGTGTCTACAAATAATTCAGAAAGTGAAAACCTCCTAGGAGGTACTTCTAAATTGGCTTACATGAAAACCAGTTATCTGGCATGTTTGCTTTATCAAATTCACAATCACTGTTCCATCTGTTCTCACAATCATTGTTTTCTCTATTCTCAGAATTGCACCTATCTTATTCAGTAGAAGAGCCAGCTGGTAATCAATAGAGATAGCCATTTGTACAAATGTAGATAAGTGGTTAAATCAGATATGTGCCCTTTACATTTTAAACATTGTAGATATTTGGTATGTAGTGTGTAAAGTCACTAATTAGTACATAAAGCATTCATAAGGTTTGATCTATAAGATATCCATTTGGTCAATGGGAAATAAAACATTCTAGGTTGTCTTAAGGAGAATGGAAAATCGTAGTTTGTGCCAGAAAGAGCTTTGAAATGATGAAAGCTATAGAACAAAACCATTTTTTAAACAAAAACAGCTTTAGAATAAAAAGGGTTTGTGCTCCGGAATGAGGAAGGATTTTTGACCTTTGAAATAAAATAATATCATGCTTCAGAATGGAAAATAAACTCCGGAATGAGTAGGGGTAAAGGACGAAATGTCATGTGGCATAAGAGTGTTTTTAATTTCATCGTTTGGAGTTGGAAATAACAAATGAGGGCACACATTCCAAGCTACAGATTTCAAGGCTACAATGAGAAAGAGATCATGGGGAACCACTACGTGCTTCATGATATGCAAAATAATTGGCACATGCAACAAGATACTTTGGTAGAAGGAAACTCTACACATTGTACATGATGAAGCCAACGATTAACTACCACCTCAGTAAGACATAACCATTTAATAACAAGCAAAAAAAAAAGATAAATCACATTCCTAAAAGGAATAGGAGTCTACCACATGACGAGTAATAGGGGATTTAATTTTTCAAACACTCTGACACATTTCGAAGTTGGTTCCTACACTGAGAAAAATTAAAATTTGTAGCCAAAAACATTATAGCCCTCGTAGATGCAGGTTGTTCGATCCAAACTTGAGAATGACCTACTCCAAAAGGCTGAGAGAAAACATGGCACAAAAAATTGAAAATGGGGGGAAAGAAGAATAAAATTGAGCCAAAAAATGTAGAATGTCTATGGGGAGATCCTGAGTCACTACGTATCTTTACAAAAGGAGGATTGATGTCATTTTTGTGTAAATTTGATGGACACTCTGAAGGATTTGTGACAGAATTTGTACGCATTCTCAAGGGCAACCAGGCTCACATCAGTGGCATGACAATCTAGGTAACACCGAAATTCCTAAGAAACATTATTGAATTACCTCTACAAGGGTTACAGATTTTAAAAGCTGGTAAAAACTCCCTAACTAAAATAGTTAATCATTTTAAGAAAGAAGGGGATAAACCAATTGAGTTTTTAATGAACAATAATATCTGCAAAAGGGTAAAAAGAACCAGTTTACAACATCCTTGGGAGAATGTAGCAGTTTGGGTAATCATATTTCTGACTTGTGATGGGTAATTTGCTATTTTATCTGGACACCATATTAGAATTTTAAACCATTTGAGGCATGGTGGTTCAAACCCAAAAGTCAGAATAAATCTCCCTCTATATTTATACCAAGAGTTACAAAATATGGCCAAACGATACCAAGCAGGGAAAGACACTCCTAAACATCATGGTATCATTAAGTTAATTTGTAAATATCATTTTAGAGGAAACCCTAGAATTTTTGACATATTTTTCTCTACATGGAATGAGTTGGGGGTTGAAAGCCCTAAATTTGAAGAAGAAATAGAAGATAAAAGCCCTAGAAACCCTGAAATTGAAACTGAATCCTCTGAAAATGAAGTTCATTTTTCACCACAAGGACCTCCATATTCTAGGAATAGGAAGCAAAGAGATAAAAAATCTAAAGTTGGTTTTGTAAGCAAAATAAGGAATGTTACAGTTTCTAAAAATATAACTATTTTTCCAACACATCCCACTAAGTAGCTTGGGAGTTCAAGTAGGGAAGAGCAGATGGAGAAGGAAACACCTGGAGCAGAATCTGCTCCAGAAATGTCAAAATTTATTCCATAATCCCCTAAAAAGGTTAAACACAAACAATCTACTATGGGGTTGTGAAGGTCCTCTAGACTTAGGAAGTAGAAGGTAATGGAGGAAGTAGTGGATATAGAGGCAGAATCACTATCCCAAAAAATAAATGTAGATTAGGCAGAGGAAGTTATGTTACAGGAAGAGGTGCTTATAGATGAGATTGTAGAGATAAGTACACAAGAAACATATATAGGCATAGAGGATGCAAAGGTAGGCACAACAATTACAAACATAGATACAACAATGCCTACAATGCATATCCCACTTGTTGATTATTCTGATTCTGAAGAAGAGTCCATAGAAGAAGAAGAGAAGGAAGATATACAATAATAGTTGTGTGTTACTAGAAGTTTCATTAGGATGCAAATGGGTTTGATTGAAAAATATGAATCGTCTATCAAAGAAAAGGGTAAGCTTATTGTTGATTTGCATTGGGAGGTAGACGAATTAAAAGCTAGGTTGTCCACTCTGGAGAAACAACCTACAAAATCTGATTTTGAAGATGAGTTGGCCAGAATTCTGTTGGAATTGGTAGAAGAGTATAGGGAGGTAGCTATACCTGAAGAAGAATCACCCATCAGAGGAGTAGAAATAGAAGATACAACAACACAAATCTTCCAACAAGATATTAGCATGACAGAACATGAAAATTTAGGGACTTCTATAGAATATTTTGGTAATTTTCCACAACAAACATCACAAGAAGGAATAGATGCTAGTGAACAAGAGGAAGTATAGGAACAGGTAAATGTACATTCCCCTCAATTTTTTGTTGAAATGACTACATCTGGTTCACCTCAAATTAAAACAACAGAAATTGGGGTGCAAGTAGATTTACTCCCTGTTGACATAGCAAAAATTGGCATACAAGTGGACTTACCTCCAAAAATGCAACCAATAATAAGGCCCCCATAGACAGTTACACTACTGAAGTATAATGAGGACATAGCACATTGGATGCTTAAGTGTCAAGGAATGGAAGCACAAATTGCATATTTGAAATCTATGGAACAAAAACTTGATGCTCAAAGTGCACAAACAAATAAGTTGCAGGGACAGGTTCAGTATCTTTGTCAGGTTGTAGAATATCTAATTCAGTTTTGGAGGCCAACTAGATTTTACAGTTTAATATTGAAAGAAAGGTACCTCCGTTGGCAAGTAATGAGAATTTGTTCTGATCTCCCCTATGAAATAAACACTGCATAAGAGTTCTTGGAAGCCTATTTGCATAGTCCAAAAGAACATAAGAATTTGATGTGTGAAATTTTCCTATACCAGTTTCTCATACTCGATAATGTGATATTATTACCATATATCTTCATAGGAGATATCCGATTGAGAGTTTTCATATCTACATTACAAAATCAGATGCATTGAGAGGAGGAGAAAAAGGTAAGCAAAGAAATGGAGTTGAAATTTGAACTACTAATAAGACCTTCCCATGCCAATTATAGGACCTCCATAAACCAACATTTCACTATGATGGAGTAGAGAATCAAAGAAATTTATATAATCAATATTACTGATTATGTAATGAGTTTTCAGGTCTTTTGTAACCAGAACTTTGGTAATGCTCTATCAGCTTGTAATAGTAGGTGGGGAGAGTTGTCAATATCACTTCAGAAAAGGGAACCTATCTTGCCAAACAACTTGTTGTGGTCTAGGAGAAGAGAAAAGGGTATAGTGTAGGTCATCCACAAACTAAAATATCATTGGATAGGTTTGAGGTATAGGTTATCAACTGTTATAACCCCTGTTCCATATTTATTTTATAACGATCCCCAGCCAGATGAAAAGTTCCAAGAGTGGCTCAAGAAAATATAGGCAATCAGAGGATACTATTAGGTTCTAGGGCATAAAAATATTTATCAAGAATGAAATATGGACATAGATCTTTGTACTATTATGGCTTCACATAATGCATGAGGACATGCATTACAATAGGTTGGGGGAAAATGATAAGGCCAAAAATTGCGTCATTCATAGACCATATTTGGATATTTTATAAACTATTTGATAGACCTTATGTTATGTTTTTATGCTAATTTTTATGATGGAATGCATTATGTATTACTATTTACATGTTTAGATGTTTAGGAGCATAGTATTCTATTTTGACCATTTTCTACATTTTTTACACTATTTTAGCTGATTTACCTAGCAAATAAATATTTATTTGAATATGTAATAATGTATGTTGATGTGTATTCCATTCTAGGGATCATGTTATTTGTTTTTATTGCCTTCTAACTTGTTAAAATTGTAGAAAGGTGCCAAAAACTATTCAAACTGGTATGACTATGCAGAAAATAGAATTTGACCATACAAATTCCAACCAGCTGTGCATAAACAACATGGCTTGGAATTTGTCAATACCAAAGACGTAAAAGCTATGGAATTAGTCTTCTGAAGACCAAGGAGACTACTTGGTCGGTCAAACCTATTATCTTGAGCAATTTATGCACAAATAAGCATCAAAACTGTTACATTGCCTGATATTCTGGAGCAGCTCTAGAATGAGCAAAACAGAACCAATTTTGGTCAAAACTATCAACAAAATGATCTGAAAGGTGGAAAATGGTGAAATGAGGATGGATACATTTGTGTGAGGGATTTTCTCACCTCTTACAATGCATTTCTTCCAATGAATGGTGCCCAAAAAGGAAAATGGATATGCTATAGCAGAACAGTTTCCTGCATTTCAAGAAGATAGCTCTAGAATAGTTGTTGAATCCCTAAAATGCAACAACAAAACAAATCAAAATTTGTAATAGAATAGTATAAATAACCTAGCTCCCATATTTTTTGAGCATATATGGAAAGAGGAATAGAGGAATATCAAGAATAGATAGATGTTTTCATAGTTGTTTCAGCTATAACAGAGCAGTAATTCTATAGGATTTATCCTACATTGATGTAATGTCATGTCATAATCAATAAAAAGTGCAGTTTATTCATTCCATTTAGTATCTTGAGTGGATGTGTCAGATTTAGGTAGTTTAGAATAGTCTTCTTGCCTTATTCTAGATCAAGAAGCAAGGGCCCACTTCCAGGCTCAAGAGAAGGATCATCTTTTGATAGGTTTTTTGTTCATCTTTTGCTACAACAGGTTAGCCGAAACCTGAAAATTTCTATTTCATTTGTTAATTGTGTTGTTTGTAGATGCATGAAATATATGTGTTGTATATGTATATGCAAGGCAGATGATCACTTAGCTTAGGCTTTTGAATCTTACAACACTTTTGAAGTTCCCCTATTTTTAGTAGTTACTTCCTAGTTTTTGGTATTTCCATTTGGGTTAATTGATTTCCAACTGTTTCATTTTTGCAACATTTTATTCCAACCTTTCAATTATGTTAATGTAATTAATATTTTCTCTATAAAACTATTATTTTTGTCATTTCCATTTTGTAAGCATGAATAGGATTCATTTTTATTATTTCTGATTCTACAAGGGTAATTATTTTCAATCTTATGCAATCTTTTCAATATCTTTAATTTTATTTAAAAAAATGTAATTAGGAGTTCAACTCAGTTCATAGTATTGAGTGTATATTTTGCCCAATTGCAAAATACCACCACATGCAGAGTATTGAACATAAAACTCTCTCTTGAAAAGAAACCAAATGACAAACATTCAACTTCTCCAAGGTTCTGGTAAAATATCTAAAATATTACAATAATGCCAGAAATAATTCAATGATGCATGTGACCATAAACAAGGGGCCTTTGCTGGTTCTAAACAATGCTTAGTGATTGAAAGATCTAACTAAAAGCAAATGTAAAATAAAAGTAGTTCTTTTTAGGGTTTTTTAAATTGGTGCTACCCTGAATCCCTATTAGTAAAGTATTTTATCTTCACTTAAAAGGTTTCAAATGATAAAATGTGGAATTTTCCACCTTATTTTAATGCCCGTGCCTTTAAGATGAAGTAAATTTTAGATAGTGGGTTCATTTTATCTTCCTTATGTTGATGCCACTACCCTAATAGTGATTAGTAGAAGTTAGCATGTTAGCAATGTTAGCAAAGTTAGCTTTCACTTCTTATCTTAACTTAATGTGAAATTGTAGGTTAGTATCCCTCCTAAACCATGTGTTTTATCTAAAAATTTAGATTAATGAAGTTTGGAGGTGCAAAAATTCTGGAAAATGACCAGAATGAAAACAACTTGAAAGCTTAACAATTCTGAAAATGGACCAGAATAGAAATGAAACTGAAATGAAATTAGCAAAAATTCTGGAAAAGGACCAGAATGGAAATAAAAAGAAAATGAAATTCTGGATGGACCAGAATGGAATGATTGAGTGCTTGAAATAAAATGAACTTAAAAAATAAATAAATAAATAAAAATGCAAATTTGGTTAGCTGAAAAAGTCAAATTCTGAATCAGTTTAGCAAGCTCCTCCCTGCAAAATCCCAAGTTATGAGGTAATCATAAAACAACCTGAATTAATGGACCTGCAACATAAGCACAATACCATTAAATCAAGTGCGAGACTCAAAGGAAACATAGAGAAACTGCATCATCTTGACCTTCGCCTATTGCAACCCATTTCATGGCATAAGACAATGGCTAGAAGTCACTAAAATGCAGAAATGATAAGACACTAAAAACGTTAGTTTTATGAAAAAAACCCTCCTTTTGATTTTGCTCACAAAAGTTTGCTACTCTTTCAAAATTTGAAAATGCTCTTTCTTATTGCTTTTCGGAATGTTACATCATTTCCATCCCCCCTCCAAAAAGGTAGGATAGCAAGGTATAAATAATGCTTGGAAGTCCTTTCGCTTCAGCTTCTTTCACAATCAAAATAATGAATGGATATAAGAAGATAATCCATCATCATTTTCTGTGATTTAATACAATAAAAATAACACTTCTAAACATTTTTTTTAAACAATAATAAAACCAACAAAAAACATAGCCTTGCATGACTCCTTATGTCTCCCCTTTCTCTTATCACATAAGCATTCTACCCAAGAACACCCCTTTGCATCCATCAAAATGAATGATAAAAAAAAAAAAATTAACTCTACCTTATAACCCCTACGATTTTAAACTTCCTTTAAAACATTGAATGTAATCAAACCACATTCACATAAATTAAAATAAGGTAGGCCAATCTTATTCAGTGAAATTTTCGTTGTTGCTCTTCAAAACCAAGACCCGATGGTATCCCTTCGAAGCCATACCCACGTGCCCAAGGACTGGGATGGCATTCCCCATCCTGGGCACTTTGGTGTCCACATAACCAAATGATGCCATCATGTTATTGATGCAACCATGGCATTGTCCAATACATCACCATGGTGCTACGATCGATGCAGCCATGGCATTGTCCAATGCGTTGCCATGGTGATGCGATCGACACAGCCATGGCATTGTCCAATGCATTGCCATGGTGCTACGAATGACGCAGCCATGGCATTGTTAAACCCATGTAGCCATGGTGCTGCCATCGATCTATGTAGCCATGGCACTGCCATCGATCTATGCAGCCATGGCATTGCCAACCTCACGTCGCCATGGTGTTGTCGAGCTCGCACTCATGCTATGCAACAAAAAAATCTCCATGCACTCGAGGCAGGCCTTTAACTCCATCGATTAGGGTTATAGGTTGCCCTAATAATGCTTCTCTATCCTTGTTCGATGGCATGCCTCTGTTTCACTATCAAATCTGGCACCTTACATGTTGTCCTCCTGAAACCCTAATGCTATCTTTGGATTTCTTCCTTGTCGACGTTACTCCATGACGTCTCACACCACCATGGCATCGAACATTTTTGGAATAGCCACCCTTGCCTTCAAACATTTTTGAATGGCCACCATCACCTTCTCCTGCAATCACACGCAATATGATTAAACATTACCTTAAATATTATTATCATATCCTTTGTAAAGTATATTATAATAATATTATTATATACAATATAATAATATTATTATAATAATAATATTTTAGAACATTATAATATAATCTTAATAATATTACTATTATGTACATAATATAATTAATGCAATTATATTATGTAGATAATAGCATATTACTTTCTATCTCAATCTCTTTGTCCCTTTTGCATTCTCTTATTGTTTTAGGTAATGTTTTGGTCAGGCCTTGCTTTGTTGAACACATTCCGTCACTTTAGACAATATGAAGAACATTAAAATCTATTTATCAAAATGGATTTTAATTAATCTAAGCATTAATGCCTAGATTAATTAATCATTTAAATATCAAATAACTAACTAAAAAAAAATCATTAAAATAAAATGGTAAAACATCACTATTCTTATAAGCCCAAAGAAAACCAAAAACCTTTAATACCAAAACATGACAAGTGGGTCCCCAAGAAGTTTGGGGTAGTTGTGGAAACTCCACAACAAAATGGCGACTCTGCTGGGAAATGCTCCTGAGCATTTCGGTGAGAACCCAAAAAGAAAATCTGAAAACACACTCCAAACCAGGAAGCAACAAGCGTCAGCAAATGCATGAATAATGTCAATAGACTCATAAGAACAACAAAACATTAGAATCATGCAATATTAGCTCTGTGTGTGTGAAGCACTTCACACCTTATTGTTTGTAACTTTTCGGCATTGCATCACCAATTTTACTTGACTAGAATTATTGCAAAGAATATGGAGAGCTTTGAGGGTAAAAATTTTTATAGCATGGGCAACACATTCTATGGTGGCTTGAGCAAACACCTCAAAATGTCTAACCATATTAGGATCAAATGTGTGTGCGATGAATTCATTGACCAGATCTGGGGCTTGGTTATGAGCCATCATCATCAAGGACCAGTGTGTGCAAGTGGACCTTAGAGCTTTGGGGAATTGGATTCTCAACCAAGGTGTGATGAGAATATAACCCTATCCTTTACTGCTCTCATATTTGACCAAAATAATTAAACCGGTTATGGATGAGGTCATCAGACTAATCTATCCTCATGGCGGACATAAATCTCAACCTTACGGGAGTCATGTCACCAGGCATGAGTGTACTCCACTACCAGTCAAGCGTCTATAGCCCCGGTGGAGGTTAACCCCATAGTCCAGTCCTCTTTGCTTGGCTTTGCTCTATATATTTTTTAAATAATTTTGGGGATGACTACCCATCCTTCTAAGGGGGCAAGTAGTACGATCCTTACAATTCAGTTTAGAGTTTTGGGGAATCATATTCTCAACCAAGGTGTGATGAGAATTTGACCCTATCCTTACTACTCTGATTTGTAAATCATGCTAGTGGTGATAACCACTATTTTATGAGCATAAATATTGTAGTGATAAAAACCACTATTCATGGACTATGTGCAGGGTGGGATAGACCAGAATTACCTTTTCGCCTCACATCCCCATCCAAGTATGGTTTCATATTATTTTACCCAAGATGTTGGACATGGACATAAATGTGATAGACCCAAGGCAACTTCGGCAACAACTTCCAAACCTAAGATCTTCTTAGTGTTCTTTGTGCCTTTGATCCCAAGATAATTGGACATCACTTTCAGTGTTTGGGTTTAGCATATGGAGGTGGATTGGTCATGATGTTTATGTAATAAGAATGTGCCTTTGAGACATGGGTGGATGATATGCAAAATCAAAGACTTCATGCTTCATGAGCTGCAACCAATATTCACATGTTCAAGCCTTTTTGCCATATGATTCCAATGTTTCACATCCTTTTAGTCTTGGTTGACATTCGTATACACATAGGCTGACCTCTTACTCCTACAATCAAATCCAAAACTGGACAACCTTGACATACTAAAAACTCCTGAAATCAAAGAAACAAGATCAAATAAACAGGAAATAAAACTGACAAGACAAACAATCAAACAAGCTGATTAGTGTACATATAATACAATGACTCTACCCTTAGGCCTGAAAATAATGCTTTAAATGAAGGCCATTGATGGGTAAGGCCAAATATTTTCCATCCAAGGTTTTTAATCTGAAACTATTTTCACCTAGGACTTCGGATATTAGATAGGGTCCCAGCCACAAGCAATCAAACTTTTCATGTTCTCCTTTTTTCTCATGCCTTTTATCCCACAACAAAACTAAATCTGAAACTTTAAAGACCTTAATTTTGGACCGTTTATCAAACCACCTTTTGATTATGTCTTGATGTTTTCTGAAATGGAGCATGGCTTCCTCCCTCTTCTCATCAAGATGCATTAATTGGGTTAATCTGGTTTCAAGTTTATTATCAGTCCCAATATAGTCTTTTATAAAATGTAAAGTTTGCAACTTCAGATTAGTGGGAAAAATAGGGTCTTGCCCATAGACTAAGTGATAAGGAGATGTCCCAATTGACTCCTTGCTTCTGGTCCTATCTGCCCAAAGGGCAAATTTTAACTTACTATGCCAATCTCTAGGGTTCTTTTCAAGTAATTTTTTGATTATGCATAATAAATTTTTATTTGATGATTCTGCCAAACCATTGCCTTGGGGGTAATAATTGGAAGAGAATTTTAGACTCACCTTATTGTCGTACACCCAATTTGCAAATTCTAAAGAGGAAAAGGTAGAACCATTGTCACTTACTATGGAGTTAGGCATTCCAAAATGAGTGACTATGTTTTCCTCTAGAAATCTAATCACAACCTCGGAGGTGGCATTCTTAGTAGGTATAGCCTCTGTCCACCTCATGCAGTAATCAGTAGCGGTGAGGATGAACTTATGGGAATCGAACGAGTTAGGATTTATCACCCCAACAAAGTCTAATCCCCATTGTGCAAATGGTCTCGTCTCTACCACTGACTGCAATGACATTGCTGCATTCCGCTCTCTGTTGGCTGCCACTTGGCATATGTGACATGTTCTTACATGTGCATGTGCGTCTTTAAACAAGTGGGGCCAATAATACCCAGCTCTAAGAATTTGGTGTGTTGTCACGTTTGTTGACCCATGTCCAGTTCCATACTTACCATGGAAGTCTTTGAGTACTTGGGTTGCTTCCTCTTGAGTAATGCAACGAAGGAAAATTCCTTCATGATTCTTCCTGTACAACACACCAGATTTAATCCAAAATCTAGCTGATTTTAAATGCAGTGCCCTGCATTGAGTGGAATTCAAATGAGAAGGGCACTTACCATGCAACAAAAAATATACAATATCTACGTACCATTCCTCTGTAGTGATATCATTAACCTCGTAGTTTTGGCACGTTATTGAAGGGTCAATTTCTGTGATAGCCTTGACCAAACCTTGTCCACGCACTATCTTCATGGGCTTTATCTCTAAGTCAAATTCTTGAAGGGTGGAAAGCCATTTCCCCCTTCTTTCACCTAGCTCACTCTGTAAGAACATGGACTTTACTGTAGGGTCAGGAACTATAGCAAAAACTTTACTATGCACAATGTAATGCCTAAATTTTTTAATAGTTTTAAACAAGGCATACATTTGCTTGTCTAGGACAGAATACCTCAGTTTCATGTCCTTCAAAGGAGAACTCAGAAAGGCTATAGGATTTTCAATGTTGTCTTCACTTTTCTGAGTTAACACACTTGCAAAAGAATGATCTGAAGCAAATGTGTAAACATAAAATGGTTTAGCATAGTCTGGACTAATGAGAATAGGGGCTTTGGAAATAGCATCCTTGATGCTTGTGAAGGCATCCCTATTCTCACTGGTCCACTTTATCTGAACATATTTTTTCAGCATGTCATTTAGGGGCTTGGCGATCTCGACAAAACCTGAAATGAATTTTCTCACAAAGTTAATCTTACCGAAAAAGGACCTAAGCTCCTTTTTGCTATTGGGATGAGGAATATCCCGGATAGCGGCTATCCACTCTGGGTCTATAGCAATCCCATATTTTGAAATGACATGTCCTAACAGCTTACCCTCCGTTACCCCAAAGATGCACTTTTTTGGATTTAGGGAAATTCCATGTTCCCTGCACCTTTGGAGCACTTTCCTCAAGTCTCTAACATGATCTTCCCTCTTCTTGGAGAAGATAGGAATATCATCCACATAGACAATAATGCACTTACCACTGAGCCCCTTGAATGCAAAATCCATGGCTCTTTGGAAAGTGGCTCCAACGTTCAACAAACCAAACGACATCCTCCGGTAGGCAAATGTTCCCCACTTCGTGGTGAAGGCCGTCTTCATCCTGTCATTTGGATGTATGAGAATTTGATTATATCCTAAGTATCCATCCAAGAATGACATCATTTCAGACCCATTTACCTTTTGGAGTATCTCGTCAATGGTGGGTAATGGGTAATTGTCTTTTTGGCAAGCTTTGTTCATATTTCTAAAATCTATGCACAACCGAATCTCTCCACTCTTCTTCCTAATAGGGACAATATTAGCCACCCATGTGGAATGCCTAATAGGGAAGATGATTTTGGCTTCCAGTAGCCTCTTCACTTCCTTCTCTATCAGGGGCTCTAGGATTGGGTTAACCATTCTCTATCTCTGTCTAAAAGGCTTGGAATCAGGCTTCAAAGGAATAGTATGCATGATTACATTCGGGTCATAAGTTTTCAGCTCTTCATAGCTCCAAGCTATGCAATCAATGTATTCTCCTAAAACCTGAGCTATTGACTCCTTCTCTCATTGTGTGCATGCCTTTGCAATGAACACTTCACGTGGATCTACTGCACTCCCCAAATTGACTAAATTGCATGATTCCTTGGGGGATGGTATTTTTCTTTCTTTTTCTTTTGATATCCAATATCAAACAACTTTTCTAGAGAGGCCCTATCACTTGGCATCTCATTCCATACTCCAGTTGTTCCTACTTCTACTTGCCTCCTCTCTTCTTCGTCTATAACTTGATTTTCAAATATACCAGAATTAGTGACAAAACTAAAAATGTGTCTATCACTATCAAAGACCTGTAAATTCATGACATTGTCTGGTATGGAGGGGCAAGGCACTAGCTCTATGGAAATTTTTTTACATTTTTTATGGTCATCAGGTGAAAGCATGCTGGCCGCTACGGCTAATGAATCAACCATTTTATTATTTTTTCTTGAGATGAGGGAAATATTGAAAGCATCAAACTCATTAATTAATTCCCTCACTCTAGTTTTATAGAGGTTCAACCTCTTGTCTCTACAGGTATACTGCTCCTTGACCTATTTGACTACTAACTCTGAGTCTCCCGATGCCTTAAGGCATTTTACCTTTTCTCTTAGGGCCAACTGAAGTCCAAAAATTAGGGCTTCATACTCCGCCACATTATTGGTGGCTGGGAACTATAATCTGTAGGCAACAAGCAAAGGCTTACTACCAGGACATGTGAGCTCTATCCCAGCTCCCGCACCTTGTTTTTATTTGGACCCATCAAACTTTAGGGTCCACACCCTCTTGTTTTCTTCCGAAGTACAATGGTAAAGATTATCATTTTGGGACCCTTCGGCTATGTCCTCTATGTCAAAATTGTAAACCCCCAATTCTGTTTCAGTAAACTGAATCTCATTGGGTTTATTATACTCTGTAATCATCTCCCTAAGTCTGGGCTCTCTGTCTACCTAGATTTGGTTTGCAACTCCTCTCCATGGCAACCACATATGGGAGGAATCAGTCACCACATAACCATTGAGATTTCTGCTCCAATCCCTACCCAAAACCATGCCATACTTGGCAACAATATTTAGCACAAGGATATCCATGTAATGTTGGACCCTAGGCTCTGAGTTGATCTAAACTAGGACATATTTTACAACACCTACTACATCCACCATAGATCTATCCAATTGGACCACTTTGCTATTCGAATGAACAGGCTTAAGTCCTAGCTTTTGGCTTATCTCAAGAGGCATGATGTTGGCCGAGGCACCAGAATCAATCAAATAGTTGTGTAAATTCTTGCCTGTGATCCTAATAGTTATGAGAAAATGGGGGACCTCTGGTTTCTCTTTCATCATAGCAAGTTGGGGTTCTACAGATTTAACCTCATGAATTTGACTCGAGGAATTCAATCTCTTCCCCATGATTTTATCCTGCCCCAACAATTGAGAGACCTCATACATTGAGATATTGGCCTTGGTCCTTTTCATGTCTTCTTCCAAGTCATAAGTGGATGTTCCAGGATTTGACACTTTTGGCATTGTCCTAGGTGCTTCCAACAATGGAGGTGGTGGATTCACATCACCTTTTGTATCAGGAGGAACTAAAGGGTTGTTTGGGGGAGTAGAGGAGGTTTTGGGATCCTTAGAACTCCTAGTAAAATACTTGTGATTAGCTTTCCCAAAATGTTTAGCGGTCTGGGCTTCCAAAGCTTCATCCTCTTCCTCTCCTAACACATTCATATCTTCCTCCATCTCATCATTTTCTAAATAATGGATGACTTCAGACACCAAAGCGTCTAACTTTCTATGGCAATAGTGATGCATTTCCTCATCACATGACTCTGACTCATCACAATCCCCTAATGCATCGGCCTGATTGGCTACCGGATTGGGTACGCACCCATTGTTAGGCTACGTATTGTATGGTCCTGTTCTCCTATGGTCATGGTTTCGATTGGGCATGGGATTTTGGGCAACTTGCTTCTATAATCGAATGATGTCATTGCCCTATTTGATGGTCATTCTCTTGAGCTCTTCCAGCTCAGAATTGGATCCTTGTGGCTGGGACATGACAGCCCTAGATCCACTGACATTTTTGACATTAGCAACCTCTAGATTAGGCACTAAGGTTTGACTCTGGGTGTTTTGGGTCCACCATGGACCCTTGGCCTGAAGAGGTACAACCATGGGATATGCATTTGAGGTTTGAGTACTACTCACCTCAAATCTTGGCAAGGTTATCTGATTAGCAGCCATTGTTTGTGGAGTGGGTGGAATGGCAGCACTAGGGTATGTCAAAAAATATGGAAGCATGGGAGTGAATGGGTATGACTGATGATATGGCAAAGCATTCATCATGGGCATCTGAGGTGTCACAACTTGATTCATCATGGCAAATTGATTGTAAGGGCCATATTGCCCTAACATGGGAAATTGAGGCATAGTGCCACCTTGCGGTGTCATTTGTTGCTCAATAGTCATGGCTTCAGCATAGGCTAAGGCCAACATTGTAACTTGAGGATTTCTCCTAGTAAACATGGTTGTCATCGGGTCTAAGGCTACGAGGTATAATTGCAATGCCACAACAGTGTCTATTACAAAATGATGAGTCACGTTTGTGTAAAGCTTTTGGAATCTAGCATTAAATGTTCTGATAGGTTCATTAGGATACCTCTTGCATGACACGAATTGGTTATACATGATGGTAGGATCTAGCAATGACCTAAATTGATTAACAAAGGTAGCTTCCAACTGGGCCCAAGATGTAATGGACCCTGCAGGAAGATTCCTGTACCATTCATGAGCCATTTGGTCAAAGCTATTAGGGAAGAGTCGACAAGCGACGTCTTCATGACTGACTCCCTACCTAATCATGTGATCCTTGTAAATTTGAACGTGCTCTTCAGCTGAAATGGGACCATCATGGAAAAACTTAGGGATAGACCTCTCAAGGTGCCTAGGTATGTCATGGACATCCCTAGGTATACTTAATGGAGAACTTTGGGTACCAAACCAGGGAACTGGTTGTTGTTGTTGTTGTTGGGCCATATTAACCAAAGGTAATGACCCTACTAAAGCAGTTGACACACTCGGGATGACGGAGATGGGTACACTTGATGTAGCTCTTGCGATGGAACTAATGGGTGCACACCCACTAAAGGTATTCAGATTCAGAGGTCTGAGAGCTAGCCTTTCCAAATCTTGGCAAAGCATCTCTAAACCTAATGTATCAGAAGGCTCAGATGGGATTTCGATCCCCTGGATTTTGTATCTCGGTTTCCTAGGTTTGGGAGAAAGACTTTGAAAAATGGTTTCCTTAGTGGTTTTGGACCTAGTAGCAATGCGTCTAGGTGGGTCCAGCTTGGGAAACTTAAATCTATTCTATTAAGGCTTCTCACAAACTAGTCAAGAGTAACATGTTGCACCTACAAACACAATATTGTTGAATCAAAACTGACCACGTTAGCATTAGCAAGGACTAAATCACAAAGCATAAAATAAGGCCCTCCTTCTAGCACCAAAAATGTTGAGTGTATATTTTTCCCAATTGCAAAATACCACCACATGCAGAGTATTGAACATAAAACTCTCTCTTGAAAAGAAACCAAATGACAAACATTCAACTTCTCCAAGGTTCTGGTAAAATATCTAAAATATTACAATAATGCCATAAATAATTCAATGATGCATGTGACCATAAACAAGGGGCCTTTTTTGGTTCTAAACAATGCTTAGTGATTGAAAGATCTAACTAAAAGCAAATGTAAAATAAAAGTAGTTCTTTTTAGGGTTTTTTAAATTGGTGCTACCCTGAATCCCTGTTAGTAAAGTATTTTATCTTCACTTAAAAGGTTTCAAATGATAAAATGTGGAATTTTCCACCTTATTTTAATGCCCGTGCCTTTAATATGAAGTAAATTTTAGATAGTGGGTTCATTTTATCTTCCTTATGTTGATGCCACTACCCTAATAGTGATTAGTAGAAGTTAGCATGTTAGCAATGTTAGCAAAGTTAGCTTTCACTTCTTATCTTAACTTAATGTGAAATTGTAGGTTAGTATCCCTCCTAAACCATGTGTTTTATCTAAAAATTTAGATTAATGAAGTTTGGAGGTGCAAAAATTCTGGAAAATGACCAGAATGAAAACAACTTGAAAGCTTAACAATTCTGGAAATGGACCAGAATAGAAATGAAACTGAAATGAAATTAGCAAAAATTCTGGAAAAGGACCAGAATGGAAATAAAAAGAAAATGAAATTCTGGATGGACCAGAATGGAATGATTGAGTGCTTGAAATAAAATGAACTTAAAAAATAAAAATAAAAATAAAAATGCAAATTTGGTTAGCTGAAAAAGTCAAATTCTGAATCAGTTTAGCAAGCTCCTCCCTGCAAAATCCCAAGTTATGAGGTAATCATAAAACAACCTGAATTAATGGACCTGCAACATAAGCACAATACCATTAAATCAAGTGCGAGACTCAAAGGAAACATAGAGAAACTGCATCATCTTGACCTTCGCCTATTGCAACCCATTTCATGGCATAAGACAATGGCTAGAAGTCACTAAAATGCAGAAATGATAAGACACTAAAAACGTTAGTTTTATGATAAAAACCCTCCTTTTGATTTTGCTCACAAAAGTTTGCTACTCTTTCAAAATTTGAAAATGCTCTTTCTTATTGCTTTTCGGAATGTTACATCATTTCCATCCCCCCTCCAAAAAGGTAGGATAGCAAGGTATAAATAATGCTTGGAAGTCCTTTCGCTTCAACTTCTTTCACAATCAAAATAATGAATGGATATAAGAAGATAATCCATCATCATTTTCTATGATTTAATACAATAAAAATAACACTTCTAAACATTTTTTTTAAACAATAATAAAACCAACAAAAAACATAGCCTTGCATGACTCCTTATGTCTCCCCTTTCTCTTATCACATAAGCATTCTACCCAAGAACACCCCTTTGCATCCATCAAAATGAATGATAAAAAAAAAAACATTTAACTCTACCTTATAACCCCTACGATTTTAAACTTCCTTTAAAACATTGAATGTAATCAAACCACATTCACATAAATTAAAATAAGGTAGGCCAATCTTATTCAGTAAAATTTTTGTTGTTGCTCTTCAAAACCAAGACCCGATGGTATCCCTTCGAAGCCATACCCACGTGCCCAAGGACTGGGATGGCATTCCCCATCCTGGGCACTTTGGTGTCCACATAACCAAATGATGCCATCATGTTATTGATGCAGCCATGGCGCTGTCCAATACGTCGCCATGGTGTTGCGATCGACGTAGCCATGGCATTGTCCAATGCGTTGCCATGGTGATGTGATCGACGCAGCCATGGCACTATCCAATGCATTGCCATGGTGCTACGAATGATATAACCATGGCATTGTTAAACCCATGTAGCCATGGTGCTGCCATCGATCTACGTAGCCATGGCACTACCATCGATCTATGCAGCCATGGCACTGCCAACCTCACGTCACCATGGTGTTGTCGAGCTCGCACTCATGCTGCACAACAAAAAAATCTCCACGCACTCGAGGCAGGCCTTTAACTCCATCGATTAGGGTTACAGGTTGCCCTAATAATGCTTCTCTATCCTTGTTCGATGACATGCCTCTGTTTCACTATCAAATCTGGCACCTTACGTGTTGTCCTCCTGAAACCCTAATGCTATCTTTGGATTTCTTCCTTGCCAAAATTACTCCATGATGTCTCACGCTGCCATGGCATCAAACATTTTTGGAATAGCCACCCTTGCCTTCGAACGTTTTCGAATGGCCACCATCGCCTTCTCCTGCAATCACACGCAATATGATTAAACATTACCTTAAATATTATTATCATATCCTTTGTAAAGTATATTATAATAATATTATTATATACAATATAATAATATTATTATAATAATAATATTTTAGAACATTATAATATAATCTTAATAATATTACTATTATGTACATAATATAATTAATGCAATTATATTATGTAGATAATAGCATATTACTTTCTATCTCAATCTCTTTGTCCCTTTTGCATTCTCTTATTGTTTTAGGTAATGTTTTGGTCAGGCCTTGCTTTGTTGAACACATTCCGTCACTTTAGACAATATGAAGAACATTAAACTCTATTTATCAAAATGGATTTTAATTAATCTAAGCATTAATGCCTAGATTAATTAATCATTTAAATATCAAATAACTAACTAAAAAAAATCATTAAAATAAAATGGTAAAACATCACTATTCTTATAAGCCCAAAGAAAACCAAAAACCTTTAATACCAAAACATGACAAGTGGGTCCCCAAGAAGTTTGGGGTAGTTGTGGAAACTCCACAAGACATAGTATTAGAGGTGACACCAGAAGCCCCCAAAACTGATTGGTTTTATCAATAAATCCATTTCCTAAGTAGATTGACCTTCAAGTTGTTTACCTCTGCTATCGCATGCAGCCATTGGACACCACCCTAGACTGACAATTATAATGATTAAATGGTGTGATTTACGAGACTCATCACTATGTGTGGAATATTTCTTGGTTATGATAACGATTCAAGAGGTTACAAAATAATTGGTGCTACAATAAAGAAAATGTATATAAGCATAGATGCAATATTTGATGAAGGAAACAAATATATTATTAAATAACAAAAGCTTTATTTTGGGATTATCCTAAATTCTTGAGAAGAGGATTCATCAATTGTAGACTCAAAATTAGACTTAAATGATGAACAAATAGAAAATGAAGAGACTACTACATCACTTCAAAGGAAAGAACCTATATTTCTTAGAGATACACTTAAGGATTTAAAGCTAGAATAGATACCAGATCTCACTACTACAAGATCTCAAACTCATAGTTTAATGAGAATAAATAGGGGATTGATAAGTTATATAACAATACCTACATATAATCTAAATGCTTTAAGTCATATAGAATGGAAGGAACCCATGCAATTAAAATATGCAATATTAATGAAAAATAAAATATGGAATTTGGTTGATTTACCACAAGGAAATAAAGTAGTAGGATGTAAGTAAATCCATAAGATAAAATACAAAGCAAATGGTTCTCTTGATAAATAAAAAGTCTAATTAGTTGCAAAAGGATATAATCAAGCAAAAGGAATATATTATGAAGAAACATTTGCACCAACAACAAAAATGACTACAATTAGAATAGTTTGTGCTTTAGTAGCACATCATGGATGTAAACTTCATCAAATGGATGTAAAAAGTTCATTTCTCAAAGGTGGTCTTGAAGAAGAGGTATATATGTCACAAAAAAAAGGATTTGTGGTTAAAGGATATAAATAGAAGGTTTTCAAGCTAAATAAATCCTTATATAGACTAAAGAAATAACCAAGAGCATGGTATACAAAGATTAATAATCATTTATCATAGCATAATTTAAAAAAAAAAGTTCATCAGATCCAAATCTATACACAAAAATATTGGACATGACAAAATAATACTTAATATATGTTGATGATATAGTAATTATAGGAGGCTCAAACATTTTGATAGAAAAAGTTAAAAGGGATTTGGAAAAGGATTTAGAAATGACATATTTGAGGCTCGTTCATTATTATCTTGGTTTGGTAATCTATCAAAATGAAAACAATATCATAATTACATAGATAAAATATGCAAAATCATTGCTTGAGAAATACAATATGAATAATTGTAAACCCAAAGACACTCCCATAGAGCAAGGATTTCCATTATCAAGATATGATGAGACACATCTAGTCTCAAGCACTATTTATTGTTAATTAATTGGAAATATTCTATATTAACAAATACTAGACCATATATGGTTTTTTTTGTAATTTATATTTCAATATTTAAGCAAGAACCTAGACAAAGTCAATGGAAAGCCATAAAAAGAATACCGTAGAATATGAGATAACATATGAAAAGGATGATGACAATTTTTATCTACAAGAATATTCAGATTCTAATTATGTAGGATCTATAGATGATAAAAAATCTACATCATGCTATATTTTCTATCTTAGTTTAGGGCATATTTCTTAGTACAATAAAAAACA
This sequence comes from Wollemia nobilis, assembly GCA_028583015.1. Lineage (NCBI taxonomy): Eukaryota > Viridiplantae > Streptophyta > Pinopsida > Araucariales > Araucariaceae > Wollemia > Wollemia nobilis. Next base: position 522,580 of record JAQPPZ010003242.1, on the reverse strand, counting down.
AAATGTAGTGGCCCTTTCATCTACAAAATCATAATATCATTTAGGAAAATATGTAGTCTATGAATCACTATGGTTGTAGTACATATTATCAGACATGGGAATCAAAATAATTCATACAATAATAAATTTTGATATTCAAGTAGTTAATCTAATAAAAAATCCAATTATTTATTACAGAACAAAACACATTGAAGCTCAATGTTATTTTATCAAGGATCATGTTCAAAATCATCAAATTCAATTGAAACTAGATATTTTTACAAAAGCACTTGGTCAAAACAAATTTTAAATATTCTAGAATCATCTATGCAGATCAAGAGAAAACTACCTCAAATAATGTAATACAAGGGGATGTTAGAGAATATTACATTATTTGACATATTGAGATACGCAAGATATGTACACGTGTAATTCTAGAAGACTAAAATTTTTGTATGCAAGTGGAAATCTAAGAATCCAAAGGTCATAGTCAAGAATTTGAAGAGTTATATTGTACAACTATACTATGGAGAAAAATCTCCATAACTTGTATCAAGTGTAGAGAATATCTCAAGATTGTAATTTCTATTTCATGAATTTCAATAGTGTTGATTATTCTATACATTGCTATTATTCTATATCTTCATTATATGATTATTTTTTACCTTTAATATTGTGGCTATTTTTTATTGGGACCTATGATATTGTGTGGTAGTAAGGCTTAAAAATACAACAACTGAGAGTGTTGGCATAAATCAAACAGGAAGATAAAGGCCATCAAAGAAAGAATAAAGAGAAAAATAAACTCAAAAGGATATTAATCCGGGGAGCCAAATAAAAATGCCATAGGTGTTAGTAAGAAGTGGGGCTAATATCATGATTAAAAATAAAAAGTGTTGATGTTGAGGATATTATTGTACCTTAGGCTTAATTATAATCCTAAGATATTATATTTCTTATTTCTTGCATTGTGATATGTGAGGTATAGTATACCCATGTTAGATTGGATTTGTTATTTGTTAGGATGTATAGTTAGGCTGTTAGAGATATGTTTTGTTATCTAGGAGTTATTTACTAGTTTACATCCATATTTGGCATGTGGATATCCTTTCATATCTTTTAGTTACAAGTGGTTGGCTTTGCATAACAAATTGTTACAACCATTATAACCTACATGATTATTTGTATGTTCTATATATTCTATTGCACATAATGAATAATCAGCTTCACGTTTGATATTTCCATATCACTAGTATCATAGCCATATGATAGTTTGTGCAATAAGGGATGAAAGGTGCCAACTCCATTTCTAGGTGACTAGTATTGTTTTCTTGCTAGTGCACCAGATCCTAGGGTAGTTTTTGAGAGAAATTGGCTTGGTCTAGCCAGTAGCATTATTTTTGTGAAGATCCTAAGATGGTAGAGGGTGAAAATTACCCCTACACTAAATATCCCTAACAAATCAGAGGGTAACCAGACTTACCTTGAGGAAGGCAAGAAAAATTTATCAGCTTTGAAGATCAACGAGATTTATCTTGTTTGGAGATTGAAGAAGAGGATAAATTATTATTGTTGGAAGATCAATTGCACAAGTTTGAGGTCAATTTGTGGCCAAGAGGAGGCATAAACACCCCTTACCGAGAGAGCATCAGGGTTATCGAAGAAGAGGATTGTTGCATGGATCTTGAAGGTTGTACATATCTTAGAGATTTAGATGGACCAAAAAGTATAGATCAAACTATTTTCTTCTCCATATTTCCCCTTATATTTCCTTTACTATTTTTTCTCCCCATCCCTGAATCGATCAACTGTTTAGATGATTGGCACCTTGGCACCCTCCCCAATTAGCTCCCATATGGTTGACGAAGATAACCCCTTGATCTCACTTCCTGACCCTCCCTTATCCCTCCACTTTTAGTTCCCTTATTTCTCCACCATCCCTTTCCCCAAGTTGCCCCCATTCACCTCTTATTTTCAATTTTAGTTCAACATCGATCCAACCACCTAGATGTAGCCACAACAAGACCATCACAATTTATGGCTTATCGATCGTAATTTGTAATAGTAGGCCTCAAGAACATAGGGAGGTGCACTACATCCCTCCATAGATGCATACTCTAAAAGATAAATTATAGGTGCAAGAGGAGCATTCATAGGCAAAAACAATTTGCAGGAAAAGATTAAAACAACCCTAAGATTCGGTTAGCCAACTAGAACGTATGATAAAATCCTATGAAAACCTCAAATCACAGTAGGAAACATGGTTAAAATTGGAAAAACCATGGATAATATTGGATGCCAATCACCAACCACTGCATAGCATATTTTTTTAATTAGGTGAAATTTTACAGTTTACTGGGCTCATTGATGTTTCTCAGTCGATCATAGTCTTTCTAATAAATTTTCACCATTTCCAGCACGATCCAGTTGATTCCTAGTAAAATTCAACATTTTTGACATCGATTTAAAATTCTTGACATTCACAATCATTTTTCAAGGTGAAACATGTATTTTATGGTGAAGTAGGTATTTTTCTAGCACAAAATTACTTTTTTGGAGACTATTTCCAAGTTTTTGGTAATCCTTGACCATTATCTAGTGCTTTCTAGCATGTTTCAACCATTGCTGACATATTTTAGTCATTTTTATGAATTTTCTTGATTTTGACCAATTCGCTATTCCCAACATCATCAGGGGCTCATTCGGCAAGTTTTGACCATCCCATGGTCTTTTGGACGACTGTCAAATTTTTTTGTAGAGGTTTGATTCCATAGGCAAGAATTAAATTTTTCAAAAAACAAATTGGTAGTTTTATCCCACATCAGATGCATAGAGGCTTGATCGAGATTTAAAAGGGAAAACTAGCCCTTAGAGGAGTGATCACCACTCTTGGTGGTCATGAAACCCATGCTTTCATGTGGGCCACATCAGTTTCAGGTGTAGGTGCTCTACACCAAGTGGTAGAAACTGACCATTGTGTTGACACTAGACTATTGTGTTGACCCTACCCGTTGACATGGATCGTTGACCACTAACTTGTGCTATTGAATTTGCATAGTTACCATTGACCCATAAAATTTTTGTAGGTGAAAGGAATTTTTACATAAATGTTTTGTGAATATTCACAATTATTTTTACAAAAAATTATACTTTTGCCACCCAAAGGTCAGTTTTTGCATTAGGGGTAAAATTATCAGTTTTAAGTGTTATTTTTGTTGTAAAACTGCAAACTGAACGAGAAATTGGCATTGTATTTTTGTGAAAAGCACTAAAACTTATCCCAATTGCCAATTGTAAAGGCAATTTTTTTGAAAATCTAGGTTAATTTTTTCTTTAGGAATTTCACAAATTATCCTAAGTAATTGCCTTATAGTTCTTGCATCCAAATTAGATTCCTCTTAGTCTAGCATATAATTGTAAACAAATGGCTTCTGACCTCAAAACAAATATGGCAAATCTTACTACTGCAGTGGATGTTTTAGCAGATAAAGTGAAATAGATTACTGTCCAATTGACTCCTGGTGATGTCAAAATTTATAACAACAAATTTGCCAATAAGGAAAAATATGAGGTTAAATTTTATGATAGATCAATGGATCTAGATGTCTTATCTACTTGGATTTTGGATTTGGAGTCTTAGTTCTCCTATGTAAAAGTTCATTTATATGAATGAGTTGCTTTTACCACAGTCAAACTCATAGGCTTAGCAAAATTTTTGATTGTAGAAATACAAAGCCACAATGCTACCATGACTTGAAAATAATTGATCCAAATTTTGAAAAACACCTATTTCCCTCCAAACTATCAAAGTGACCTCATGATCAAGTGGTATAGGTTTAGGTACACCTATAGTATGTTAGTTGCAGACTACACTTTTCAATTCAATAGGTTGTGGTTCTTCTTGGTGTGAAAGATTTAGAAGAGGATTTTATTAACAAGTTCACTCATGGATTGCAAGATTAGATTTTCAAGGAAATCAAATTCAATGATTTCCTCACTTTGGATGTGGCATTCAAGCATGCCATTCTAGTAGAGGAGAAAGTTGGTGCCTCTCATAGATATCGACAAGAAAGTAATTCCAAAGGCACAAATCAACATCAATAAAATACAAAGAACACTTCTCATTCTTCTCCTAATTCTTCTACTCCTTCCACTTCATCTAAATCAAATTCTTCATCTTCTCACTCTAAAGATTCTTCTTCTTCAATATTGTATTGTGATTTTTGTAAAAAGAATGGTCATACAATATCTAGATGTTTTACATTTGAAATAATGAAGAAGAAGTCCTTATTTTTAATCTTGCAAATGAGGAAACACAAGATGGTCCCATTGTGACTACAGGGATAGAAGAATAATATCCATCTTTGAAGGGTAAACTAAACAAAGTTACCCTCATGTCATTTTTTTTTTCATAAGGGGGTCATGACCATTTTTTATCACTCAAGACCACCTTACTTATGATTTTTATGTGTATTTTATCATAGATAATGGCTCATAGAAGAATCTCATTGCGAGGATCGTTGTCAAGAAGTTGAAGCTTCCTACGAAGCCACATCCTCAACCCTATGTACTTGGGTGGAAGTATGTAGGCTCTACATCCAACATCACACACACTTGCACCTTGTATTTTTCTTTCGATGATAATTTTATGGATAAAGTGAGATATGATGTCATTGAAATGGATTGTTGTGGACTATTGCTTGGTAAGACCTATCAATTTTATAGAAATAGGTGTATCATGCTAAAAATAACACATACACTTTGTATTTGTATGATAAAACATATTTGATACAAAGCACTACACCCACATAAAATTTGATGCTAAGTTGTAGGTAAGCTCACAAGCCATTAAGTCAAGCACATGTATTGGCTCCTACTTGCATAAGTCCCACATAGGATAAATAACAAGCACCTCCAAAGACTCATGATAAATAAGAAGCTTCACTTCCACAAATTGAACAATCACAAAAGCTATTGGTTAAGGAACACGTTACTCTCACTCATGAGAAAGATACCAACCATTCCATTGGCATCATTTTGGGTACACCTATGAACACACAACCACTTGCTCCACAAAATTTGCCTTTAGCATTGCCCTCTTCCTCCATTGCACATACAAATAAGGAGTAATATAAGGTAACTTCCTTCATACAACACTAACAGAGCCTTCAGGGCAATATTAATAGGATAAGTAGAGAGCGATGAGCAAGCATCGTAGTCCTCATCCATTTTATGTTGGAGATAGAGTTTGGTTCCCTTTGGATAAGTGATTCTTTCCAGATATGTCATATCATAATCCTCCTTTGGTACCTGAATCCCTCATCAGTACTATAGCAGTAATGGCACCTAACTCTCAACTTTTGCTTATTACAGATAGTGTTTTTGACATGAAGACTCATCACACTCAATAGGGTTCTTCCATTTCTTAATTTTTCACCCATCGCAATCACTTTCCATATATGGCTCGCTAAATTACTCACCATCAGATGGCTCATCACTCTTCATATTTGTTAAGAGAATTGGGGTCCAATGCTTCTATGGTTGGGAGGAGTGTTGAGGATATAAAGTTGTACCTTAGGCTTAATTATAAGACTAAGATATTATATTTCTTATTTATTGTATTTTAATACATGAGGTATAGTATACCCATATTGTATTGGAATTGTTATTTTTTAGGATGCATAGTTAGGTTTTTAGAGATATTTTTTTTAATCTAGCAGTTATTTGTTAATTTGCATCCATGTTTGGTAGGTGGTTATCCTTGCATATATTTTAGTTACAAGTGGTTGGTCTTGCATGACAAATTGTTACAACCACTATAACCTATGTGATTCTTTGTATGTTATATATATTCTATTGCACATAATAAATAATAAACTTCATATTTGGTATTTCCATAGATTTGGAATATGAGTGATTGTTGAGCAGTTTCTTCTACATGATATTCAAGTGGTACTGTAGTAATATGGGACAAATCTAAAAGGGATGGGAAATTATTAGAAGCAAAAATTAATTGGGTTATTGGATTATTTAGTAGTAAAGAGAAAGACATCAAAGTTGGGGTTATAAATATACATTCTCTAACTATAGTTACTCCTTGTGAAATATGTTGGAAGGACCTTAACATATTTTTATCAAATACAATGACAATTCCTTATGATATATGGATTCTTGGGGGTGATTTTAGTATTGTTATATCTCCTTTGGAAAAGAAGGGTGGTATTCTAGGAAGGTCTAAATCCATACAAGATTTTGCTTTATTTTTTAATTCAAATAAAATTTGGGATTTTATTCCTTTAAGCTTTCAATAAACATGGGATAATAGACACATTGAGCAAAATCGTATAGCAAAAATACTGGATAGATTCTTGTTATATAATAAATGGTGGCAAAAAAAATATACAATCTCTTCAAATATTTTATTGTGAGCAAGATCAGATCACAAAACCATTCTTTTGACTTGTGAGTTACCTAATAATGGTCATCCAAATCCATTTTTCTTCTAGTCTATGTGGCTTTAAGACCTTGATTTTTTTCTAGATGGTTATGTTATGGTGGGATGAATCAAAATTTGAAGGATCATGCATGTATAGGTTTGTTCAAAAGTTGAAATATTTAAAGGATCAAATAAAAATTTAGAATATTAAATCTGTTGGTAACATTTTTAAATAAAATAATAAAATTGAATCCAAGCTCAAAAATTTACAAGAGATAGTAGAAATTAATTATTTCAAAAATATTTTGTTGTATTCTAGGCAAGATAAGGAGCCACAAGAAAAAAATATGCAAAATATTTCATTTAGGGATGAAATTAAAGCTTGATGAAGAATATATCTATGGAGGGGCTTCATTAAGTAGTTTTCTCTTTATATCCTAACAAGGCACCTAGAATCGACGAATTTTCTACATTTTTCTTTCAAACATTTTGAGGATTTTTGAAGAGCAATATGTTAGTTGTGGTTGAAGAGGCCCACAAAATAAAGGATATAATAAGTGAGATCAATGCTACTTTTATTACCTTGGTTTCCAATAGAGGTGACACAAAGTGTTTTGATAATTTTTATCCAATAAGCCTGTGTAATATTATTTATAAGATCATTTCAAAAATTATGGTAAACAAGTTGAAGGGCATTCTAAGGTGTCTTATATCAAAGTAACAATGTGGATTTGTTCATGGTAAAAATTTTATTGATGGTATAATTTATGCACAAGAGGTCATGCATTATTTTTATTCCATGAAAAAACCAGGTATGTTTTTCAAATTAGATATGAAAAAATCATATGATAGGGTTTCCTATAATTTTCTACATGTTATTCTCATAAAGTTTGATTTTGATTATAGTTGGTGTGAGTGGATTAAATTTTGTTATAGTAATGTAAATTTTTTTAGTTACATTAATGGTTCTCCTACTGGTTACTTCAAGTCATCTTGTGGACTTCATCAAGGTGATCCACTTTCTCCTTATATATTTATTATTCTGGCAGAAGCATTAGGGAGAGATTTTTCAAAAGTTAAAATATAAGGAAAAATCAAGGGTATGCAAGTTACAAAAAATGGTCCCTTCAACTTTCATCTCTAATTTGTTGATGATACTTTTCTTTTGGACCATCCCTCAATCAATGAGCTCATGGGATTTAAATCAATATTATCATGCTCTGACAAGGCTATTGGATAATTGGTAAATACTACAAGATCTTGTATTTTCATTAATACCATCTTATATTTACAACAATTTATTATGAATATTTTAGTGTTTAAAATTGAAAAATTCCATCAACCTACTTGGGTATTCCTTTATCTGATAAAGGAAATAAAAAGGATCTTTGGAACGCTTTTTTGGATACAATGAAATCTTGCTTGGAAGGTTTTAAAGGTAAGTATTAACCATGGTAGGAAGGCCACAAATCATAAAGACTACATTGCAATCCATACCTATTTATATGATGTCACTTTCAAGGCTACCAATAGGTATAGCATCAAAAATTTATAAAATTTAAACATATTTTATACGAAAATTTTGTGAGGAAAAATTAAGGCTTCCTCTTTGTAAGTGGAATAGGGTTTACAAAGGAAAGAATATTGGAGGAGCAAGCTTGCAGAATTGAATACTTATGAATTTGGAATTAGGAGAAAGCTTAGGTGGAGATTATTTATAGATCAAGAAAAGAATTGTGCAAAAGCATTACTTCAAAAATAATAGGTTCTCTTAATGTAATAAAATTATTTAGGAAAAAAAATCTACCCAAAGGATAATATGGAACTTCATATAAGAGAGTTTTCAATTGATAAATAAACATACTAGATGGTCAGTCAATAAGGGGAGTTACACAAATTTTTGGTCTGATGCTTGGTTGAAGCCTTGTCCTCTTATATTTGACTCAAAATGACAACCTTTGGCTTTAGCATGCCTAGAATGTAAAGTTCCAAAGGTCAAAGAATATATTATTATGAGCAACGACTCCAAATCATGGATTTATTTTAATAACTTGGTTGAAAGAGAGGAACTCAAACAGATTGTAAATGAACTTCAAAATATGCTTCAAGAGTTTTATTTTCCAATTTATATATGAAAGGATAATTTTATTTGGAATTTATCAAAGGATGGTGGATACTCAATCAAGTTGGGATATGAGAATTTAGAACAATCAAAATTTCCTTCTCCCAAATATTTTTCTTGGAAGAATGTCTGGTCATTAGAGGCTCTCTCTAAGGCCTCAATATTCCTTTGGTTAGTAGTTCAAAGTAATATTCTTACGAGAGATATTCTAAAAAGAAGAGGATATTAAGGACCTTTTAGATGTGCCTTGTGTGAGAAGGATTTATAAACACCAAACCACTTACTTCTTTATTTTTCATTTGCTCACACCATTTGAGGTTATTTTTTTAAATATTAAATTATATTGGATAGTTCCATCAACATTGAAAGAGTTGATGAAATGTTGGCTTAATTATTTCAAAGCTAAAGCATTATGTATTCTTTTGAGAATTGACATTACCATTATTTATTGGATCCCACATAGGAGCAGGGCCTAGTAACCAAAAAAAAACCCACATAGGAGCAGGGCCTAGTAACAAAAAAATGTCCATGTAGGGGCAGAACATTAAACCAAAGAAACCCACACCAGGGTAAAAACAACAAATCCACAAAGGGGATACCCCCACGGTCGAGAGACAACCAACATCTCTGATTAAGCATTTGGTCCCTGACCATTTCCCATAGGGCTCTCTCCCACCAGAATTTTGAATTCCTCAAGGACCTCATACTGATACTTGTATTACTCGAGGAGGGATTCCACCAAAACCAAGATGGAAGTGATGGTCCTGGCTTCTCAACCAAGGGATTTAAGGAGATCCTGGATCTCTTGGATATATCCACAATCAGAAAGATTTAGAAAATTCATCACTTGAGAGGTCAATAAGGGATCTTGAGCAGAGGTCCCCTCATTGGTGATTGTTCTTCTTTTTGTCTTGTCCTTCTTGGCCTAGAATGATAGAGAGTTATCTAAAATGTTGTCGATGATAAGAGGAGCCTTCTATTTTCCACACCTCATCTTGAACTGAAGGGGGTAAAATTAGGGCTTAAATTTCTAGGAACCTAAGGTGTCGTTCACCCTGGATACAGATCCTAGAGTGCAATTGGGAGGAGGGGTGACCAGGACGTCTCCCCCCACATCTCCCTTGATGTTATCAGGATCTACAATAATGATATCGGGCTTGATAGGTACAACTACCCTACAGTTCTACTCTGCAACCACGAAGTTAAATAGAACAAGGTGGAGGTCCTGATGGAGGGGGGAGGAGGAGATTCCCGTATTTACATTTAGGATGGACTTCTCCACGGACTAAAACATGTACTCATGGATGTTAATTATCTTATTCCCCTGAAGATGGTTCAGAAATACGAGATGAAAACTACTGAGAACATCATTCGAGTTGTCAAGGGTGAAATACTACATCACTGTAACCATAATTGTATCCCATGATTTCGTTTAAAGTTTCCATCACTATACCACCTTTCTCCTTGCTGAGGGACTCTCCTCTATCTCTGAACAAAGCTAATTCTATTAGAAATTTTGAGTATAGTATTTTCATTGATGTTAAAGGTGAAAAGGTTGAGTTTTGTCTTCAAGGTTGAAACAATAAATGCAGATAAATTTTCCATGGTTGTAAAAGCAAGCAAAGAGAATTTTTAAGAAAAAGGATTATAATATTTAAATATTATTAAGGGAGATTTGGAAATAAAAAGGGCTTCATCTGGTAATAAAAAGGAAAGAGAGATTTTAATTGAAAATGCAAAAGGTTTACTTCTCATCAGTGAAAAATACCCAAGGCAAAAGGTTTACTCCTCATTGGTGAAAAAGACCCAAGACAAAAGGTTTAATATAATATTTTAAAAAAATATTATAAAACCTAAGTTTAAAATTGCATGGTTCCAAAAATAAATAGAATTAATTGGAAAGGTGGGCCGATGTCTAAAACGTGTATGGAAAGCATATATATCCTAAGGTCTTTGCAAAGCAGTGTAATTTTATTAATACAAACAATTGAGAAATCATGCAAGTGTGACAGCGAACAAGGACAAGAGGATAGAGTTGATTTCAGAGCGCAGAAGGAGGACGAATTAACAAAAATTTTGTGCATCCCTTGACATCATCCACCAGGGTGGTCCAGTAGTGGCTAGGATTGTGTTAAGATGTTTGGAAAGTGGAGGTCTACGATTCGATTCTACCTAGCACCAATTTTTTCAATAGGTTTTTGTTTTCGATGAATGCACCAAGGAATAAAGGTGGAGGCCTACATGATAGGTCTCAACCACTTGTCTAGAACAAGTGGTTAAGCTACTACATTAAGAGTTTGAGGTTTGAGGGTCGATTCCTATCCACACCAGCATTAATAATTTTTCAAAAAGGTATGCGCTAAGGTTGTATGATTTTGCTTTGCTTGGTGTTTAAGGGGTGTGCTATGGTATAAAAGTTTTGGAAAATAGGAGGTATAAGAATAATTTATTTTTGCCAAAATATTTTGAAGATATTATTTTCATTAAAATTTTATTTTTATATGCAAAAGTAGGAGTGATAAGGTGTAAATGGTTGATTTAAATTTGTAAATCAATGTTATGGGTTATTAAGTGGTTTGAAAATTAATTTATGAAAGTAGGGAGATAAAAGGTGTAAAAAGTGTTTTTATTGCTTGTAATAGTTGCATTAAATTTGAGGGACTTGGTTCATGATTTAATGCTTTATTTTTGAATAACCAAGGGAGTAATAGAGCATTGGTTTGGAATTAAATTGAGCATATATTTTTGGAAGGGAAATTCATGTGGATGGTTTGAGAAAGTATTTTCCTATCTAACCCTTGAAGTTGTACTAGAAAAACCAGTTGTTTGTGAGACAGGTTTTTGAAGACATATCTCCATAAGGGTAAACTAAGAGGTATGGGCACATCATTCCTTGTTTAAAGTATTTTTTTGAAGTGAATGCTTTGGAGAGAAAAGGATTGTTTGATAAGCATTGTTGGAAATATTTGAGTTAGGATTTGTGATTCATTATTGAATGTTTTTGGATATATTTGGGATAGAGTTTGAGAACAAGTGTACTCTCATTGTTGAAAGAGATTGAGACATTTGTGCTATAAATTTTTTACTTGTGCTAGGGTTGAAGACATGTTACTACATCATTGTGAAACCTTTGAACATTGGTTTGAGAGATATTGATAGCAATTGTGAAAGTGTTTGAGATCAATTTTGTAAGGGAAAATTGTGCATTGGTGTGATTGATCTTTGAGAGAAAATTTGCAAGAAAGATATACCAGTTTTGTTATACATTATTTTGATTTTATTTGAAAAGGATTTTACAAGAGAAAGAGATTGGTTAATTGATTACAAGATTTATGTGTAAAACATATTGAGTTTTCGATAGAGCATATCATTCTCTATATGTTCCAGAGGTTAAACGAATTCTACGTAGAATTTTTCTATGTGAAGAAAGCTTTTTCTGAAAGAGATTTAAGCCTTGTTTGTATGCAAGTTTTGAAAATATTTGAGCAGGTATATTGGAACAACTTTGAGGGCAGATTTGAGCAAGTCTTTGAGAAGGCTTGAGGGAAGTTTTGAGCAAGTCTTTGAGAAGGCTTAAGGGCAATTTTGAAAAATTATTTGAGAAGACTTGAGGGTAAATTTGAGCAAGTATTTGAAAAGGCTTGAGGGTATATTTGAGCAAGTCTTTTGAGAAGGATTGAGGGCAGATTTGATCTAGTATTTGAGAATGTTTGAGGGTAAATTTGAGCAAGTCTTTGATAAGGCTTGAGGACATAATTGAGCAAGTCTTGAGAGTAGAATTGGGAAAGAGTTTGGTGTAAATTTGTTAGAATATTTAGAGCAGATTTATTCTAGACTTAGGACAGAGTTTGATGCAAATTTATGAGCAATGTTAGAGCAGATTTATGCTAGACTTGAAATAGAGTTTGGTGTATATTTGAGATAGATTTGAGAGCAAACTTTTTAGGTGATAAATCAAAGAGGTAAGTGATAGATAAAAGAGGAGGACAAAGTTCTCCAATGGATAGAGGTCCATCAACCAGTGCATTAGGGATAGATATCTATTGTGGAGGGAGATCCACAAGCCAAAGTAGTGCGGGCAGAAGTCGTATAGAATTTCACTAACCAAAGTAGAAGGGATAGATTTCTCCTATGGAGAGAGATCCACGAATTGGAGAAAAGGGAAAAGAGTTCTCCTATGGAGTAAGATCCATGAACCAGCTTCTAAGATAGATTTATTCTATATAGAGATAACCACAAACCATTTGAGGAGATAGAGTTATCCTGGATCAAGTTCCATGAACCAGATCTAGGGGATAGAGTTCTCCTATGGAGAGAGATCCATGAACTAGAGCAAGGGGATATATTTATCCTGTGGAGAGAGATACACAAATAAGAGCATAAGGGATTGGTGTATCCTTTGTACAAAGGTCCATAAACATTGTAATAGGGAATTGGTTCCCAAGAGATTTGTTGAGAAAATTTAGAAGAAATATTTTCTCCGTGGAGTAGCCCACATTGGGTGAACCACATTAAATTTGTGTCTCTCTTATGTGTAATGATTTGTGCATTGATTTGGTTACTACTATTGATATTTCCATTGATAATATTGGATAGTATTATTTTGGAAAGAAAGGTAAAAGTTTATCTTATACTATTCACCCCCATCTCAGTATAAGCTTGTGTTCTTCAATTGTTATCAGAGGGGTTCCTTCAAAAGAGTCTCACAACTTGAAGGAAGAGATTACAAGAACACATATGGCATCTCATAATGGATCTTCATCAAATAAGGCACCATTGTTCAATGGGAACAATTATGCTTTCTGGAGCATAAGAATGAAGACTTACTTGATGGCACAAGTATATGATGCATGGCAATCAATTTAGGATGGGTTCACACCTACAACTAATTCTTACACAGATAAATATGGTAAGATCTTGCATGTGAATAATTCCAAGGCTATGAATGGAGTCTTAAGTGGATTATGTGAAGTATAATTTATGAAATTTATGCATTGCAAATAAGAAAAAGAGATATGGGATAAATTGAAGTAAACATATGAAGGAGATAAAAAGGTCAAGTTGGCAAAGTTGCAAAATCATAAGAAAAAGTTTAAATATTTGAAAATGGAACGAAGATATGGTTGTATACTTTCTTCATGTGGATGAGGTTGTTAATACCATGCATGGACTTGGATTTGAAATTAAATACTCTAGTGTTTATCAAAAGGTTTTAAGGTCACTTCCTATGAGGTATGATGGAAAAGTTTCAGCTATAGAAGATATGAGAGATATTGAAAGTTTGAATATGGATGAGTTACATGGAATTCTCACAGTTTATGAGATGAGAATAGTAAAGGATCCCAAGTCCAAGAAAGAGGTAGCTTTCAAAGAATCAAAGAATACAAAATATAAGAAATCATAATCATGTGGTGAGTCAAGCAGTGATGAAGAAGCTAACTATGGTAGAAGAAACAAGAAGGACTCAAGAAAGCAAAAAGGTATCAAAATAGTGAAATTTTTTAATTTTGGTAATTTTGGTCACTATGCACCTAATTTTCCAAAATCTGGAAGCAGTAGAAGTGAAGAGAAACAAGATCATAAGAAAAAAAGGAAACATGAAAATCTAGGCATGAAAATAAAAGCAAGTATGAACAAGGAAAGCATGAAAAAAGTTCTTTCAAAGTCACAAGAAGAGTTTTTATGTTAACAAGTCAAACAAGGTTTCAAGTGATAGTGATAAAAGACCCTTAGATAGTGAAGAAGAAGAGATTCTATTTTTAGCAATAGAAGAGGAATAAAATGCTCCTATTGAAGATAAATCTAAAAAGTATGAAGATCCTCTTGAATACCAAGAAGCAGAGAAAGATTCAAAAAATGAAGAAGAAGGTACAGTGGATCTAGAAGCAAAACTTATTTTTGCTCTTAGAGAATTGAAAAATATTAGAAAACATAATTCAAGACTAAAGACTCAAGTTAAATAATGTGAGGAAGAAAAAGAAAAGCTTCTACAAGACCTGAAAAACTCAAAAGCTAAGGCAAGGAGAATTAAAGAGGTCATGAGTGAAAACTTAGAGGTAAAAGAGTTAGAATGTGAAATATTAGAACATGAGGTAGTTTCACTAAGGATGGAAGTGAAATATTCTAAGGACAAGCTACATAGGTTTGGGAAAATTTCAAAGACTTTGGATACGATTATAAATGCACAAATATCTTCATCTATTAATATAGGACTTGGTTTTGAATAAGGACAAGGGAAACAAGAAGAAGGATCAAGCTCAAGCTCAAAAGAAGAGGAAATTTCAGAGGAAGAGAGTGAAGAAGAGATAAATACTTATGAGGATAAGTTGAATAGAAGCTTCACTAAGAAAGGAAACAATGCACAAACAAGAAACATGGATCATCACAGATAAGGAAAAGAAAGGACTAAGAGACCAATGGGCTCAAAACAAGATTTCTTCAAAGGAAGTTGTTTTTAATGTAATTGGTTTGGTCACAAAGCTATGCATTGCAAGACTCATGGAAAGGAGTATAGAATCACTAGAAGGAATATCAACTCTTTCAAATATGGATATGTTTTTCAATGGTATTGCTACTCTTGTAATCACTTTGGTCATAAAGTGATTCACTGTAGGGTTCATGATATAAATGGGTATGGCTTCACCAGGAGGAACTTCAAGACATTTGTACATTCAAATAACTACAACATTAAGTGTTACAAGTATAATAATCTAGGGCATAAGGCCAAGTGGTTTAGAATAGATTTTATAGAGCTTCCAGAGACAAGAAATAATAGGGACACTCAAAAGGATCAAAAGGGTATGTTGAGAAAGAAGGTTGATAAAGAAAAAGAGCATTGTATGCTGGGAGTAGAAATACTCCCACCAAAAAATTAATCACCTCAAGGAGATGAGGTGGGAAGAGGTTTGAGCTAAGAGTCTTATTCTTAGTCCCAAAGGAGTCCCTTTGCCATTGAAAACAAAGGGAGAGAGATTTGAGTAAGGGGGAGAGCATTCAGTCAGGGGGAGCAGATTTGGAATCCAGTGGTAGGAAAAGGAATTCTTAGAAAGGGTTGCCATCAATTACAAAGGGAGATATTGTTGGAAATTTTGAGTATAGTATTGTCATTGATGTCAAAGTTTATTGTTATTGATGTCAAAGGTGAAAAGGTTGAGTTTTGTCTTCAAGGTTGAAAAAATAAATGCAGAGGACTTTTCCATGGTTGTAAAAGCAAGCAAAGAGAAATTTGAAGAAAAGGATTATTATATTTTAATTATAAAATTTAAATATTATTAAGGGAGATTTGGAAATAACAAGGGCTACATTTGATAAATAAAAAGGAAAGAGAGATTTTAATTGACAAGGCAAAAGGTTTACTTCTCATCAGTAAAAAAAACCCAAGGCAAAATATTTACTCCTCATTAGTGAAAAATACCCAAGGCAAAAGGTTTAATATAATATATTTTTTAAAATATTATAAAACCTAAGTTCAAAATTGCATGGCACCAAAAATAAATAAAATTAATTTTAAATTAATTCAAAAGGTGGGTCTACGTCTAAAATGTGCATGGAAAAAAAAAAAAAATATATATATATATATATATATATATATAAAAAATATATATATATATATATATATATATATATATATATATATATATATATATATATATATATATATATATCCTAAGGTCTTTGCAAAGAAGAGTGTGATTTTTATTAATGCGAACATTTGAGAAATCATGCAAGTGTGACAACAAATAAGGACAAGAGGATAGCACTAATTTTGGAGCATAGAAGGAGGATGAATTAATGAAAAGTTCATGCATCCCTTGACATCATCCGCTAGGGTGGCTCAACGGTGGCTAGGCTTGTGTTAACATGTTTGGAAGACAAAGAGAGATCCACAAGCTAGAGCAAAGGGGAAAGTGTTCTCCTTTGAAGTGATATTTGTGAACTAGTTGGGGAGATAGAGTTCTTCTATGGAGAGAGATCCATGAACCAATTGAGGAGATAGAGTTCTCCTAGATCAAGTTCCACAAACCAGAGCTAGGGGATAGAGTTCTCCTATGGAAGAGATTCACGAACCAGAGCAAGGGGATAGAGTTCTCCTATGGTAGAAATCCACAAATTAGAGCATAGGGGATTTGTGTCTCCTTTGGATAGAGGTCCATAAACATTGTAATAGGGAATTGGTTCCCAAGAGATTTGTTGAGAAAATTTAGAAGAAATATTATCTCCATGGAGTAGTCCACATTGGGTGAACCACATTAAATTTATGTCTCTATTGTGTGTGATGACTTATGCATTACTTTTATTACTACTATTGATATTTCGATTGATAATATTGGATAATATTGTTTTGGAAAGAAAAGTAAAAGCTGATCTTATACTATTCACCGCCCTATCAATATAAGACTGTGTTCTTAAAATTCTCCTTGGAGGGAATGCTTTTCACGATTGATGATTTCCCCCTAATTAGGGAGGCAAATGACTTTCACCAATAAATCTATTGTGATAGTGAAGCCCATCCCTCTAATGATGATATGTCCTCCGTTCCAAGAGCAAACAAAATCCATAGACAAATCTAGCTCATTCCTATTGAAAAGCTACAAAAAATTGAGGAGATAGTGGTCTCTAAAAATATATTTGACCAAGGGAGTAAGTTGAAGGAAACCTAGCTCAATTTCAACCATGGCAGAAGGAAAACTCAGAGGCGACAGAAAAATTTTAGGGGGTTGGCAAAAATGAGAAAATAGAAGGGTGATGGATATGGAAATAAAGCTATAGGAAGACTATAAAAAACATGACCACCTAAGGTGAATCATGCCCCATGCCATCCAAATCGTACAAAAACCAAGGGACACGGGTGAAATGGAACACCAAAAAATGGGGAGAACTAAGTGGAGCGAAACAGGGGTGGCACCAAGGCTGACTAAATGGGTAGGCCATTTTAGGACATGATGGAGGGGATGATCATCCTCGTTGGATAGGTAGACGTGGCAAAGGCACATGAAGAGGATGATAACTAAAGCTAAGGGGTTACTAGAGACAAGAGAAAAAACCTAACAATGGAAACATGACAATGGCATAAAATAGAAAAAGCACCTTACCCAACAAATATCGGTGGAGCAGCGAAAAGTCAGCAAGATTTGGTTGAAGACGAGGAAACAAATGGGACAACCATCGAGCATTGGGACTGTGGTGGTGGCAAAAACAAGAACACGGATGAGGGAGGTAAACACTAATGAGTGTACCACTAGGGAGTGGTATTAGTGGGCTAGACTGATAGTTGGATGACCCTAGGAAGCCTTCTGACCTTACAATTATTGGAGGGATCCACCTGGAGGTGGCAGATATAACCAAATTCCTAGTGCAAGAGTTAACCAAATTAGATCTCATAGTGCAAAGTTGACAACTTGCCACTCTGGCTCTAAGTTGACCAATCAACATGTTGAGGTGATGGAAGGTTTGAAACTTATGGAGCTGGTTTTTGAACCTGGCCCACTTTGAATCACTATATTATGAAATCAGTAGCTTTGGTGTCGATGAGCATTTGGGGAAAGGAATATTTCCACACATTGAGACCATGCTTTGAGATTCCCATATTGGCTAAGTGATCAGCTGCACAATTTCCTTCCCTATAGGTGTAGGTCAACCTTATGTTTGAGAAGGGGAACATCAGATGATTGAATTCTATGATCATATTGGAGATGTTCCATGAAGTAAGGGAAGTTCCAGAGGTCAGGTAAGTGATGATGTTTTTGGAATCACCTTCCACCATAACATTTGGAACCTATAAACTATGAATAAGGACAACACCTTTATAGAGAACCCTAGCTTCAGTGAAGTGACTGAAGTTGAGCTCCAGATTCTCAACGGAGGCTAGGATGATATTTAACCTATGATCTTGAATGATGATTCCCGCACTAGTTGCTCCTATATTTCCTTTGGATGCACCATCAAAATTTAGTTTGAGGAAACCTGGGGGGAGGAGTCCACCTGATAAGGGAGAGGTTAGCTTTGAGAGAGACCTTCTTGTACATGCCATCGATGATTATGAAGAAAGAGGAAAGACAAGCTTCACATCATAGTTTGGGATCATTCTCATCCTAAGAGATAGACACATTCTTAGCGATAGTATTTATAGTTCTAGAGAGGACATCCTTCTCACTATGGGTAGAGTCTTGGAAGGCACGGGCATTGTGTTCACACCAAACCTCCCACAGAAAGTGGGGGAGGTATAAGGACTATAAAGTCTTCAATCTATGGCCTCAGGATGGACTAATCCACTAAACACAAATACCACTTAACATTAAGGACAGGATCAAGGAGATACCAACTAAGTAGAACAAGGAAGAGATAATGGGTCAAGAGAAGGGACAAGATATGAAGATGTGTTGGGTAGACTCACAATCTGAGTGGCACAGGTAGCAATGGTTGGGAAGGGACAGACCATGATGATGGAGGTTTGGGATGGTGAGGATATTATCCTGGATAGTAATCCAAAGGAAGAATTTGAACTTAGGGATAAGGTGAGGCTTCCATATGAGCTTGGATGGAAACCAGGGAGGACCAGGGTTCTCAGAGAGGGTATAGGCTGATTTGATGGAGAAGAAGTCGGTTGAGGTGGGAGCCCAAAGGATGGAATATTCCATCGGAGAGGAGGGAATGACACAAAGGTAGAGAAGTTTGGAGAGGTCGACAGAGGCTTGCTTCTTCTTATCAGAGAGGAAATAAACTAGTAAGGGTTTCTAGGAGAGGCTCTTAGGAAGGAATAAATTACACACCTTGGGTCCAAACAGGGCATCGGTCACCAATCTCAGAAACACAATATTCTCACAGTTATATAGTGGAAAATTGCACAGAAAAAGGTCATTCTAGGAGATAATTTTGGAATCATTTTCTATCTTCCACCTGATGCCCTTCTAAAGAATATGCTTCATCCTAAGGATTGAATTCTGAACCACAGATCCGTGAATGGGATTTGGGTCATCCAAAAAAATTTGGTTGTGCCAAAGGCATTTTTCCTTGATTATGGACACCCACAGAGAGTTTTCATTGGTGAGGATCCACCAGCCTTGCTTGGCAATGAGAGCTAGGTTCATATTATGGACCTTTTGGAGCCCAATTCCACCATACTCCTTCTCATAGTAGACCTAATTCCAAGCCACCAGGTGAATCCGCTACTTGTTCTCTAATCCTGACCAAAGAAAATTTCTTTGGAGTTGCTCAATGCGGTTGCAAACCTCAATAGGTATTTGGAATATGGAAAGGATGATGAAAGGGATACTTTGAAGGGTAGCTTTTACTAAGGTGGCTTTACATTCTTGACTGAGGAGACTCCATTTCCAACTGGCCATATTTTTTTGGATGTGCTCAATGATAGGGTTCCATAAGAACTTGTTGGAATGGCCTTCGGAGAGAGGAAACCCTAGATAGGTGGCAGAGAAGGTATTAATGGAGCAACCAAGGATGGCAACAATGCAGGCTTGGTGTCTTGTAAAAGTATTCATGAAATAGATTTTACTCATGTTGAAATTCACCTTTTGACCCACTATAGCCTCGAAGGAAAGGAGGATGGATTTTATGTGCTAGGCTTAGGGAACAAAGGCGCAGGTAGAAAAAATGGTGTCATCAACAAACTGTTGGTGTGATATGGCCTAGAGAGAGGAAGCAGGTTTGATGCCAGATATGGACCCTTCGATGCAAGCATGGGTAAGAGCCCTCCCAAGAGCTTCAAAAACAATGATGAATAAGAAAGGGAAAATGGGGTCTCCTTGTTTGAGGCCTTTGAAGTTCTTGAAGTAGCCTACCGGGGAGCCATTGACCATGATAGAAAAGTTAGCTGAGGTAATACAACCTTTGATAAAATCAATCCAGTTTGTATGGAAGCCAAATTTGTGGAGGATCGCAAACAGGAAATACCAAGAGACTCTGTTGAAGGATTTGTTCATATCAAGATTTAGGAGGAAACCTGCTTGACCACTCGAGGAGATGGAATGAATGAGCTCATGGATGATGATAATGTTGTCAAAGATTTCTATTCCATAGACATAGTTATCTTGGTTTGGAGCTATGATGTAGGGAAGGGTAAGCATGAGCCTAGTAGCAAAGTCCTTGGTGAGGATCCTATATAGGACGTTGCACAAGCTTATGGGGTAAAATTTGGAGAGGGTGTGGGTCTAGTTAAATTTGGGGATGAGAGCTAAGAAGGTGGATTTGATGTCCCCTAGGATCTCCCTATATTTTTTTATTTGTTGGATGGTCGAGCCCACGTCTGGGTCTAGGATATCCCAGAAGTATTGGAAAAAAATGGAAGGAAAGCCATCTGGACCTAGATATTTCTCTCCTTGCATAGAAAAAATAGCGGTCATAATTTCTTCAGTAGTGAAGGCTTTGATTAAATTTTGATTTTGGTTGATAGTGACTAACTTGGGGATGTTCCGGAGAAGGTCCTCAAATATTTGATGGTCATAGTTGGGAGAGGGGCCAAGTAGCTCTTCGAAGAAATTAACTGCCTTAGATCTGATTTCCTGAATGTCCATGACTACCTTGCCATCTTGCTGCTCTAGTTCCTTGATCCTATTTCTTCCTCTATGCGTCACTGTTGTGGCATGAAAGAACTTAGTGTTAGAGTTGCCTTCTTTGAGCCATGTAACCCTAGACTTTTATTTCCAAAATACTTCTTCGCTTCTGAGGATGTTGTGATAGTTAGAGAGGAGGATCCTTTCAGAGTCTTGAAGAGTAGGGTTAGGTAATCCATTCTATATATTGATTTCAATATTTCTAAGATGGGACTGAACTTGTTGTTTCTTGTAAAAATATTCTCGAAAACTTCTTTGTTCCACTGTTTTAGATTGTATTTCACATGTCGTAATTTGTTGCTCACCTGAGAAATTTTGGATCCATGGAAGGGACGGGCCCACCATTGGGAGATTAAGGATATGATATTAGGATTGTGGAGCCACATGGATTCAAATATGAAGGGGGATTTGAAAGAGGAGGCGCGAGGATGAAAATATAAAAAGAGGGGATTGTGGTCGGAGCCAATCCTGGGCAGAGAACGCATAGTTGTATTACCAAATTTTAAAATGGCATTGGTGGAAATGAGGATATGATCAAGACACATCTGAATTAGCTAGTCACCCTTCTTGCGGTTGCTCCAAGTGAAATTTTGGCCCTCTAAGACTGATTTCTATCAGTTCTTTGTTATCAACAAAGCTTGCAAAGCGTTCATAGGATCTCTCAGTGATTGGAGATCCTCCTTTCTTGTCTAAAAGGAAGAGGGGGGAGTTGAAGTATTCAAAAAGTATCCAGGCTTCTGAAGAAAAGATGTCCCTTAACTAGTTGAGAGATTTCTATAATAGGTTCCTCTGATAAGGAGCATTCAAGGTATAAACATTGGATAGGACCCATCGAAACCCATATTTTTTATTGAAGAACATAATGTTAATATAGCTCTCAGCTATAGACAACATTATCCCGTCGACCTTGGTTGGGTCCCATAAGCACAACAATCCCCATGATGCTCCATTGGCTGAACTAAAATAGGAGGCAGAGTCCCTCCAAATGTAATTTGAAATGCAAGAAACATCCTGTGAATCAAGTTTGGTTTCTTGGAGAAGGAGAGTGGTGGGTCTGTGTTCTCTCCTCGTGGACTTGACTAAGCATTGTTTATTTCATCCATTGAGGCCTCTCACATTCCATGAGACGATATTCATTTGAAAACTCATGATGATGTATGTTTCCCTCTTCCAAGCGAGGGGGGAGATGGGAAGGTTGTTTTTGCTCTATTCTTGGGTCTTTGAAACCTGAGAAGACCTTCTAAGAGTGAGTTGGGTGCAATTTACAACTTCATCTGAGGCTTTCCTATTTCTAATGTCTTGTGCTGAGGGGTGACCTCTCTTTTTTACCGAACCCACATTAGCCATTGGTTTCCTCAAAAAGCGATAGGGGGAGGACTGGGAGAGGCATTAGGGGAGGGGGGGAGAATACTCGGGGATGCCAAGGCTCTATACGAGGAGGGAGGAGAGGGTGGCGAGTGCAGTGGGCAGTTGAAGATAGGTTCAGATGGAGGGTCATAGGAGGACAGGGGGGAGAAGGAGTTAGATACTGGGATAGGCAGGTTGTAGGGGGGATGGGTCCAATTGGGGGGATTCCAGAGGGTCCATATCCCGATAAGGGGTAGTAGAAGGGGAGATAGGAGGATTGAGGTTGGAATTGGGACCATGGAGCACCAGTTTTGGGGAGATGATGATTCTTTCAGGAAAATATGGTTGGGGTCTTAGAAGGGCACTAGGAGTTTAAATGACCTTGTTTGAAACAAAGGTTTGCAAAAAGTAGGTTTGTTTTTGTATTCAATAACTTGAAAAAAAGTACAAATATTGGAGATGAGGTTGATGGAAAATGAAAGGTCTGCATCCCAGTTGGCATTGATGCACATACGAGCCTAGGTCATCTGGATCCTAGATCATGTTGGAGGATCGAAGGAGATTAGTTCCCCAATGATTCTCGCTATGCCACAGAGAATGTCTTCATGCCAAAACTGGAGCGAAAGGCTAGGAAGGTGGATCCAGATCAGAGTAAAGTTGATGTTATCGGTAGTAGGGTCGAAGTCCACCCCCCATTTTCGAAGGAAGAGCCCTCTTTGATCGAAGAACCAGGACCTGCTTGTGAGAATTCATTGGGAATCTATAAGGTTTTTCAATTAGATCAAGAAAAATACTTTAGGGAAGGCTACTAGTTCCATGGATCCGATTGGATGCTAGGAGGTGTTGGCCCATTTGCATATGGACTCCATGTCAGGTCGGGATCCAAGGAATTTATCGATCAACAAGTTGGAGTTGTGGTCGATCACGCTGGACATGATTTCACAAGGAATATTGAGGTTGTCATTGGAAGGGAGCAACTCAATCCTAGGCCCTATCTTTGGGTTAGGGTTTTGATTTATCATCTTTGCATAAGATCAAGAGGGGTTTAGCATTCCACCTTGTCGCTCCCGAGGCTCCCTCTTCCAAGCATGAAGGTCCATAGGTCTGCGGTTCTAGGTTAGATTTCGATCCCTGGTATCGAGATCCTATGGTGGTCAAAGTGATCAGTTCAGGGTCCTCCGCTTGGGCCGCACAAATGTCCTCCCAGTTGATCCAAATGGTCTGAGCGAGAGATTTTGCTCTCTGTAGTGTGTCGTGACCGGTCCTTACCTGAATTATTCGACAAGCCCCTACCTCTGCCAGGATTGTCTTTGCCCTCACTGGTGTGACCAAGATTGTCTCTACTGCTTCCTTCAAGTTCGTTGATGTTGGGATTCCTATTTTCGTCCGTTGTTGCTCCTGTTGCCTTTTTGTTTGCTGCTGCTCCTATTGCCTTTTCGTCTACCGCACCTGCTTCCTTTTCGCTCACTTGCTCCTCCATTTATTTGCTTTCAATATCGTCTAAAAGCAAAATATTTTAACAAAAAAACAAAAAATATATAAATGTTAATAATATTTAAGATTCAAAAATATATTTTTTTGAATTATAATATTATTTTAAAGTAATTAAAAGGAAATTATAATATAATTCTAGTAGTAAACAACTTATTAACTTGACACAAATTCAAACCAATGTTTGATGAACAAAATCATTAAGAATAGCCAACAAATCGTTATAATATTTTGTTAGAATTAATTGTGATAATGAAAATGATTTTCTTAAAGAAAACAATTTCCAATAATATTAGTATGGTTATTATTTTAAAATAAATAATATTATTTCTTTTTTCCAAAGAACATCTTTTAAATAAAATATTGACAACCCCGTGTGGAAAGAAATTCCAAGCGTGGTTAAAAGCATGAATCCATCATTTGTTAAATAAATTTAAACAAATGTTAGATGCATGAATATGTATAAGTATTAATTTAAAAAAAAAGCATGCATATTATGTTTATGGTGATAATTTTAAACAAATTAAATGTCAGATGCATGCACCCACGTTTATGGTGATAATTTTAAACAAATTAAATGTCAGATGCATGCACCCACGTGTATGGTGATAATTTTAAACAAATTAAAAGTTATGTTAAGTTGTCATTATGCTTTTAATGGAGTGATCATTGGAACAAGATAATAGGAAGAAAAAGAATAAATCACTAAATGACTTTCTATCTGATTTCTAACGACTACCCACGAAGGACGAAACTAGATACACAATAAATAATATTTTATTCTTTGATATATGCACGTGGTGTAGTGTACCGAGGAATCCTCTTATCCAGAGGAAGAAAGGTTCCTCGGTTATCCAGCGGAAGGTAGACACCTAGGATTGCAATTTGCATTTTTTTATAGGTTAAACGAAGTACTCAGAACCTAGGTCCGACTTCTTACGAAATGACACTCAAACGTAGCAAGTTCGCAGTCCACGTGGTGACATTGGCCAATGATATCACTCGGTGCGTGTGCACAGTAAGCCAAATCATCGGCAATAGATGTGAACAGGGTGACGTGGAAGGGAGGGTTGAAATGCTGAAATTCTTGTAATTGACGAGCCGGTGGTGAAAACCCAACGGCAGAGAGGTGTAAAGGTTCCGACAAACCATAATCTTCTGAACAATTGGAGTAATCAATTAATGATTTTTTTTATTACTAATTTTTTTTTCTCGGTTGGCCGAGTCCCGATTTTCGGACTCGCAAGTTTCCGGCCGGACCCTAACTTGTCTGAACTCTGTCGAATTTAGTCTGAGTAGATTCGACGTGGCTGAGCTCATTCGAAATCAGTTGAATACTTGGAACTCTGGGTCGTTAGAGAATAAAATAATGAATTGTAGTGTTGATCTATATCCTAGTTAAATTTAAATTTTAGAAGGGATGGTGAGTGTCTAGGGAGGTGGGTGGGTGTGTGGTGGCTGTGTGTTAAATTCAAATTTTAGAAGGGGTGGGTGAGTGTGTGAGGAGGTGGGTGTGTGGTGGCTGTGTGTTAAGTTCAAATTTTAGAAGAGGTGGGTGAGTGTGAGGAAGTGGGTGTGTGGTGGTTGTGTGTCAAATTCCCTATTGATAAATATAGTTCTCGGCTATACAAGGGGTCATGGTTGGAAGGATACTGTTCAGCCCTGTTCGTT
Source organism: Wollemia nobilis (assembly GCA_028583015.1). Classification (NCBI taxonomy): domain Eukaryota; kingdom Viridiplantae; phylum Streptophyta; class Pinopsida; order Araucariales; family Araucariaceae; genus Wollemia; species Wollemia nobilis. The sequence continues at coordinate 496,968 of JAQPPZ010003242.1, read as the reverse complement.
GGGTGTAGGGGTTTTCACACTAACCAAATAATTAAAAAAAAAAATAGAAGGCAACTATCTAAGTGAAGTGAAATTTTATCTCTTAATCAAAATGATGTCAAAGAGGTGATTGTGCAAACATAACACTTTGAAGAAGTTGAAGAATATATTTAAAAGAAAAATGAAAAAAAGAAATTGAAAAAAATGTATATTGCAACAAATGCAATACTTTGGTATTTTCATAGGAGTTACCCTCAATAGAAGCCACATATAACTTATTAAAAATATAGAAAAATTGTATAATATTCTTGAATAATATATTCTTGGTATTCTTTAGAAAATATTCTTTTGATATATTTTCTATAGTTTCTTAATTATAAGGTTTAACTACTAATCTATATGAATGGGTATATAGATAGATATGAAGGGAAGGGAAAATCAATTTTTTTTAAATATATCTCTTATAGCAAGAATAAAAAGTATTTTTATAAATATTTATGGTGTTTAAAATAATCCAAGGGATAATATGTTGAGTGCGAGATAGGAGGGATTGTGAACTAGGAGCAAGCCTCACCTTTTTCTTATTTAGGAAGCAAGCAAGTGTTGTGGATGTGAGCAGGAAGCTTGAGGAGGAATCAAAATGTGAGCAACAAGAAAAGGCTACTTCTTTTTGTATATCTTAAGAGAAACTCATAAACTAAAGGATTCATGTGAAGAAAATATAGGTAACATTGCAAGGAAGTCACTTTTGAAAGTACTTAATGCAAGAAAAGATGCCCGAGTTAAAAGTATTGATTATCTAGTCATCAATAAGAGGAATATAACATATATGGAAAACCCCATCCAAAAAGCAAATACTATACCAAAAGTGATTATCAAGGATGAGCTGATAGAGCATGATATAATGGCTTAGAAGCAAAGGGTCAATACATAAATTCCATAGATACTAGCTAGGTTTTTTAGATATTTAAAAATTAGATCAAGGGGAAGTTGCAATTGAATTCAAATTACAAGATGACTTTTCTTTCAAAAGGAAATTTTCTCCTTATCTTCTCTAGTTTATAATAATGGGATAAAATAATAGATGGTGGTCCTTGGTTTAGGGGTAAACATGCATTATCTATAAGACCATAGAGTGAGATTTTTTTAGGGAGATAGGGACTATTAAAATACTTCCATTGTCTTCCTTATTAACTCATCAATAAGGAGATTTTTTACAAATATCAACAATACTTTGGAAGAGTTCATCTAGGAGGGACCAATTGCTAAGGAGAGAAGGCATTCTATATAAAATCGAATATGGTTGCCATGGATATTTCAAAACCTTTATTGTAGTCCATTAGGATGAAATATAAGATTACATCTAAATAAAGATAATGGGATCAAAAAATGGATTATGAAAATATTGCATTCTAATGTCAAAAATGTTATGATACTAGACATAAGGCAAGAGATTACTAAGTAAAACTGATGAAGAAAGATAAATTTTTGGGCATAAGACAAACATCGATATGCAAAAAAGAAGATCATACCATAGTAGAATTTAGATCAAATCAAGGATTTTTCATGCTTAAGAAAGTTGTAAATATAATCCCTCTACATCATCAAATCACAAAGTCCATTAGAGTTTGTTTGAGTCAACCATAAGAAGAAAAAATGGCATGAGGGATGAGGAAGTACAATGCACAAGTTTAAATTTAGGAGTTGAAGGTGTGAAGGAATATGGGGGGAATTTTAAAGCAAATGAGGTGGAGGTAAAGGTTATTCTAGGTAAATCATGTTCATTTTCCTCAAGTAGCATAAAATCTCTCCTTGAAATAAAAATGAAAGTAGTATAATGTGTATCCATTGCATTTTAGAGTTTCAACAGAAACATGATAAAGAAATGCATATGAAGGATAATATTTAGGTTGCGAAGAAAATCGGTGTAGTTTTTTAGGTTTCAGAGGAGCATTGCAGAGGAGGTAGATGAGCGTTGTAGAGAAGGTGGATGTTTGGTCGGGCAGCTTTGACCCCATTGCTAAAGAAGCTAAGTCTATGAAGGCGAATCTATTTGACTCTCGTGACCCCTCCTTTTCATTTGAATGGGAGTAGTGGGATCCTAGTAAGCTCAAAGGTGGGACGAGTAGAACCTACGGGGAGTACCCCATCCCCCTAGTGCACCTTCGTATGCAAAAGTGGTCGCTAGAATTAATGGAGGATATGACACCCTCTTCGATATTTCTCCTATTTCGAACCAGATACATATCCTCGATAATATACTAAAGCTTTGATTACTTCAACAAGTCGTAAGGAAAATAATAAGAAGCTTAGTGAAAAGTGGGTGCCTAAGAGAAACCCTCAAAAATTGAAAGGAAAAGATCCAATTTCTATTTCTCAAGTTGGGCTCAATGAGGAATTATAGGAGGAAGCCCTTCTTCCATCAAACATGTTTGATGGAGAGGAGGAGTTGAACAGGGTTCCTATGAAGAGAAGGGAAGTGAGCCTAGTAGCAGGGGATATTGTTCAAATTCCTAAATTTGGGGAGAGTGAAGAAGAGGTAAGTCCCTTTGATTATCTTGACATGGATGATCCGACTCTTCAATAGTTAATGGAAAGCTCTCTAGACTCTTCAAAACCTGTGTTTGAGAAAGGTTGTCCAGGTTTGAAGACCAGAAGTCACAAGAAAGCTTGTATTGATGTAGGGGTAAAAAATACAATGGGGAGACCTAGCAATAGAGCGCTCAGGAAAAGAGAGATTGACTATGAAATTGCTAATTAAGTACAACCCCTTATAACAGATAGTTTTGAGGCTCTACATCTTGGAGAGAATGAGGTTGTTCCAATCATGAAGACTTAAAACAAATGTGTTCAGGAGTGTGGCCTAAAAAAAGTATTTCTTTCTTTGGGGGTCAAAAAAAAGGTTGGTAGGCCTTCCAAGACCTCATTGAGATAGGTTTGTAGCAAGTGATTTTTGGTTATTTTTGTTTCAGTTGTTTGTCAGGCCAGATGTTGTTATAAATCTACTCTAGTTTTAAATGAGATTCTTGGCTCTCTGGTTCTTTGAGCACCCCTAGATTCTAGTGGTGAGGTTCGATTCCCAAATTTAAGGCCCTAGTGGCGGGTGGGATCTTCAAATTTTGAACTTTGAATTTGAATGCAGCTCTGGGTAGGATTTTCAAATTTTAATTTTAAATCTTGAATTTGAATGTTGTTTTGGGTGTCGATTTCTCCTATGTTGGTCCCTTTTGCTAGTTGGTTGTTTGATCGTGATAATATCTTATATTTGCTTTATAAAAATCTACAAATTATTTGCTAGGAGGTTGCTTCATTGGATTTTTGGGTTGGATTTGTGAAATCCAGCTCAATTTTTCTTGATATCTTATTGTTAGATCTAAGGTTTGGGGGTGCATTTCAAAATTCTATTTGTAATAGGTTCAGGGACCCTTTAAAAACCCCTTCTACTATCAATAAAAAAAAAGGATATCCATGGAAACTTAGGGTTTCCGAGGAAGCATAAGAAAGTAATTACTATGGAGGATCATCCTTCTACTGTATGTTTTTTCAAAAAACATAAAGAAGAAAGTGTTTACAAGGTTATTCCTTGCAGTTTAGATTCTTTAGGGAATATAGCAAAAAAACTGGATGCATTCTTGTTATTTAATAAATGGTTGCAAACAAAATATACAATATCTTCAAATATTTTATTGTGAGCAAGATCATATCACAAACCCATTATTTTGACTTGTGAGTTACCTAATAATGGTCATCCAAATCCATTTTGCTTCCAGTATATGTGGCTCTAAGACCTTGATTTTTTTCCTGATGGTTATGATATGGTGGGATGAATCAAAATTTGAAGGATCATGCATGTATAGGTTTGTTAAAAAGTTGAAATATTTAAAGGAAAAAATGAAAATTTATAATGTCAAATCTATTGGTAACATTTTTAAAGAAAAGAATAAAGTTGAATTCAAGATCAAAAATTTACAAGAGATAGTAGAAGTTAATTATTTCAAAAATATTTTATTGTATTCTAGGCAAGATAAGGAGGCACAAGAAAAACTAATGCAAAATATTTCACTTAGGGATGAAATGAAAGCTTGATGAAGAATATATCTATGGATGAGATCCATGAAGTAGTTTTCTCTTTCTATCCTAAAAAGGCACCTAGACGCGATGGATTTCCTACATTTTTCTTTAAATTTTTTTGAGGATTTTTGAAGAGTGATATGTTAGTTGTGATTGAAGAGGCCCAAAAAATGAAGGGTATAATAGGTGATATCAATGCTAATTTTATTACATTGGTTCCCAATAGAGGCGACACAAAGTGTTTTGATAATTTTTATCCAATAAGCCTTTGTAATATGATTTATAAGATAATTTTAAAAATTATCGCAAACAAGTTGAAGGGCATTCTAAGGTGTCTTATCTCAAAGGAACAAGGTGGATTTTTTCATGGTCAAAAATTATTGATGGTATAATTTTTGCACAAGAGGCCATGCATTATTTTCATTCCATGAAAAAGCCAAGTGTGTTTTTTAAATTAGATATGAAAAAAGCATATGATAGGGTTTCCTAGAATTTTATATATGCTATTCTCATAAAGTTTGGTTTTGATTATAGTTGGTGTGAGTGGATTAAATGTTATTATAGTAATGATAATTTTTTTATTTACATTAATGGTTCTCCTATTGGTTACTTCAAGTCATCTTGTGCACTTCATCAAGGTGATCCACTTTATCCTTATCTATTTATTATTCTAGTAGAAGCATTAGGGAGAGATTTTTCAAAGGTAAAAATAGAAGGAAAAATCAAGGGTATGCAAGTTATGAAAAATGGTCCCTTTCGAATTTCATCTCTAATTTGTTGATGATATTTTTCTTTTGGGTCATCCCTCAGTCAGTGAACCCATGGCACATCCTCGACATTGATGCTTCCAGCCTAATGCAGAGGTCATGTGATGGTGATGTTTCCATTGTCCTAACTAAAAACTCATAGTGTGTCACCTCTTTCCAAAAGCATAATCACTTTTACGTTTGAAATTGAATGCCTCTCTACTTTAATATTATCATACTATGAGAAGGCTACTGGAAAATTGGTAAATACTACAAAATCTTGTATTTTTCATTAATACTATCTTAGATTTACAAAAATTTATTGTGAATATTTTAGTGTTTAAAATTGAAAAATTCCATCAACCTACTTGGGTATTCCTTTGTCTGATAAAGGAAATAAAAATGGTCTATGGAACTCTTTTTTGGATATTATTAAAGCTTGCTTGGAAGGTTTTAAAGGTAAGTCTTAACCATAGTAGGAAGGCCACAACTCGTAAAGACTACATTGCAATCCATCCCTATTTGTATGATATCACTTTCAAGGTTACCAACAGGTATAACATCAAAAATTGATAAAAATCAAACATATTTTGTATGAAAAGGTTGTGAGGAAAAACTTATGTTTCATCTTTGTAAGTGTAATATGGTTTACAAAGAAAATAATATTGGAGGAGCGGGCTTTTAGAATTGAAGAATTATTAATTTGGCATTAAGAATAAATTTTGGGTGGATATTATTTAGAGATCAAGAGAAAAATTGGATAAAATTATTACTTCAAAAATAATAGGTTCTCTTGATGTAATAAAATTATTTAGGAAAAAACTCTACCAAAAGGATTGTAAATATGGAATTTCATTTTAGAGAGTTTGCAATTGATAAATAAACATATTAAATGGCCAGTCAATGAGGGGAGTTACACAAATTTTTGGTTTGATGCTTGGTTGAAGCCTTATCCTCTTATATTTGACTTAAAATGGCAACCATTGACTTTAACATGCCTAGAATGTAAAGTTTCGAAGGTCAAAGAATATATTATTATGAGTAACGAATCCATATCATGGATTTATTGTTGGAAATTTTGAGTTCCTATGCTAAGAGTTGTCATTGATGTCAAAAGGATCTATGTAAGCTAACACTATGTTTGTGTAGAAGCAAAAGGTTCAAGAAGGGATGCATGACATTTGGTTCTAAAAGGAGCTTCAAGGGAAGCTTAGAATTTTTTTTTATTTAAAACCATGGATGGCAGATTTGAAACGGTTCTTTTCTTAAAACCCAAGTTGGCTTTTCGTTTCATCGAAAAAGATGCCCCGATGATGAAGAAATTTAATTTCAAAGGTTTTATTTAAAACTATGGATGACATATTTGAAATGGGTTTTTTGAAAAACCCAAGTTGGCTTTGTGTTTCATCGAAAAAGGTGCCCCGGTGATGGAGATATTTAATTTTAAATATTTAGTTTAAATTTTAAATTTTTAAAATTTAAATTTAAATTTTAAAAAATTTAAATTTAATTAAATTAAAAGAATATTCGCCGACGTCATAAAGGAAGGTTCAAAAGCGCTAACATTTCCAAGCTAAGGGAAGGCATATATATATGCCATTAATTTTTTTGAAATAAATCATCCTTGCTCGATTGAGATTTACGATTTGCTTTTGCAAAGGAAGAGCTCGTATTATTTTCGTTTTGTAAAGCAGCGAATATTGAAAGTGAACCGCATCTATTTTCCAAAGCGTGTTGGGCAGTGTGGCCTAGTGGCAGCTTGGTTTGTGCAAAGGTGTTGGTGGCAGGAAGGTTAAGTGTTCGATTCTTACAAGCATCGTTTTGGCTTTGTTGAGGCACTCAAGGCACATTTCTTTTTCGCTTGGTAGAAGGAGTGAAGAACAAGAAGTGAGTGGTGCTTCTTTCTTCACAATGAGCCTATAGCTCATGCGGCAACTTGGCCGCGACTAGGGTATTCACGTTGGATAGGACGGGGGTTCGATTCCCCTCGAGGTAGGTATTGAGGTTTTTATTAATTTTGTTATTGCCTAAGGTGGAGTGATAAGGGGTAAAGGTGATTTTATAGTTGATGTATTGAATAACCTTAGGAATAAGGTTATAGTGGTTGTTTGAGTTGTGGATTTAAATTTTTAATTGTGATTTTTGAAATTATCAGGAGTAATAAGAGTTTTTGATAAAGTTCTTTTAGTGAAGTTAATTTTTGAAGTAAGGGTTTTATTTAAATAAAACTTTGGTGGATGTTAAAATAAAGTAAGAGTAATAAGATGTTATTTGGACATTATTTTATTGTTGTGTTATTACTCAATATCTCTAACCCTTTTGAGATTGAAAAAAGAAAAGTGTTGAGTGTGGCAGATTTAGTGGACAACTCATAAGGCATAAAAAAGGTATGAGTAACATTCTCCATTGATTTTATTTGGGTGGTTGATTTTTGAAATATCATTGGAGTGAAAAGGATTGATTGTGGTTTCCTATTCGAAAATGGTTGGTTTAATGCTTCAAGGTTTTCTAGTTTGAGAGTTGTGATTAAAACCTTGTTCTATAAGCATTATTGTTGAAGTGAGTTGTTATGCAAAGAACTTGAACTTGAGCTGAAAAGAAAATGAGTATCATTGTTATGTAAGAGTTGTTGTTGAGTGTTGTTGAAGACATTTTGAGTTGGTTGATTCATGATTGGACTAGGGTTTGTGAGAAAGAGTTGTTCCTTGTGGTGATTGGTTGAGTAGAGTTTTTTGAGCCTAGTCAAGTGATTGTGTGAAGTGGTTGTTCAAGTTACATAAAATAAACTATTCTATATTCTGATTTGAGTTGAGTTGAGAAAGAAATTGGATTTGAGTATAGAACATATTGAGTCTCTAACAATTCTCTTTATGCTTCTATGAGATTGCTGAGTTGAGATTGATTTGAGTTGAGAATGAGATTTGAGTATAGAACATATTGAGTCTCTAACAATTATCTTTATGCTTCTATGAGATTGTTGAGTTGAGATTGAGATTTGAGTATAGAATATATTGAGTCTCTAACAATTCTCTTGATGCTTCTATGAGATTGAGTTGAGATTTTGTTGAGTTGATTTGAGGAAAGTTCTTTGAGAAGGCTTGTGGACTGATTTTTAGTAAGCTTTTGTGAAGGCTTGCTATGTAGATTTGATCAAGTCCTAGAGAGGACTTATTGAGCAGATTTGGACAAGTTCTAAGTAAGCTTGTTGAGTAGATTTGGACAAGTTCTGAGTGAGCTTGTTGAGCATATTTTAACAAGTTCTGAGTGAGCTTGTTGTGCAGATTTGAGCAAGTATTAGAGAGGACTTATTGAGCTTATTTGGACAAGTTCTGAGTGAGCTTGTTGAACATATTTGGACATGTTCTGAGTGAGCTTGTTGAGCATATTTGGACAAGTCCTAAGTGATGTTGTTGAGTAGATTTGAGCAATTTCTAAGTGAGCTTGTTGAGCATATTTGAGTAGGTTCTAAGTGAGCCTATTGACTAGATTTGAGCAGGTTCTAAGTGATCCTATTGAGTAGATTTGAGCAAGTTATGAATGAGCCTATTGAGCATATTTGAAGAGGTTTTGATTGAACCTATTGATAGAGCTTTGGAGGTGACCGAGTATAGAGGATAGAGTCTTAGTGGATAGAGATCCAGTAGCCAGGACAATTGAAAATAGATCTGAGTGAGGAGTCTTCAAGTGGAGAGATATCCACAAGTCAGTGCAGCAGAGAGACATAGTCTTATAGAAGATTACTAGCCAGAGCATAAGGGGAAATAGTTATCCTATGGAAGAGATCCATGAACTTGAGATTTAGAGGATCAACATATCCTTTGGACAGAGGTCCATACTCATTGTAATTGGGAAGGATTCCCAAGAGATTTATTGAGAAAGTTTTAGCAAAGGATTTTCTTTATGGAGTAGCTCACATTGGGTGAACCATGTAAATTGTTGTCACTTTTGTGGATGGTGTTTTGTGCATTGCTTTCATTATTGCTATTGATACTGCTATCTATACACTGCATAATATTGAATTGAAAAGAAAAGTAAAAAGTGGTCTTATACTATTCATGCCCCCTCTCATTATAAGCTTGCGTTCTTCATTTGTTTGAATAACTTGGTTGAACAAGAGGAAATAAAACAAATTGTAAATGAACTTCAAAAGATGCTTCAAGAGGTTTATTTTCCAATTTATATATGAAAGGATAAGTTGGTTTGGAATTTATCAAAGGATGGTGGATACTCAATCAAGTTGGGATATGAGGATTTAGAACAATAAAAATTTCCTTCTCATAAAGATTTTTCTTGGAAGAATGTTTGGTCATTAGAGGCTCTCCCTACGGCCTCAATATTCTTTTGGTTAGCAATTCAAAGTAATATTTTTAGAAGAGATATTATAAAAATAAGAGGATATTATGAACCCTTTAAATGTGCATTGTGTGAGAAGGATTTAGTAACATCAAATCATTTACTTCTTTATCGTTCATTTGCTCACACCATTTGAGGTTATTTTTTTTAATATTAAATTATATTGGGTAGTTCCATTAACATTGAAAGAGTTGATGAAATGTTGGACTAATTATTTCAAAGCTAAAGCATTATGTATTCTTTGGAGGATTGACCTTGCCATTATTTTTTGGAATTTATGGCTTGAAAGAAATAAAAATAAAAATAAAAATAAATCTCAAAATCATGCCTAAGTTTAGAACTGTATTATTGCCTCCCTTGAAGAACACCTGCAAATATGGTGCTCATCATGAGAAGTCTCAATTTTAAGGTTGCCAATAACTTGACTACAAGATTTGAACATAAATGAAAGAGTCATATATGACAATGAAATTAAAGCAAAGGATCTACTTTGATCTATGGTAAATAGAAATGTTGAAAAATTGGGTTTAAGAAAATTAATTTTATGGAGATTGTAAAGAAAATCTACAAAAAGCTAGTGGAGGTGGTGTTTTTAGAAATAGTGAAGGCAAAATTCTCCTCACTTATTGAGAATCATATGGAACTTCAACTAAGAACTATGGTGATGCTAGGGCACTTATTACAAGGATTAAAATTGTAGTACAAAAAGGACAAAAATATATTCCAATTGAGAGGGACTCACAAATTAACATTAATGCTATTAATGAAAATGGATGTGCATAGTGAATAAAAAATAATATTATTATTGATGCTCATCATGTATTACTAGAGGCAATCTCTTGGAAGTGTGAGCATATTTATAAAGAAGAAAATTAAGTAGTAGATAAAATCATAGTAGCAAAATTTGAACTTGGTGAGGTCGACTTGAGACTTGATCTCGTGACTCGACAAAAAAAAAACAATTTTCATTGAAAAATAAGTTTTTTCATGCACATTACTTATTAGTTATTAGTATCTTCTTAGATATATATTAATTATAATAAATGTATCTCACTTTTATCAAATAACATATACACAAATAATATATAAAATAATTAAGTTTTATGAAATTAAAAAATATATAAAATATAATTAAATAGTAGTAGTTCAACTGGTTATATTCTTCAATTTTTAAGGGGACTTAGATTAGAATCTTGTTAAGTGATACATGCATAGTCATCAAAATATTATAATAGTATAATACCACTCTTTGATCAATAATATAATATCAGTAAAACTATAATAATATCGTTAACTAATTACAATCACCATATAATATTAGTAGACTCTATTGTAATCTTAAATAATTAATATAAGAATATTAATAATATTTAAAATATAAAGAAAACTATTTGTTCATGTAGAGGAGTTGGAGAGCAAGTGGGTAGTTAAAACTTTCCAATTATCGAGACGCACAGGTTCAAATATCTCCCCTCACATGTTGCGGATATGTTGTATATAAAAGATTCCTCATCAAAAAAAAAAATATGTATTCTATTGATTTTTTTTCCGGTGCTTTCAGCGGCATAAAAGGTTTAAAATTATTGTGGCATGGTAGTTATAGGGCGGACTGCGCGAAGATCTGTGTGGCGGTCATAAAAAGTTTGGACGACTTACTGGATTCGTGGCGGCTACCGATTCCACCATGTAAAATAAATAAATAAATAAATTATATATATATATATATATATATATATATATATATATATATATATAACTAATTAATTAAAAGGAAATTATAATATAAAATCATTAACAATAGTTATAATATTTTGTTAGAATTAATTGTGATAATAAAAGTGATTTTATTGAAGACAATTTCCAATGATGTTAATATGTTATTAGTATAGTTATTAAAATTAATTATTTTAAATAAATAATATTATTATTATTTTTAATTTTCAAAAAACATTCAAAATCCCATGTGGAAAGAAATTTCAAGCGTGGTTAAAAGCATGAACTCATCGTTATGAAAATAAAATTAAAAAAAATGTTAAATGCATGTATAGTAGTTTGATCTTAATATTTTGAGTGCGTGCATTATATCGACAATGATATTACGAATCCTAAGCCATTGGCACTCCCCTTCACGTCGGGTCAACAATAACAAAGCGAAATGGGTTTGATGGAAGCGGCCTTTGACAATCCCCTTCACGTCGGGTCAACAATAACAAAGCGAAATATGTTTGATGGAAGCGGCCTTTGAACCCTGCACTTGTAAGTTATTTTCAGTTACTAAAAATAGTGTTGTTGTGACCAAATCTCTTATGTAATAAAAAAAATTAGATAAATGCAGTATGTTTATATGATAATTTTAAACAAATTAAATGTTAGAACAACCATTATTTTTAGTAACTGGTCAGCGCAGGGTTCAAACTTCAGGGACTGCAACCACCAAACCTATCCGTCTCCTTAATTGTTGATCTGACGTGAGATGGGGACTATCGGTTGCTCGAGGTTCAAGCCGTCGTCATGATCATCGGGAATAAACTATTACCTTAGCAAACTGGCACCACCAAAGTTTGAATCCAGGTCACTTCTCACCAAGTGTCCATCCAAACTAACACTTACCAATCCACTAACAATTACCACTTTACCACTTTAAAATTGTTTTAAAAGTTATGTTAAGTTGTCTTTATGCTTCTAATGGAGTGGACATTGGAAGAAGATAATAGGAAGAAAAAGAATAAATCACTTTCATTATCTGATGTCTAACGACTACCCACGAACGACGAAACTAGATACACAGTAACGAATATTTTATTCTTTGATATATGCACGTGGTGTAGTGTACCGAGGAATCCTCTTATCCAGAGGAAGAAAGGTTCCTCGGTTATCCAGGGGAAGGCAGACACCTTGGATTGCAATTTGCATTTTTTTATAGGTTAAACGAAGTACTCAGAACCTAGGTCCGATTTCTTACGAAATGACACTCAAACGTAACAAGTTTGCAGTCCAGGTGGTGACATTGACCAATGATATCACTCGGTGCATGTGCACCGTACGCGAAATCAACGGCAATAGATGTGAACAGGGTGACGTGGAGGGGAGGGTGGAAATGCTGAGATTAATTGACGAGCCGATGGTGAAAACCCAACGGCGGTGACGTGGAAGGGAGGGTGGAAATGCTGAGATTCTTGTAATTGACGAGCCGGTGGTGAAAACCCAACGGCAAAGAGGTGTAAAGGTTCCAACAAACGTTAGAATTTTGAAACTCTCAAAGCTTAGGTGGATTGGTAAGTGTAAGTGTTAGTGTGGTTGGATATTTATTAGGAAGAGATTTAGGTTCAAATTTTGGGGGTGACATTGAGTAAAGGAAGTAGTTTGATCTGAATTCTCTGAGTGCGTGTCAGACTGAAGATAACCTTTGACTGTACGTTAGACTGACAATGATGGTACGAACCCCGAGTGACTGCTGGTCTCTATCTCATGCTGGGTCAACAATAACGAGACGACTATGCTTGTTGGGAGCGGTCCCTATGGTTTGAACCCTGCACCTGCACTTACCAGTTACTAAAAATAGTGGTTGTAACCAACTCCCCTGTATAACAAAAAAGTGATAGAATTTTGAAAAACAAAATGGAGTAATTGATTAGTGATTTTTTTTTATTATTAATTTTTTTCTTAGTTGGTTGAGTCAATAACCTCTGAGTGTGCGCTAGATCGATGACGATGGTACGAACCTTGAGTGACCGTTGGTCTCTATCTTACGTTGGGTCAATAATAACGAGACAACTAGGCTTGTTGGAAGTAGTCCATGTGGTTTGAATCCTGCACCTGCACTAACCAGTTACTAAAAATAGATAGTGGTTGTAATCAACTCCCCTGCATAACAAAAAAAAAACGATAGAATTCTCAAAAAAAAATTGGAGTAATTAATTAATGATTTTTATTATTATTAATTTTTTTTTTCAGTTGGTCGAGTCCTGACTTCGAGACTTGCAAGTCCTCGACTGATTAGGCTGCACTTACCAGTTATTAAAAATAGTGGTTGTAACCAACTCCCTTATGTAACAAAAAAAAACCTATGTAATTAAAAAACGATAGAATTATGAAAAAGTGGAGTAATTAATTAATGATTTTTTTATTGTTAATTTATTTCTCAGTTGGCTGAGTTTCGATTTCAGGACTCGCAAGTCTCCTGTCGAACCTCAACTAGGTCTGAACTCTATTGAGTTAAGAAAGAAAACAAGTATGAGTGGATTCGGTGTGGTTGAGTTCACTTGGACTTGAACTTGATCGAATACTTGGAACTTATTTAAGAGAGTAGAAATTAAATATTTCAAAAATATTTTGTTGTATTCTCGGAAAGACAAGGATGCACAAGAAAAACTTACACAAAATATTTTATTTAAGGATGAAATGAAAGCTTGATAAAGAATATATCTATGGACGAGCTTCATGAAGGCGTTTTATCTTTCTATCCTAACAAGGCACCTAAAATCGATGGATTTCTTATATTTTTCTTTCAAAATTTTTGAAGATTTTTGAAGAGTGATATGTTAGTTGTGGTTGAAGATGCCCAAAAAGTGAAGGATATATTAAGTGAGATCAATGCTAATTTTATTACCTTGGTTCCCAATAGAGGTGATACAAACTGTTTTGATAAGTTTTATCCAATAAGCCTTTGTAATATGATTTATAAGATCATTTCAAAAATTGTGGCAAACAAGTTGAAGGGCATTTTAAGGTGTCTTATCTCAAAAGAACAAGATGACTTTGTTCATGGTAAAAAAATTATTGATGGTATAATTTTTGCATAAGAGGCCATCCATTATTTTCATTCAATGAAAAAACAAAGTATGTTTTTTAAATTAGATATGAACAAAGCATATGATAAGGTTTCCTAGAATTTTATATATGCTATTATCATAAAGTTTGGTTTGATTATAGTTGGTGTGAGTGGATTAAATGTTGTTATAGTAATGACAATTTTTCTATTTACATTAATGGTTCTCCTATTGGTTACTTCAAGTCATCTTGTGCACTTCATCAAGGTGATCCACTTTCTCCTTATCTATTTATTATTTTGGTAGAAGCATTAGGGAGATATTTTTCAAAGGTAAAAATAGAAGGAAAAATCAAGGGTATGCAAGTTATGAAAAATGGTCCCTTTCAAATTTCATCTCTAATTTGTTGATGATATTTTTCTTTTGGGTCATCCCTCAGTCAGTGAACCCATGGAGTTTAAATTAATATTATCATACTATGAGAAGCCTACTGGAAAATTGGTAAATACTACAAAATCTTGTATTTTTTCATTAATACTATCTTAGATTTACAAAAAGTTATTGTGAATATTTTAGTGTTTAAAATTGAAAAATTCCATCATCCTACTTGGGTATTCCTTGTCTGATAAAGGAAATAAAAAGGGTCTTTGGAACTCTTTTTTGGATACAATGAAAGCTTGCTTGGAAGGTTTTAAAGATAATTCTTAACCATGGTAGGAAGGCCACAAATCGTTGCGGGCGAGCAGGGCGCTCGCCACGCGGGCTCCCTCAAGTGGCTACGACTCACGGGTGCCCTACGTGTGGGCATGCATGCTCTATGCATGTGTGCCCACGTTGGGCATGCGTGGGTGCATGCCACCCATGTGGGCACAACATGCTTGTGCGTGTTGCGCTCCATGTAGGTTGTGCGCGGTCAAATTGATCACGCGCAGACCATTCCTTATGGGGAATTTAAAAAAAAATACGATTTATTTATTTAAATACATTAAAATTGATTTATTTATTAAATTAAATAAGTTAATTTGCAATAAAATCAATTAATTAATTAATTGCATATTTATGTCGTCGAGAGGAACCAATTCATCCGTATGCAAGTATATGTGAGTTTACAGTCGTTGGAAATCTCTTTTCGAGTTTGACTCATTGGTATTCTTCTTTTGGCATTTTGTGAAGACATGTTCCAACTCATCCTTGGTCTTCTTCTCCTTGTATCTTGGAGTGCATTTTTGGTCGTACCCGACACTCCTAAGTTCGCTCCCATTTTCTTGTGAAAGCATTGGAGTCCAATGCTTATATGGTTGGGAGGAATGATGAGGACATCTAGGACTTTGGGCATATTGTTATTCACGTGAGATTTCACTCACGATTTGGTTGTTAATCGATTAGCTCAAGTTAGCTAATCGTTAAATTATTGTTATGTATTTGTGTTATTTAAGCAATCATGAATAAAACATACACATCTTGGATGTGATTTCCACATCACTTATCCTCTTATATTTGACTCAAAATGGTAACCTTTGGCTTTAACATGCCTAGAATGTAAAGTTACAAAGGTCAAAAACTATATTATTATGAGCAATGACTCCAGATCATGGATTTATTTTATTAACTTTGTTGGAAGAGAGGAACTCAAAAAAATTGTAAATGAACTTCAAAAGATGCTTCAAGAGTTTTATTTTCCAATTTATTTATGAAAGGATAATTTGGTTTGGACTTTATCAAATGATAGTGGATACTCAATCAAGTTGGGATATGAGGATTTAGAACAATCAAAATGTTCTTCTCCTAAATATTTTCCTTGGAAGAATGTTTGGTCATTAGAGGCTCTCCCTAAGGTCTCATATTCCTTTGGTTAGTAGTTCAAAGTAAGACTCTTACGAGAGAGATTCTAAAAAGAAGAGGATATTATGGACCCTATAGATGTGCCTTGTGTGAGAAGGATTTAGAAACATCAAACCATTTACTTTTTTGTTGTTCATTTGCTCACACCATTTGAGGTTATAGTTCCATCAACATTAAAAGAGTTGGTGAAATTTTGGATTAATTATTTCAAAGTTAAAGCATTATGTATTCTTTCGAGGATTGACCTTGCCATTATTTGTTGGAATTTATGGTTTGAAAGGAATAACAAATTTTTTAAAAATAAATATAAAAATCATGCCTAAGTTTAGAACTGCATTATTGCCTCCCTTGAAGAATGCCTACAAATATGGTGCTCATCATGAGAAGTCTCAATTGCATTAAAAAGGGTGCTAATAACTTGACTACAAGATTTGAACATACATGGAAGAGTCATCTATGAAAATGAAATTAAAGCAAAGGATCTACTTTTAGCTATGGTAGATGGAAATGTCAAAAAATTGGGTTTATCAAAATTAAATTTAATGGTGATTCTAAGGAAAATCTACGAAAATATAGTGGAGGTGGTGTTTTTAGAAATAGTGAAGTCAAAATTCTCCTCACTTATTTAGAATCATATAAAACTTCAACTAACAACTATGGAGAGGCTAGGGCACTTCTTACAAGGATTAAAATTGTAGTAGAAAAAGGATGAAAATATATTTCAATTGAGAGGGACTCACAAATTAACATTGATGTTATTAATAAAAATGGATGTGGAGACTGGATAGAAAATACTATTATTATTGATGTTCATCATGTGTTATTAGAGGTAATCTCTTGGAAGTGTGAGCATATTTATAAAAGTAGCAAAAGTTGGACTTGGCGAGGTCAAATCGAGACTTGAACTTGGGGACTCGACAAAAAAAGAAACAAATTTTCATTGAAAAATAAGTTTTTTCATGCACATTACTTATTACTTATTAGTATCTTCTTATATATATATTAGTGATAATAAATGTATCTCACTTTTATCAAATGACATATGCACAAATAATATATAAAATAATTAAGTTTTATGAAATTAAAAAATATGTAAATTATAATTAAATAGTAGTAGTTCAACTGATTATATTCTTCAGTTTTTAAGAAGACATTCATAGTCATCAAAATGATATAATACCACTGTTTGATCAATAATATAATATTAGTGGAATAAATTTTATTGTAATTTAAATAATTAATATATAAATATTAATAATATTTAAAATTTAAAAAACATATTTTTTTAATTAATTAAAATGAAATTATAATATAATTCTACTAGGGTTTTGCCATTAGAGACCAATGGCAAAACAATTTTAAAACAGGTTTTAACACAAATTCAATCCAATGTTTGATGAAGAACAACCTATATTTGGTTAGAATTACTTGTGATAATGAAAGTGATTTTTTTGAAGAGGGCAACTTCCAATGATATTAGTATGGTTATTAAAATAAATTATTTTAAAATAAATAATATATATTTTTTACTTGTTAAAAAAATATTTATTAAATAAAATTTTGAAAACTTTGTGGAAAGAAATTTTAGGAGTGGTTAAATGCATAAACCTATTATTATGAAAATAAATTTAAACAAATGTTACATGTATGAATATATATAGTAGTTTGATCTGAATTATGTGAGTATAAGTTAGATTGACTATGATGGTAACAATCTTAAGCGACTTGTAGTTCTCCTCACGCTGGGTCAACAATAATGAAAAGAAATAACCTCTCTAATTTAAACATTATCAGTTACTAAATTGAACATTATCATTAACTAAAAATAATGTAATTATGATGAACTTTTATATAATCTAAAGATTAAAAAAAATTATTAAAAGAAATATTAGATGCATGCATTATGGTGATAATTTAAAACAAATAAAACGTTAGATGCATGCACCCACGTTTATGGTGATAATTTAAAACAAATTAAAAATTATGTTGTCTTCATGCTTTTAATGGAGTGATCGTTGGAAGAAGATAATAGAAAGAAAAAGAATAAATCACTTTCATTATCTGATGTCTAACGACTACCCACGAGCGACGAAACTAGATACACAGTAACGAATATTTTATTCTTTAATATATGCACGTGGTCCGAGGAATCCTCTTATCCAGAGGAAGAAAGGTTCCTCGGTTATCCAGCCGAAGGTAGACACCTAGGATTGCAATTTGCATTTTTTTCAAGGTAAAGGTTATTGTAGGTAAATTATGTAGTATATATATATATTTTTTATATTATTAGACACCTAGGATTGCAATTTGCATTTTTTTCAAGGTAAAGGTTATTGTAGGTAAATTATGTAGTATAATTTTTATTTTTTATTTATTTATTTATTTTTTTTGCTTGTAATGAAAATGAAAATGGTATAATGTGTATTCATTATATCATAGAGTTTCAAGAGAAAGAAACATGAAAAAGATTGTATATGAAGAGTATTTATTAAAACTTAAGGTTTCCAAGGAAACATAAGAAAGTAATTATTATGGAGGATCATCTTTCTATTATAGGGTTTATTAGAAAACATAAAGAAGAAAGTGTTTACCAGGTTATTCCTCGCAGTACAAATTTTTTAGAGAAGCATAAATCTTTAGAAGATAAGTCTTATTATGAACAATATATATAAAAAATATATTAATGAAGATGAAAGTGTTAGTGAAATGAAAAATGAAGCTGAAAGTCATCAAAGCATGAATAAAGAGAAAATACAACTTAGATACTTTTTTATTTGGGATGGCAAATAAAAATATCGCACGTGTTAAAGAGAATTGGAGCTAATCCCCTGATAAAAATAAAAAGTGACGATAAAAATAGTATCATGAAATATTAGGGGTATGAATAATACCCTTAAAAAAAAGTTCTATTTTGGATTTAATAGGTTGTTATAGTCCTGATTTTATTGTAATATGAGAAATAAAATTAAGTAGTGAAGAATAGAAGAATGCTTTTCAAACTATTTGAAAGATGAAGGATTCTCTATTAGTTTCTACTATAGGATCTTACAATGGTATTTTTACAATATGGGACAATCACAAATGGGATGGAAAATTGTTAGAAGTAAAACATAATTGGGGTTTGGACTATTTTGCAAGAAAAAAAACATCAAATTTGGGGTTATGTATATCATCCTAAATATAGTTACTCATGAAAGATATTGGAAAGACTTTAGCTTATTTTTTAAACACAATGGTGATTCGTAATTGTGAATTATAGATTCTTGGGGTCACTTTGATGTATTTCTATGTCCTTTGTAAAATATTTTACTCTTGGAAAATAAGATATCTAAGGAGAAACTACATGAAGCATTTTCTCTTTCCATGCTAACAAGGCACCTAGCCCTAATAGTCTTCCTGTATTATTTATCAATTATTTATTTATTTATTAAAGAGTGGTATTTTGTATGGTTGAAGAGGTCTAAAAAAGTAAGGCTAGAATAAGTGATATCAATGCCACTTTTATTACATTCATTTTCAAGAAAAGTGATATAATTTTTTTTGATAATTTTTGTCCAATAATTCTTTGTAATATTATTGTAGACATGAAAAATTGACTCATTTTCCTTAGTTTCCTCGTAGAAAACTAAGGTAATATTCAAGATAATTTTTACCCTATCAAATCATCTCAATTATTCTCAAATTTTATACCATTGGATAGGGCTCGAAAAGAGATTTCCAACGGTATATTATATGTCCACTTTCGACACCATTTGACCCCTCAAACTACCAAAAAACTAAGTACTTGTCTAACTTTTTGATGAGATCATAAAATATGATCTTGGATCATACGCGTACGATCTTGCTCAAACAAAAAATCTCAACTTAGCAAAGCGATAAAATTAGATGTAACATTATTTGTCCTTACCTATGAAACTGTTCGACAATTATAGGATCAGATCCATCGATTAGCCCAGCTTGGAAGGAGTTGTAACTTTGTTCATTCTCAGCCCATTTTGGTTAATTTTATCAACCTATTTAATCAAGAATCCTTCCTCTCAGATTCCTCCTGGCACTCCTAACACATTGATAAAATTTTGTATTTTAGTTCTAGTCATTTCACTATTTTCTTTGCAGGGTCAGAGAATATGATCAGCGATATAGGATGGATACGATCTTGCTATTTTTGATACAATCTTGCACTAGAGGCATACAATATCGCTCAAATTGTAGGATATTGCTATGAGATCACTTGGGGGCAACCTCGAGTGCTAGTTTGCATATTATGACTCTGTTTCTTTTCATATCTGCTATTATATTTATCATTTACATCATATAGATTATAGAATTCAATCATTTGCATTATGGAGTTCACCAATTTTGCATATAATTATATATTACATGTAGTTTAAAGTAACTCTTTTTTATCTACTTTCAATTATAACATTTAATAGCTGAAATTTAGTTTCATTTTGCTTAAAAACAATAATAGAATCTCCTATTTCTTGTTTTCTACACTCTATCCATGAATTTGCAGGTTTTTTGTCAAGATCGTATTGTTCGATCTTTGATCGGGCAATATGATTTTGAATTGTATTCGTATGATTTTACTCTATTCGTACCTTTTTTCCTTGTTGTATACGATCTAGACTACAATAAAAAATTAGAATCTTCTTCAGACTTTCGGATATAGGTAAGAGTTTTAAATTACTTTTTAAGCATTGCATTGTCCATCTAAATATTTTTTTCTATTGTTTGTTATCTACATGTAAATAAAAATTGCATATAGGTTAGTATAGTTGCATATTGGCCAAACTAGGTGTATGTGAGATTTGATAAAAGTAACACATCAAAATAAACTCCCAAACCTAGGCGCGAAAACTGTTATAAAATGTTTCTTGGTGAACCCTAAATCAATTCGTCAAAAAATCACCATAAGAAGGTATGATCAAGTATCTCTCTTTCGAGGTGTAGACCTATTATTCCCACAGTCCCTTTTGAGGCGCGAATCCATCAACCTAAAGGAAATGAGGGTGTGAATTTTAGACCTACATTCTTTGGTGAACCTGACATGAAAAAAATTAGGCATCTTTCTGATTTATAAAACATAAAATACCATAAAAATTATAAAACAAAAATACAAATAGATTATTAATGTTAGATTTCAATGTAGGAAGAACTATAACCATAGATGTTACCCAAAAATTAAAAGCATATATATACAACATATATCATTGAAAGATAAAAAATCCTAAAAGCAAAATGCCTAGAGTTTTAAGAAGTGGAAAACAAGTAGAACCTGATCATATGGGAGAACAAGACCAAGAAAACATTGAGGATAGAGCACTCATTGAAGATTATGTACCTTCAAAAGATGAAGGTGATAATGGAGAAGACAAAATAGAAGATCCTGATGAACCTACATTAGATGAAAAGGAAAATGTTAAATTTGAGTCTCTTAGCAAATTCACCCAATTTATAAAAAACCACATAGAAGAGTTTAATCAAGCAATACAAATTGATAATTCAGGAGAAGGTGATATGGAATCAGCCTTAGCAGCTACATTTCGGATACATACAAATCCATTATCATACATGAACTCAATAGATCAAGATAATGATCAAGCAGGACCATCTAATCAAAACATGATACCTTTAAATCAAAATGTTCAAAAACCAATGGCACAAACATCCAAAATTGCTAGAAAAACAAATCCTAAAAAATAAAAACAACCATTCACATCCATTTTCACTCAATATCTTAATCAACAAATGTCAAATAAAAAAAAATCTAAACATGTGCAAAATACCAATCATTAACAGAAAATCCAACAAAACAAGATTCCATATCAACTTCATAATAGTATTCCCACAAACACTTTACACAACAGTATTTCAGTTGGAAATCCTTACACAACAACATCAACTTATCAAAGATACAACAACATGATGCAACAAAACCAATTTGGTGGACAACCACAGGGACTTTAAACCTTGATTAAATAATTAGCTTCAAGACTAGATCAAATAGATCCCTATTGTCCCTCTTATAGTTATAGATAGATGTGTAGCCAACCTTTAGATCCTATTATGGTTTCCCAACCATACCCAAAATATTTCCCTGTGCATGTCCTCCCGATATATAAAGGAACCAAACATCCTATTGAGCATATTCGCATGTTTATGACATGTCATGATATTTCCTATGATGACTTGTTGTTACTAAAAATATTTCCTAAAAGTCTCAGAGGTATGGCTCTAGAATGGTACTACCAACTACCTACAAACTATTTAAGGAACTTTGAAGAAAAAATAGAGATGGTTGTTCAACAATTTAGTGCTTATATAGAGAGGCATGTGACCATTAAGGATTTGTAAAATCTAAAACAAGGTAACGATGAGAGTTTTACTAAATTCTTGACTAAGTGGAGACAACTCTTAGGCAAACTACATTTTGCATTAACTCATCGTGAAATGTTGGACATATTTATTCATAATTTACAAGAACAAATATCTTATGAAATTTCTACTGCTATAGTAACCACCTTTGATCAAGCCATTGATCTAGCTAGGAGGGTAGAAGATACCCTCATTAGAAGAGGACAATTTAAGAAGAAATATGAAACTCCTAAAAACCAATATAAGAACAAACAAGTAGTAGGTGATGGTGATCAAACGTCAGACTTGTTTGGCCATAAGAGCTATGTTTAGAGATTAGATTCTCCTGAGCCCAATTCCTCCTTTTTCCATAGGCCTGCACACTTTATCCAAGGTGATGAGGTGCATGCATTATTTTTTCTATCCCAGACCACAAAAAATTCTTTTGAATTTGCTCAATTTTGTGGTGCAATGCAACAAGAGCTTTGAAAATAGAGAGGAAGTACACAAGAATACTTTGGAGGGAGGCTAAAGTGAGGGTGCTTTTAGCTACTTGGGATAAAAGGTTTCCTTTCCATCCAGCCAACTTCTTTTGGATCCTCTCAATGACGTTATTCCACATGGAAATTGAAGGATGACCAATGAATAATGGAAGACCCAGATAAGTGGTAAGGAGAGCTACCACCAAGAATTCAAGGATTCTAGCAATATTGTTCTATCTTTGAATGGGGGTATTGAGGAAATATATCTTGCTCTTGTTGAAATTCACTTTCTTTCCAACAAATTCCTCATACAGGTGAAGGATGTATTTGATGACTTGCATTTCAAACATAGAAGCTTGAGTGGATAGGATGGTGTCATCCATGAATTGTTGATGCAAAATAGGATTAGTCTGGGATGAAGCTCTAATTCCTAAAATAATACCTATTCTACAAGCTACTCTAATAGTCCTTCCTAGATATTTTGCAACAATGATGAATAATAGGGGGAAATGGGATCCCCTTATCTTAATCCTCTACTGATCTGAAAGTACCCAACTATGGATCCATTGATGAGTACAAAAAACTAGAGCAAAGAAATATAGGCTTTGATTAAGTCTACCCACTCAGGATGGAATCCAAACTTGATAAGGATGGCTAAAAAAAATTCTAGTTGACTCTATCAATGGCCTTATTCATGTCGAACTTGAGAACAAAGGCAGATTTCTTGGTTTGAGAAGCAGAGTGTAAAGCTTCATTAATGGTGATGACTGCATATAGAATGGATCTGACTTGGATAGAGATTCCTTGGTAGGGACCAATGAGGCTAGGCATAATTTTTTTTATTTTATTTGCAATTATTTTAGTTAAGATCTTATAGGCAACATTGCAGAGGTTGATGGGTCTAAAGTTAGTCATAGCTTTGGTTGAAGGAATTTTGGGAATGAGGGCTATGAAAGTGGAGTTGAAGCTTCACGATATTATTTTGGAGGATTAGAATTCTATAATGGAATCACACACATCTTGACCCACTATGTCATATAAGGTTTGGAAGAAGCGAGGAGGGAAGCCATCAGGATCTGGGGCATTGTCAGGGTTCATGGAGAAAAGAGTTTTTTTAATTTCCTCATCTTGGAACGGGGAAATTAAGCTAACATTAACATTCTCAGGGATAGACTGGGGGATATGATGAAGCATGGAGGCTTGAGAAGAGGCCAAGTAGGATTTATCATCTTCAAAGAGAGAACTAAATTAAGAAATGACCTCATATTTGATTTCCTCAATGTTTGTGGTGGATGAGCCATCACTTTTGACCAATTTCTTTATGCTATTATTGCTTCTGTTCCTTAGGGTGGACACATGAAAAAATTAGTATTTGAATCTCCCTCTTTAAGCCATAAAGATATAGAATTTTATCACCATAAGGATTCTTCACAAGCAAGAACATTGTGGAGTTCATCACAAATGGTTTTTTCTTCACTCCTAATCTAGTCATCATTTTGACCATTCTAATTTTTCTTCTCTATAGTTTCAAGTCTATCTTTTAGGGATTGTTTGTTTATGAAAAGGTTGCCAAAAAATTCTTTTTTCCATGTTTTTACATCTTCTTTAAGAAATCCGAGTTTCTAGGCAAGTCCAAAAGAGGGCCTCTCTTGAACTCCTTGTTGCCAACTGTGTGAAACTCTATGCCTGAGGTTTGGATGATGTAGCCACATTGATTCAAATTTGAAGGGTCTCCTATAAGGGATATATTTGTTAATATCTAGAATTATAGGACTATGATCATATCCTATTTTGGTAAGGGAATGAAGACATGCATCACCAAATATTTGGATGGCTTCTTGGGAAAGGAAAAAACTATCCAGTTTTACTTGAATGAGTTGGTTCCCTATTCTTCTGTTGCTCCAGGTGAACTTTGCATTTTTGAGTTTCACATCCATGAGGTTGTTTGAGTTGAAAAACTCATTAAAATCTTCCATGCTCTTTACTTGGGCATATTTTCCTCCTTTTTTGTTTGAAGGGTAGAGGGGAGTGTTGAAATCCCCAGCTACAATCCAAGGGATATTATGAAAGGAATCCTTTATCCTACTTAAGGAATCCCACATTTGTGCCCTTCCTAAGATAGTGAGAACCCAAGAAGTATTATTGTTTCTATCATGGAATAACACACTTAAAATTCTATCACTAGAATAGATTAATCTTCCTTCAATATTTTGCGAATCCCATAAGCACATGAGACCCCCTGAAGATCCTCTAGCATGACTGAATACTGCTTTTGTTTTTTTCCAGATTTTATTTGTTGTGGTTAGGGATTTGTTTGAGTCAATTTTTGTTTTCTATATGATGAAAATTGAGGGCTTTAATTCTCTTTGCATTGACTTGACAAGACTCTGCTTGGCTGGTTCATTTCGGCCTCTCATGTTCCATGAGAGGATCTTCATTTAGAGGGTTTGGATTCCTTTTTGTCCCCCTTTCCTTGAGGTTGTGAGAGTTTGGAATTTTTATTATCCTCTTTGGGCTAGCTAATGACAGTGGAAAAGAGAGTCTTCTGAATGCCATTAGCAATGTCCTCCTCAATGCCTCTCTTCCATTGCTCATTAACTAAAATCCTTCCCCTTTTTTTGTCATTGCCACAATCAATGGGTGAATTTGTGGAGCTTTAGGTTTGCTTGGGACTAAACTTGTAAGGGATTATTTGTTCAAGGATAGGGCTTGAGGGTCTGGCATTGCCTTGATTCCTAGTAGAAATTATCATTTCTGACACTAAATTTTTAGGCAGGGGGCTTGCTTAGTAGGTCTGCCACGATGGAGTTTCTTAGGGTTGTCAATAGGACTATGAGATGGTCTTTATTTAGAGGGGGAATTAACAAAACTAAGATCAATTTTCAAATATTTAGGGGTAAAGGAAGGGCCTAATTTGGAAGAATAAATGACTTTGTTTTGGGTTTCATAAGAAGGGGGATTTGGTATAGGAACACTCTCGTCTTCCTCTTGCATGAAATTAGATTCACCTAGGATACCAAACTTATTGGAAAAGGCAAGAAGGGAACTTAATTTTTCTTGCATTGGATTCATTGATGAAGTTGTTATTTGCTTTCCTTTGCAAGGAGATGGGGTGCTTTGAGTTCTTGATGACCTTTGTTGTTGATATGATCCTTTTCATGGTTGGTTTTGGTTCTACCATTTTTTGGGTTGTTTGAATAAACAGTCGTTCGATAGATTTCTATTTTATAATTTTGAGAAGAGCGTCTTCTTCATGCCCCTTATCCTTTTCCTTGGTGAGTTGAGTTCTGAGATTTGGGCACTAGATCCCGAGATACCCCTGGGTTTGGCATTCTACACAAAAAGTAGGCTTATTATCATACTCTAGAGGTTGTTTCCTATAGTAATATCTATACTTAATATTGACATAGGTGGGAAGCTCAGAAACTAGATTTGGATTGATGCAAATTTTGACATAATTCATGCATTTGTGAGCTAGCATAATGAGTTCTATATAAATAACCTATAAATATTGCAATTTCTTGGAGGATATAATCATGCCAGAGGTCAAAATGGAGATTAGGGATGCAAACCCATATGGGGGAATAGTTGATATCCTATGTTTCGAGATCAAAATCTACCACCCACCTTCAAAGAAATAGGCTCTTCTGGCCAAAGAACCAAGGACCCCCGATGAGGATGTGACTGGTATCATCATGGTTGCTCAAAATTATTGTAAAAAATACTCTAGACAAAGCTACAATTTCCATGCTTCCTAGGGTTTTCCATTTGGAAAAGGCCCATCTTCGGATGGTTTCCATGTCTGGCCTTCACCCAATAAACTTACCCACTAGCAAAAATATTTGGAAGCTACACAGTTAGGGATGTTAATGTCCTTTTCATTAGTAGGAATGAGGTTTGATACAGAAGACTCATGACCATGAATTCCTCCTTTTGACATAGCACTTACAAAGGATATTTCTTTGGTGGGATTAATAGTGGGTCCCTTTTGGTGTTGGGAAAGGGGCCCAATGTCGAGAGGTTCTTCCCCCAAAGAACTTCAGTCCGATCAAGGATATTGGTATTTTTTGGTCATTCATCCTCTACCTCTACGCCATAATTCATACTGCCATCCCGATCCTTACTACCGTCTTTCTCGATAGCCTTGCTTCTATCCTTCCTAGCTCCAAGTTTTTGAAAATTTGGTTTCCTTCCCGCACCATTCTCCTCACTACTCTGCTCCATCACGATCTTCATAACATTTATTTATTAATTAATAATAATATTATTAGTTATTGTATTGAATCGTCATATATGAATCAATGTAGGGTTAGGGTTAGTATAGTTTTAAATATGTGTACAAGTAATTTTTGTAAGGCATCAAGAAGAAGAATATTTAGTTATATAACATTTAAGGAGGAAGCCCCCTCGAAGTGGCCTACAATTCTAAGGAGGAAGCCCCCTCAAAGTGGTTAGTGATTCTTATCTTTCATATTCATTTTATCTATTAAATTTTTATTAAAACCTTTAGGGTTTTAATATTTGGTATAAGAGCGTTTATCTGGGAAATGTTTTAGATTTTTCCACGGGCTTATACAACTAGTTGAATTAATATTTGAAAATTATTGCATCACTGATAGTAGATGTTAATGCACTCATGATAGATGAATAATTGTGTGAAACATTGGGTCTACAAAAGTGCATCGGACATAGAAAGCACAAGCAAACACATATATTTTGGAGAATGCTCAACTAGGAATCCATAAGTATCTACAATTTCATTTGAGTTCCTTCTCATAAACTTTGTTTATTCTATTTTCCTAGTTTCTATGCTACTCTATTTTGATCATTTTTAATGATAATTCCAGCTAATAACAACAAAAATGATAAGAATCACATTATAATGATGTCATTCATGGCACAAGGTTACCTTATTTCATTTCTTAATCATCTGTTATCCTTTCCAAATGCAGTGATATTTTGTCCTTGAGATGAACAATCAAATCTATTCTCGAAATAAAAAGATCACACATTAGGATTATGTATTTGCCTCTGTCAAACACTGATCATGGTTTACCTACAAATGTTGAGAATATGGAATCCCATCCTCCTCATTTGGTAATTTACTTTACAATATCGTTTGTGTAGGTGCAACCCCATTTGGAGAAGCTCATTACTAGAATTTTTTAAGGAGGAGGTTGTCTCCTACTGTGTATGATCAATGATATGTTCTATGGATGGACACTTAATGTCGCATGTAAATTTAGAATGCCTAGAATTACTTTGTGCACAAGTGGCACTTTGGCCATTACTCTTGGATATTCACTGATCCTACTTTGCATGCAATCAAAGGCCTAATCCAAGGAGTATTTAACTCTATCGGATCTACCTCATATTTCTCTGCACCACTCTCATATTTTTGTATTTTTAACTACCATCAGTGATTCAAAAGAGGATGAACTTAGTTCTAGCATATTTTTTGATGAGGAGATAAAGAGAAACCTGAGTAGCTAGGGAACGTTGTTTAACATCATGGAAGTGCTTGAGAACCACATACTCCAAAACTTCCACAGTACCACATGAAATATGAAAGAGCTGGTGCTAGGGCTAGAATCTATTGGGTGACCTTTCATGTGGGTTGTGAGGCCTCCATTGGGATTTCAACTGACAACTAACTTCTCTATAGAGTTTCTTCCATATGGGTTTTAGAAGAGAATTATGGAGAAGAAGCAGGGCTTTATTATTAAGGGTTGGCACCTCAGTTGATGATATTATCCCATTCTTCCACTGGTGCTTTCCTAAGCCATTGTGATTGGAACTCATATATGGAGAGCCTAATGCAAGGGGTACCACTTCTAGGATGGCCTCTTATTCGAGACCAATATTTTAGCTTCATGATTTTGGAGGAGTTGGGAGTATGCATAGAATTGATGAGGAGTTTGGATGGAGAGGTGAGAAATGAGGATGTGTATATGAATATTTAGATGTTGATGGAAGAATAGAAGGGGTTGCAAATATGGTTGAAAGCCAAGCATATGAAAGATAAAACTATAAAAGCTATATGCGAAGGGAATAATGGTGAGAAAAAGGGTCATCTATTCATGATATTTATGATTTGGTAGACACGCTCATCTGTGGTGCCAACTAGTGTTGAAATTGGCTATGTACAACTTATAATGATGATGGATAATTTTCCTACACTCAAACTACACAAGAAAGATGATACAGTCTTTGTGTGTTATTATTAGTGTATTAGAATGTGTTTAACTTCCCTTATTTCATAGAAAAAGAAAAAAATAATATTTTTTCATTCACATCAATGTGATAGGAGGTAAACTAGAACTTTAAAAAGTAGATGGATCTCTAAGCTCTTTGATGATCTATTCACCATCCTCTCATGCACGCATAGGGAAAAATATTCTAACTGTTGAGTGGGGAGCGACCGTTGATTATAACCATTGAAATTTGAACTTCATAACCATTGGAAATTTGGGAAATTCAATCGTTTATTATGACCATTGAAATTCAAACTTCGTGGCCATTGGAAATTTAAAATTCACAATATAGATAACCATTGGAAATTCAAACCCATGGAAAACCAAATTTTTAGTAAATAAAACAATTTGAATTTTTGTAGATTAGGGGCTATTTTTTTTTTTTGCATTTAGTGCCAACCTAGCAAAACTTTGTTGACTATTTCAAATCTTTGACCATTGACAATTTGAAAATGTTGCCAACACTACTGCAATCTAGAGTACACCATCCTTGAACATAAAAACTTCAAGAGTTCCTAATTAAATGTCATGGACTTCCCAGAAAAGATGCTTCATGGGAGCCAATGTGTATTTTCCCATCTTGTTCAGCTTTGAGGACACAACTTTTTCTAGGATGGGTGGCATGTTAGGATCCCACATCCTAACATTTATTTATTAATTATTAATAGTATAATTAATTATTATATTGAACCATCATATATGAACCTACGTAGGGTTAGGGTTAGGATAGTTATAAATATGTGTGCGAGTAATTTTTGTAAGGCATCAAGAAGAAGAATATTTAGTTACATACATTTAAGGAGGAAGCTCCCTCGAAGTGGCCTGCGATTCTAAGGAGGAATCCAACTCGAAGTGGCCAAAAATTCTTATATTTCATATTCATTTTATCTATTAAATTTTTATTAAAACCTTCAAGGTTTTAAAATTTTATATCAGATCTTCAATTTGGGCAAATTTCTAAACTTTCCATTGGCTTCTGCAACTAGTTGAAGTAATCTTCAATGAAGATAGCATTGTTGATAGCAGATGTTAATGCACTCATGAAAGAGGAATAATTGTGTGAACTATTAGGTCTACAGAAGTACATCCCACATAGAAAGCACAATAAGACACATATATTTTTGAGAATGCTTAGCTAAGAAGCCACAATTATCCGTAATTTTATTTGAGTTCCTTCTCGTACCACTTTGTTTGGTCTATTTTCCCTAGTTCCTATGCTACTCTATTTTGATCTATTTTCCCTAGTTCCTAGGCATACCAAATATGATAAACTAAAGACTTACAAAAACATTATAGAAAAATTAATGGCTTGTTTTTATGAATTCAATATATAAGCTATTCCATAATCTAGCAATTTCCATGCTAATGCTATGGTCATAACACTATCCCTCATTCTCTTGGAACTAGAATATGAAGAAGCTTCCATTGTTGTAAGTTCAATAAAAGGACCTTCAACATTAAAATATTTCCTACAACCCCTAAACATCTGCACCATTGAATCAACTTCACCACACGAACCTTGGTATCAAGACATCCTTTAATTCCTTAAATAAGGAACATTTCCTAAAGGATTCAACCACCAAGAATACAAACACTTTAGAGTAAAATATTAAAAATATGTAATCATTAGAGATATCTTATATTGATGGTATTTTGAGGGTATACTCCTTAGATGTGTAAATGAGGAAAAATCCCAAACAATCATCAAAGAAACCCATGATGGATCATGTGTTGGATATTTTTGTGGGTTAGCCATATCTAGAAAAATCCGTAGGATGGGTTACTACTGGCTATCCATAGAGAAAGACACCTATGTCTATGTTATATGTGACAAATGTTAGTGACATGATAATCTTGTACATGCTTCTCAAGAATCACAACTAATCTCATCACCTTAGAATTTCTCTACTTAGGGATTAAAAATTATAGGAGAAATCAACCTTCAATCATAATATGACCATAAATTCATTATTATTGCCATTGAATACTTTACCAACTAGGCCGATGCCATACCTCTATCCTTTTCAATAGGAATTCATGTTTCCAAATTCATAAGTAGCCAAATTATTGGCTATTACAAGATCTGTTCTATTCTAATTGTGGATAACGACACACTATTCAAGAACAAGGAAGTCACCAAGACATGCACCAAATCCAAAATTCATTAGAGGTGGTCAACACCATACTATGCTTAGGGAAATGACCAAGCAAAATCTTCTAATAAAACACTAGTCAAAATACTCAATAAATTAGTCAAAAAAATGGTTGAGATTGGTATTTACAACTTTATCCTATCTTGTGCACATATTGTACTAGCATGTGAACTCCTAAATGAACAATACCTTATGCTTTAATTTATGGCACCTAAGCAATTATTTCCTTCAAATTTGAGATCGCCTCCTTAAGAGTCTTGTTACAAGACTCTTTAGTCAGAGATAAGTACTACCTAGATCTTCTGCAATAATTAGAGCTCCTAGAAGAAAATTGTATTAATGTCCTTTAACATCTAAGAACATACCACAACAAACTTTGGTGTGCCTATCACAAAATAGTAAGCCCACAAATTTTTGAGATTGGCAATCTAGTCCTCAAAGAAAGCCAAAAGAATACCAATGCAAAATATGAAATCAAAGGAAATTTTGAGCCCAAATGTCTAGGACCTTTCATCATTGGTACTAAATTTGGATCTGAAGCCTATTGCCTAGCCACATTAGATGATAAAAAACATAAATAACCAATCAACATAATGCACCTAAAAATATATTACAAATAAATATTGCATGACTTGCTTCCTCATATGATTTATTGGATAATTCCTTGATTGCATAGTAGTCTAAAACAATAAACATTAAAAAATATTACCCTATTTGGATTATTTCTTGGTTTTCTTGACCATACCATAGAGTCAAGAGGATTTGCAACAATGCAATTAACAACCCTATCCATTCCAACAATCACCTCCATTGCATTCATACCTCATGTTAAGTGATCCTCCGAGTCCAACAATTTGTTGGTCCTTTTCCTTATTATCATACTTTCTTCTATCTCTCTTTTCTTATCTATCATATTTATTCTCTTTTTCTCCCTCTACTAGGTTAAGTGATGTATGACATGATAATTTTTAGCCTTCATAACTCAATATCACCCATTTCTTCTATCCTAATTTTAGAACAACCAACATTAGTAACATCAATTACTCTTGCTTCTCCTCTTATTATATATCCCTTTTCCTATTTATCACATTTCCTCTCTTCTTATCCCTCTCTTGGATTAAGTGATGTATGATGTGATCATCTACAACCCTAATGAGTAGGTCTTACCCCTTGCTTATATCCCAAGATACACATCACATTTTCATCACTTTATATCAATTTTTTTCAAAAAATATCCCCTCCTTCAAATTCTCATGATTATTTAATAGGTCCTTCCAAGACATTGCTTCTCCTCCTTTGATGTATTGCAATATTACAATTATGTGTAGGCATGTCATGCAAAAAGGAGGATTCTAGTATCTTGACAAGTCCTATCAAATGTATCATGATATCCATTCATCAAATTTATCAAGCGTCACTTATCTAGTAAACCACCCAAGTTTAAAAGTCTTATGTATCCAATATCTTATGGGCTTACAATTATTTGTAAGCCTCACAAAACATTGGATAAATAATGTCCTATTTCTTACTTGGTTTATCACATAAGCATACAATAATATACAAATAATTATCTCATCAAAATATTTTTTATCTAACAAACCATGTAGGTCATAAGATTTTGTGAATCAAATATATCATAAGCCTACAATTACCTTACCAGACACTATACTCATAGAGCTTTGTTCCCCCAACTAATTTATTAAACAAGCATATAATCAAACATAAATTGTAATCTCAAAGTTGCTTGTCTAATAGACCATGTGGGTCATAAGGATTTATTAATTTAATATCTTGTAAGCTTACAATTATTTGTAAACCTTACAAGGCACTAGATTAACAAATCTCTATTCCCTTGTCTGGTTTATTAAGCAAGCATGTAATCAAATACAAATCCTAACATCCATGTGATAGCAAAAATGTGGCTTCAAATGCCCATTAAGATAAGAAGATATTATCTATCCATTTTCATAATTTCTCATATCCAATTAATGGACAAATAACTTCCTCCATCACAATTGGCATAAATATCAACCTTTCCTATCACAAACGTACCAATGTTCCTTATATATCAATGACATCCTCAATTGTTCATGTTCTATACCTCAAATATAAACAATTTTTGTTTGCACATCAAATAAGGGATGGGCATGACCAACAATGAGTATTGATATACTAAGAAACTTAGGATATCATCACCTCATCCTCATCCTATCATTAGCATACAATATTCTTAAACTATCTTACATATCATGAGGTGGAATCAAATTCTTCCAATTTCAAATCTCCATAAATCTATGAATTGACAAAAATAACAATCAAGGAATCAAGCTTCATCAAAAAAATATCCTCACTGAATTGTAGACCCTAAGAAAGTAATGAGACTTAATGATCAACACTTTGTATGTCCATAATAGCTTATGAGTATGCGAAGTAGTAGATTACTAAATATCTATGCTTCCTAAAGATATTTAAATTAGCATGGGGATATTATCCTAGTATTTACAATAAATTTTCAAGCTATGTGTCATAATAACACATGGACCTTCAAGAAATGGTGATTCTTTCTACCCATGTTCTATGCATATACAATTATTTGTACATACATCGGGTAAAGGTGAAGGGTCTCATATTTCATTAGATATCCATATTATACCATTAAAGTAAACCCATGAAATTTGTTGTTATACAACTTTCACAAAGCTTCAAATCTCTCAACATATCAAATATGACTCTAGGTTCTAGGTCCATTCCTCACACATTTTTAAATATTTACATACGCATTAGGGAAGGTACTTGTGGACCTAAAATATCTATCTAATGCATCAAGGATTCAATAAATTATCATTAATTAATTACAAAATCTTCCATGTCTGTGGCTAGAATCATAGCTCAATATTCCCTTTAAGCATACTTGCCTATCATATTCAATTATGTTGCATACTTACGATTATATTGTTTGTACATCAATCAAGTAAATATGAATCCCTAAGTTGATACCAATGTCACTTATAGAAATTCTCTTCTCACATAAATCTTTATTTCTTCAAGAATTCAATGGGATGACGAGTCTTAAGTCCAATTCGTCATGTGTATGTAAATTTTTGCATATGCATTAGGTAACAAACTTATAGACCCTTGTTATACTTTCTCATATTTCAATATACCTAAGATACTATCACTATATCATTACTCATCAAAACATTTTCCTTCATCAAATGATGAAATTTCAACTAGGGGTAATGATGAGTGTTATTAGTGTTATCATTTTAATTCATTTGTCAAATCCAAGATGATGTCCAAAGGTTTCATATGATAAAGATCATTGGAATTACAACTTAATAATTAGAGCACTAGACTACCTAATAAAAATAGAGAATCACAATATCTTTACAAAACTACACCAAATTGCTCATCTTGCATGAAAAGAAAAGCTAACTAGTTTACATAAATTGAACATGCTAAAAGTGAAAGATACTATACTATATTGCTTGAATTGAAAGTGCAAAAAATTAAAACTAAATACTAAATTTAAAACTACTTTTGACATAATTGTAAAATCCTAAAAATGAATTGCTAAATTGAAAATGTTCAAACAAAATTTAAAGCAATAAAAACATAAATTAAATGCTAAAATCTAAGTGTTGTGACAAAAATAAAAAATATAGAAATAAAATAAAACTAGATAGCTTTGAAATAATAGAACACATGCTTGAAAATAAGGGGAAAATAGGGGAAAACAAGGGATTTAATGCTACTGGAATTAATTACAAAAATAACCAAAAATAACCTATAATTTATAATTAAAATCCTTTGACCAGTCTTGAAAGTGGGCCCTTGCTCTGAGGTCTAGTAGAAGGTGAACATTTTATAATATGCTAACTAACTCACAAAGTCAAAACATGATGCAAAAAATTGAAATAACTAAGTCTAAAATTACTATACTCTTTATTGATGGCTTCCAACTTGTACAATGATTGCTTTTTAATTTATCTATTTATATTTTCTACTAGCTTTTCAAAGGAGGTAGAAAAGGAGTATTTATAATTAATTCCTGAATTTAACTACCTAAAAATGAGGGTACAAATAGGAAACAATCTACTATCCCATTAATTGCAAAATCAGTTGGATTGGACTTTTCTAGAATTAGGACAAAAAGCTAGTTTAGATAGATTTCTTCATCTTTGTGCCTTCAATTGCTATGGAATTCCTTGGAATAGTCTTAGGAAACTTTTATGTCAAATATTAGCCTTCTAGATATCCATATTCACCATGAAATTTATCAAAAATTAATTCCATTTTTAATGCAATAAATCCTATAGATGCTTTGAAACAAGTGGTTGACTATTCAATCCATGCAAATTGTCTAGTTGTTGACAATTTGGCTAATCTTCGACACATGAATATGCTTCTCTCTTATATCTCACATATTAAAATTGCATCTGGACCCTTTATTTGGAGTATTACACCTAATTTGCAACATACTATAGCTTGTTGGCCGAATGTTCCAAAGCAAAACCTATAGATTATGTTACAACAATGTTGCAGATTCTAAAATTTATGTAGTTTGCAAAATCTGACTCTAGCATGTCTTAAAATATAAAACAAGGGCAAGAAATATTTTTAAATATTTAGGCAAGTTAGATTTTCAAACCTATGACCAAGACTTCAATTTATGATACTTTCTACTATACTTTATTTTATGCCTAATTAATGTTGAAATCCTATAAAATAACCATAAAAATGCAGAAAAACTTATCTTAATAGCAATATATCATTTTCTATATTTTTACAACATTAACATCAACATTAACATAAGCAATAATCAAAATAATTGGAATTAAACTATAGTATTTAGGCAAAATGGGCAAATTTAGGTGATATGTCATTGAAATAATGAGACATTTTGTTGTCCTATCATTCCTATCTACTTATCTTGATGCTTTCCCTCATACATTTTGGTGATCCATAGCAGCACTCAAGTCCAAATATTTGTGTAGATTGTTTCAAAATTTGTGAGCTAGCAAGTGATAACCTTTGCTCCTTATTTCCTCCAACCAAGTCTAAAATTGTTGATCTGACTATAGATCAATGTCAAAGTAATAAGGAATAGATGTAAGTATGGTGGGTAGCCAAAAGTGGAGGCTTATCCACTCAATAAATGTTTTATTGATAATATTACTTCCACCAGTGCCATTGCCCTTCTAAAAGACCACATAAAATTAATTGGTGAGATGGGCTCCCTTTTTATCAAGGAAATGGATAGTTCATCCCATCTGTGTTTGCATGCCAACCTTGCATTATCAAAGTTATCCTTCTAAATTTTTTGAAAACTAGCTATAATTTCTTTACCCTGAGATTTGAATTTCTCATCATAGAAAAGTTTGTGTGAGCTAGTGCTTTTGGATTATGTTGGTCATGCCTAAGTAGAAGTCCAAGTCCTATTTTTTATGTCTTATATGTTTATAATTATTGATATTATAATATTTGATTTTTTAGAGTGCAAATGAAAGCTCTAAGCTACACATATTTGATATAGATATGTGGTAAGAACTGAACATCCTCAACCAATAGAAACTTGTACAAATAAAATTTACATAACAAGTTTCTCTACTCTTCTAGACTTTGTAAAAATGTATCAATAAAAAATTATTCAGAAGATAGTTCATAAGGGAGTTCAGAGTAAAACCTCATTACCTACCACCTGTAGTATTGCTCTTTTAGGAACATGCTACAAATTTTGGTAGGTCCATTACATTGCAAAGGTACCTTTATTTTTTAGGATTGTTATTTCATCAGTTTTTCTTCTATCCTACTCTTCTAAGGGACACAATGCTACAAGAGTCCCTTCTAGAGAATGATAGCAAGCCATCCACCTTGCCACTACTAGATTATGATTCACTAATAAAATTATATCCTATTAAGGTACAACAACTGGATAGAGAATTGACATATATGGCAAATCATTCACGCTTGTAGCCTAATTTATATTCATAGTTTCCTCAATCACCTATTTAGTTTCCTCTTCCACTGTTGCTTCACATTGATCTACCTCAATATGCAATCTTGAAACTTTGTATGTTGGGGCCTCTTGCTCTAGAGCTCTCTTTCGTTTACCTTATTTTGGGACCCTTACCTATTTCTATTGTTTTGAATCTGCTTATTGTTTTAGAGCAAACTCTTGTACTAGTGTTTTTTCTTGTTCAATCTATGATTGTTCTTGCTTCAGAGCATTTTCTACTCATATCAGGGTTATCCATAGTGGCTATTTATTACCAAATTGTATAAAATTAGGATTTTAAAAAATTTAGAATTGGCTAATATTTGGGACCCTTGACCAGGACCCATTAGCCAAAAAAATTTGGGTGCAATTGTTTTTTGGGTTGATTCACCCCAATTTTATAAAAAATTGACATTTTTAAGTTTAAATTTCCAAAATTACCCCTAATAATAGTGAACCTTCTACATGCATTTGGACACTATTTGCCTAGATTTTGAAACTAATTCGCTAAATTTTTATAAATACATTTTGGTGCTAATCCCTTACGCATAACCCTAACTCATCTAGAGCTCTCTCCAATCTGCATGGACTCCTTTCCTACCTTCTAAAGAAAAACTACTTCATTTTATATTCCCCATTCGTCTATAGAAGCAAGATTCACAATAGGAATAGGTAGGACTAGTTCCTATTCTACAACAACAATTTCATTCATGCCATAGTGTGGTGGAGTTGTCTCTTGTTCATTGATTTTTTGAACTAATAATTATTTTTGAGCAAAAATTTTACTGCTTCCTCAATAGGGATAGGTTCAGGGGGGTACACTTTTTTTTAACCTATTCTATCCTTCAATTCATACAATTATTGTAGAATTTTGTAGATATACCTATATTTTTCTTTGATTTTATATTTTATCTCTTCCAACCACTTTTGTTGTGCTTTTATAATAATCCTAGAAACTTTCACATGGTCCTCAAGTTCTATTTTTACATCATTTTATTTAGTTAGGGCATCTAATTTTGAAGAGTATGTAGGTATGGTCATCTCAAGTGGAGAATATGCCTATGCATGATCCACTGTTTATACAAGAAATTTAAAATCTTGCTCATCCTCATCATCTAGAAGGATCAATTTTATCAATTTTTGGGACTGAGGAGATTGTTTTACCTAAGTAGTTACATTCTACCTTTGTCTTAAACTTCTTCTAAAAGAAGGTGAAGTTTTTTTCTCATGATAGTCTTCTATTGCTTATTCCTCCTATTTACTGGAGATGGATTCAAATAACATAGCCAAATGTTCAATTGATTTTGTCTACCTCTTGGGCTATTATGTTTCCCTTTCTTTTGTGCTAGTTTGGCCTAGAGCTACCTCAAATTTAATTTTAGTTGTAGACCTAGTATTGTATGTTTGAATTGGATGCTATAGTTGGTTTTCTTCATTTGTAGAATAAGAATATACTTGAGCAAAGTTTTTCTCTATGGAATATAATTATTCTTGAGTAGAGAATTCCTTTGTTGGGCATTCCTTGAGTTGAGAATAACATTTCTCTATTTGAAACAAAGGATTTTTATTGAATAGGGATATATAGCTGAGTAGACACCTCTACATCCCTAGCCCTAAAAATAACTCTTCTAGTCCTTCTCTATTTTGGAGGGCTTGTTTCATGTTTTCTTTTTCTACCCCCTTTGGTCATGTTTTACTAGATGTAGGTCTATTGGTTAAGGAAGGTTCTTTTAGAATTTTGGGTTGTTTATCCCTAGACCTAGTGGTTGGCCTATTTCTAGATTTCCTAATAGGGGTCTCTACTGCAATACTAAACCCTTCTCTTTTCTTCTTCTAAGAATTATTAAAAATAAATTCCTCTAGCTAGGGCTTAGGAAATATTATAAACAATCAAGGGTTTCCTCTAAAGTGATGTTTACATAAGAATTTTATTAGACCATGATGTTTGATAGATCCTTGCCCCTCTTAAAATAAAATGGCCATGTCATGTAGAGCATGGTGCAAGTATAAGGGTATATTTATCCTAAGATTAAGTTTATTGAGTCGACAACTTAATGTGATGCCTTGATAATATAGCAAATTGAATTTCACAAGTCAAATACTGAATTACCTAGATAGTGTCCTCATCCATGGTTTCTTCAAGCTTATTCTCTTTACAAAATTACAAAATTATTAACATGGAGGTTTTAGGTCCCTATCTTCCTTAAATGTATTTACTAGTTATGGTAAAATAGCCTTAGATGATTTTACCAACTCCTTCATAAGTAAGTTCAAAATTTTCACTAAGAATCATAGGGGTTACCTCAATTCACATGTCATTGACATTCATTATAATATTTTAGAGGGTGCATGAAAACTACTCTACTAGTCATTTTGAATGCCCATAAAAATTCTACAAAAATGACATCCATCCTGGTTTTTGAAAAATCATAATTACTTTAGGATGGTGCTATAGCTCATCAATATTATCTAGCTTGGTTTTTCTTTTTTGTCCACCCATATTGTTTGATACATGTGTTATGTGTTTTTTTGGTAATTATTGACTACACTCTTATTTTTATTTCTATAAATTTTAGCTATAGAATGACAATGAGAATTTTTGTTTTCATGAAGTTGATTCTCAAGAAGTAATGATTACTATGTACTCATGCTTGAGCATCACCATATGCTCTCGAAGATGAAGAAGTATCACTTTGAAAATATACATGTAAAATTTTCCTACTTCTTATGCATGGGATAAGACACTTGGTAGGTTATGAGTCATGCGTGATAGGATTTGAATCAGGCATGGATAGTGATAACAATTGGAAACTATGGTGAGTAAATCCCACACATGTTGTTGAAAAACAATTTCC
Organism: Wollemia nobilis; assembly: GCA_028583015.1. Classification (NCBI taxonomy): domain Eukaryota; kingdom Viridiplantae; phylum Streptophyta; class Pinopsida; order Araucariales; family Araucariaceae; genus Wollemia; species Wollemia nobilis. The sequence continues at coordinate 457,109 of JAQPPZ010003242.1, read as the reverse complement.
ATGTATTCAATGTGGATGATTGATTTGTTATCCAATGGTGTACATTCTACTAACTCACCCTAAGGTTCTTGGTAATCATAACACCATCATCCGCATTTCTTGATTCCATGTTTGCTTTGAAAACATTCAATCACATATTTTTGGGCACATTGTCTTGGTGCAAAATTTGATGATATTTAATTTGAAATGTGTATTTCAAATCATAATATCATGATAGGTCCTGAATAGCTACCAAATGGCACAATATTGGGTATCTATTATTTTATTTCTATATTTTTACTTGGAATTTTAAGTGCATGAAAGTTTTAACTTGACTAAACTTGTTTGCATGCAAATTGTTATGCTGAAGTACTTGAAGCAACTATTTTTTTAATTTTTATTTTCAATTTAATTTTATCTGAATCCCTTATAACTGAAGGTATGCTAAAGTATTCATTAGGGGTACATAGTAGGGTATTTATTTTTTCATTTATACATATAGATATGCCAAACTTCTAATCATTATTTATGTAATGTTAGAGCTAATTAATAGTAAAATTAAAAAAAATTCAACCTTATTATTTCAAAGAGAATTCATGCATCCTCTTGGATTAATTGTTAATTGCATAGGATTTTTGAATTATAAAAAATACATAGATGCAGTAATTAAAATTTATACAATGGATAAAATTTTCATGAGGCAAACAAGCTAAAAATCAATTTTCATGTAAGCCTTAATTCAATAGTGCCTCAAAGAGGTTTTTGTTATTGAAATATTTATTTCAATTTTTTTAAGTTAGAAGGGGCAGCCATTTTTGGTTTTCAACATCCTCCTATCTTGATTGTGTCCATGAAGGATTTTCACAATCATTTTGTTTTTCATGATTCATATATTTGAATATTTGGAATCTATGTTAGAAGAGGAAGCCTCTTCTATCATATGTAAATAAGACTAAAAAAAATATTGAGCAAATTTCACCTTGGTCAATGGCTTGTGGTACAATCATAAATGATTTTCATTAACTACCAATTCTTCCTTAAATCATAAAGAGGAGAAATTCAAAAAACTTCATTCTCGTACACATATTCAATTTGGTACGGTCCTAGCCAAATAATATGTAGCATTCTAAGACAATTAGCATAGTGATTATCAAACAACAATGCCCAATCATCTGGTTCATAGTTATTGCTTTTAATGTGACTATCATGCCATATTTTTTTTTGTTGTTGAATGATATCTATTTGGTGAAGTACCTCCAGTCAAAGTTCATTAAATATATTCAATTTCAAAATTATCTCTTGTTGTACCTATTACAACTCAATGCCAACTTCCAAAGATGTACAAAGTGTTAATAATTCAATTTCAATTGGAAAAAATATTTCTCACCATAAATAAATTCATAAGGTGTAAATCCTATTGTGGATTTCCATGTAGTATTGTATACCAAAATGACCTATACTAACCTATTCATCCAATATTTCTTGTGAGAAGCCACTATTTTTATTAGAATATTTATTAGCTCTTTATTTGTCCACTATTTTTTTTTTTATAATATTCTCTAGTTCTTTGCTTGGGGGTGATAGGGTGATGGTTTCTTATGTACAATTTCATTCAATTTAGTAAATGCTTATATAACCTTAGATGCAAATTGGGGTCTATGATCTATAAAAATACATTATATAGCACCAAATATTTGAAAGTTTTGGTTATATATAAAATAAACCCTTCTCTTCTTGATTATGTTTAAAAGCACACACTTCATCCAACTTGGTTACATAATCAATGCACATAAGAATGTGTTACTTCCCTTGAGAAGATGAGTCAATGAGTCTAATAATGTCCAATATCCATATTTCAAATGGTTCTAAAACCACTTGAGGTTGTAGAGGTAATTCATTTGTTGCAATTGATTTACCCATTCATTGACATGAATCACATTCTTCTATATACTTCTTTAAATCCCTATGAAGTGATGGCCAATAATAACATGTTTCCAAAACTTTTTGGATAGTGTATTTTACTAAACAATGTCCGCCTATTGGCTCATCATGACATGCACAAAGAATATCATACACGTCATCTTATCGAATGCATCAATATAAAATATAATCAGGTCTATATTTGAATAGTAGACCATTGATCCACTTGATTTATGAACTTTATTTAATTAATCATCATTTTTATCTCATAGTGAAATGAGAGAGGTCTAGATAATTGGCAATATCAGCAAACCATGGTGATTGTACTAAAATTATAAATAACCTTTCATTAGGAAAAGAGTCCTCCATTGGTTCATCCTCACCTATGATGTTTACTCTTGATAAGAAATTAGCTACTACATTAGCTTTGCCAGGTTTTTCTACTATGGTGCTATTAAATTCTTTTAGAAGTAGCAACCATTGTATAATTTTCCCACTAACCAATGGTTTTTTCATGAGGTATTTAATTGTAGCATGATTGATATGAACAAATACTTCATATCTATTAATGTAGTGTCAAAATTTATTAATGAAATATACTACTACTAAGAATTTGTTTTTGATAGTAGTATACTTAGTTTTAGCTCCTATTAAGTTTTTGCTAATGTAGTCGATGGCATAATGTTCTTCATTTTCTACTTGGCCTAAATATGCTCTGATTACAGTGTTAGATGCATTGGTTTGAATGTGAAATGGAAGTTTCCAATTTGGACCTCACAACATAGGTGGAGTAGTTAATTTTTATTTTAAAGTGTTAAATATAATTTGATATTTTCTATCCAATTGAATTTAAAATATTTAGTTAACAATGTAAACATGGGGCTTGCAATTGTACTAAAATTATTAATGAAATGATGATAGAAACTAATATGACCCAAGAAACTTCTAACATCTATTTGAGTTTGAGGTGAAGGCAAGTTTTTAATAATATCTATCTTATTAGGATCTACTTGTATTCCTCTAGATGATATATGATGTCCAATAAAAATACCTTTATCCATCATCCTAAAATATTTTCAGGGTTTAGGTACAGATTGTAAGTTTCATAGCATGTTAAAAATTTGTCAATACTTTTTATGATTAAATAAAAAATTTTGCCACATACTGTGAAATCATCCATGTAGATTTCAACATAGTCATTGGTCAAGTTAGAGAAACGAGCAAGGACAACTCATTGGAAATTTTTTGGGGTATTGCAAAGTCCAAAAGATAAAAATCTATAAGTAAAAATTCCCCATGCATAAGTGAAAGTTATTTTATCCTAATATTTAGGTGCTACTTGGATTTGATTATATCCACTAAACCTATTGAGAAAACAAAAATATTCTTTCTAGTGAGTGTATCTAACACTTGATCTATGAATGGTAATGGAAAATGGTCTTTATGTGTAGCTTTGTTTAGTTCTTGATAATCAACACACACTCACATTTTTTATTTTTATTTAGAATGATAACCAATGGAGAAACCCACTAACTATCTAAAATAGGATAGATGAATATCACTTCTAATAATTTCTCAATTTCATTTTTGACAATATCATGTAGTGTATGATTCTATCCTTTGTGGTTGTCTTATAGGTTTAACATACTTTGTATAAATATGATGAGTGCATATATCCAAATGAATTTCTATCATATCTTTATATTCCCATGCAAAAGCATTGGGATGTTGGCTTAGTACATCAAACAATGTACCTCTTGGTTATTAGTCAACCAATTATTGATATTTAAAAACATGTTTGCTTGCATTTTGATTTATTTTGTACCAGGTTGTATTGAATTGATTCCTTAAAATTTATTTTTTAATGAGTTGAGATGGCAATGGTGTGGTAGAAAAGAATGGAAAATATGTGTATCTTTATCAAAAGCAATTCCTGATGGAACTAGATTTGATATAGGATAATTAAAAGATGAGAGAAGATGATAATACCATCTATGTGGTAAATTAAAGAAACTATCTTATATATGAATGAGTGACAAATATTCAAGTTCTTGTTGTTCATCATTCCATAGTAATCATTGAACAATAACTGGTTCATCTTCAACTCTTGAATCATACAATTTGTTGATTAGAATAATCTCTTCTTCAAAAATAACCCTTTCAAATGGATCTAACTCTTATACATGATCCTTTACAACCATGGTGGCCAAAGTTAAAATGTTCTCTTCATTTTCTTCATCTCATATGGAAACGATAAGTTACCAAAAAAAATAATTGAAGATTTTGTAGGAGGATATAGGAATATTTTCTTTGAATCAATTCCATTAGAAATGGTCATATCTCCTGATCTACAATTAATAAAAATAGTTTTCATAGCAAACCATGACCTTTCTAAAATTATTGGGTAACTGTTTATAGTGTTTTGGGGTTGTAATACCAAAATTTCAACTAGATATTCCCATGATGAAACCTTCACATGAATTATTTCTATGATTCATTTTGGTATAGAAAATAAACCTATCAACTATTTTTAATATTATAGGCATAATATTTAGGCTATTTAGTTATAACTTTTGTATTGTATCCTTCATCATAACATTAATATCTACCCCTAGGTCAATCAGAACATAAGATATCTGCATTGGACCTATGGTTACTATGACTATCGAACTTCTAAGATAACCATACTTAGGTAGGATAATTTTTCCTACAAGTAGGTCTACTAATTTTCCATCCACTTATATGGTTTTAGAAAATGTTTTCTTCTTATTTTTTGTTTCTTAATACATAATTCCTGAATAGTATTATTAATCATTGGTACATATTTAATAGCCTATAGCAAATGAATCATAATACTTAAACATTCTAAATATTTTACCAAATATAATTCTAAAGATGTTTTTGATATCTCGAATCATTCAGGATATGGTAATTTTTTATGAGAAGAAAAATCATATTAAGGGAGGTTTTCTTTTTATTTTCCATTTTCAATATTTTTTTGGTGTGATTTTAGTGTAAATGGGTCCTCTTGTTTTTTCTCATTAACTCCCATTTCTACATTGATAGGTGGAGTGGGTCCAAGAATTATTTTTCCTCAATACAATTGAAGGTTATCCCAATCAATGATATTTATCATGGTTGTATCTTCTAGTTCATCCATGTAGACAAGGGTTGTCTATCTAGTAATATTTGGATTAGCCATAGGTTGAGACAAAAGTAAAGGTTATTTTACTTATTGTTGTTGTTGTTGTCTTCCTTTAGGGTAATTTTTAGAAGGACCAAGTAACAAATTTTATGGTTGGTTTTGATACCTATATTTCCCTTGGTATGGTTGATGTTGTTGTACCCATTGTTGTCCTTGCATTTGTGGGTGTACCTATGGTGGATTTTGTTGATGCCATTGTTGATTCATCCATCTAGGTTGAGACAATTCTTGAGATAATTCCCATAGTGGTTGAACCCAAGGCTATTGAGGTGGCTCTAAATTAGATCATGACATAGACCAAGGGTTATTTTCCTAATTTATGAAAAATCAAAAGGTAAATTGGTATGAGTAATGAGGAAAATTATCCCCTTGTATTTATCCAAAAAAGTTGAGTTCTTCCATAGGTTGAGACTATTTTTCCAAGACACTTTGAGTCCTGGTAACAAATGACATTGTTCTATAGGATTTCATTTTTCATAAATGTTATATATAGTAGATATGAAAGTTTTTTTCAAAGGACATTAAAGAAGAGCATGCTTATTTCATCATCTTGGACAATAGATGGCTAAAGTTTTATTAGATTTGGTCTTTGTATTCAATTCACTTAATGCCATCTTAATATGCACTAGAATATAAGTTTTGAGGTTAGCAAACTCTTTTGTTAATTATTTCAAGTCATTTCCATTGCTACCAATTTTTGTCTTCTATGTCTTGTACATTAATAATTCTTATAGATTTCCATGATTTCTTCAATTTCAAGTGTAATTACATATCCTTTTCCCATGATATCTAATACTTCATTTGATTTATCTCATAATCCTCTTAAGAATATGGATTTTGTAAGTTTTGTTTCTACACCCCCACATATATTATGAACAAAGGAAAATATATCTAGGTAGTCTTCCAAAGTTTCATCTTACTCTTATTTTATCTTGATTAATTCAACCTTTTGATTATTTAATCGATAATATTCTTGATATTTCTACAAAATACTCTTTTCATTTCATCCTACATTTGGATTAAATCAGGTCTTGATATTTCTACAAAATACTCTTTTCATTTCATCCTACATTTGGATTAAATCAGGTGCTAAAATCATGAACCATTGTAGGGTAGAGTATTTTACCATGGAAGGAAATAATTTAAGTTTTTTTTTGTCATTCGTATAGCTATAAGATTGCAAATAACCATAAATTCAAATAGAATTTGACCAGGATCGTTGTAACACCCCTAAAATTTGGTAATACAGATGGTAAAATGGTTTTCATAGGAGAGTTTTGAGTAGGATTTAATTGAATAGGATATTGGAAATTTCTAGTAAGTGTGTTGGTGTCACCTAGATGAAGAACATGACTACCCCTATTTGTATTTACTTGTAAATCTACCATTATATGATTTCAACACCAAGTATAAATATTTTTGAACTGATCTAACCATATAGATCTATTAAGAGAAGGTGGTATTGAACTGAAAATTTGTTCTTCTTGTAATCTATCAAGAGATTCTACACTTCATGAAGATGATTACGAGTCTAATTTAGTATTTTTGGAATTTAAAATTTGGGTAATTTAGGTATAGGTTTAACCCCTCATTGTGGATATCATATCCCTATGGTTGGTGGAAATTTTGATGTAGTAAATTTACCTCTTTCATATCTTAACCTATTCATACATCATATTAAAGAAAACACTCCTATTTTAGTGTCATAACATCTGAGATGTAATCCAAAGCAATGCAATTATTTTCATGCAAAGTTGTTTTTATGTTTTTTATTTTTACAACTTTACAAGATAATATTTCAATGACTTTTTTATTGGAGTGGGTTTTGAAGGGGACTCCAAAACCTTATTTACAAAAAGTTACTAAAAAATAATAGGTCAAAAAAGGACCTACAACAACGAGAGCAACCAATGGGACCACAAAGTTAATCCCATTACACCAAAAGGGGACCAATAGAAATTTCTAATATGAGGAGACCAACAAAAAATAGCAAAGAAAACAAAGGAATCAAAATTAAATAAACTCATCATTGTTTGTAGGGTTATCATCATCGATCTTTTGGAGGTCTTTGAGCTAATGATGGAGATCTTCCATTACTATGGTAGCTTGCTAGTACAATTTCCAAGCTATATTATAAGCATTGACTATAATAGACAATGTCACCATGATACCAGTTAGGGGATCAAGAATCGAATTTCGAAATATGCTAACGGTGGGTCCACCCAATGGTTCAAATAATCTCATACAGGTGGGATTATATTCAATCGCCACCTTCAAGGGGGAATATTCAGTCTTCACATTATGAAGCTTAGGCCAAGAGGAGTCCAAAGCAATGTTAGGGCTATCTTTGTGCCTACTCCAAGTATTTTTTCTCCTCAACGAGTGGTGACGAAGCTCAAAACTTCCAAAATATGATGTATCATCCTTAATTGGACCAAAACTTGATTTCTTGCTCGATTTTGATGAAATAGGAGACCTTTTATCCAAAACACCTTCTTCATTCACCACTTCATTAAAAGGAAAATCCTAGATTGAACTCTAGATATTGGACAACACAAAAGGGTTAACAATGAAATAAATAATTGCTTTCTAGGCCTACTTTTGGAGGGCATGTCTATAAAGCATTAGATGTAGGCCTTGGTGAATGGGATGGGAGGAATTCCCTTTTCTAAAACTATCAATGGATATTTCCAAGGACCTATACAAGTAGTCAAAGACATTAATTACCTTAATATCCTTGAGATGATTTAAAAATGCAAGATGGAACCTTTGCAAGGGGAAGTTGATCTTATCAATGGTGAAGTACTGCATCATCATAATCTTTAATCTATCCCAAGGGACCAGAAGGGATGATCTTACAATTATACCTTTTTCTTTAGTAAGCTTTTTTCCTTTGTTGATAAAGTGATTTGTTTTCTCCACCAACGAATGTCTATCGTGGTGGATAGCGAATCCATCATTTGGGAGCTCAATGATCTCAGCTAGCAGATGAACACTGAATTTAAATTGGAGTCCATGAACATTGATGCATCCCTTGACCCATGACTTCATGAACTAATTAAAAATCTTTGCATAAATCCAATTGAAATTCTTTAGAAATGGCATAAATCCATGGTTGGTGAGGATGTTTTCAACAATTGGATCAAGTTGTAGAGTTTTAGGATCTAACAGGGTTATTCTTGGTTGTCAAAGAGGCTCTTCAAGAATACAATCACTCTTTGAACTAAAGTAGGGAGGGGGACTCAAACATTGGAAATGGCTAAGGCTATCCCTGTAGCTAAATTTAAAGAGCTACATAGGAGAAGTCATTTCAAAATATTACATAGAACACATGTTGAAGAATCTAGACTTAGTTTGCTTCAGGAGCCATTGATAAGATTTGTAGCTAGAAATCTTTGTAACATGTTCCCTATCATGCAAGTAGATCACTGCATGGGAAAGGTACCATCTAAGAAGGTTCAAATCACAAATAAAGTCGATGGATCTATTTGAGAGGGTGTCTTAGAAATGATTAATCTAGGATATGCCCTTCAAGATAATGATATTAATAAATGTAATACTGGGAAGGTCATAGTGAAAGGACTCCATTGGCTTAGGATGCAGAGGAAATGAGACCCACCACAGATATGAGAAATGGGTGAGAAGCCACAAGGGATATGGGTTTTCTAGGTAAGTAAGGAAGATACAAACATGTGGAAAAGGAATTGTAGGATGAAAATGGGTAGATAAGTGGGGTGATAGAGAAAACATGTGGATAGGAATGAAGGTGACAAGGATTACAAATTATAAGGGGTTGAGATACAGAAATGTGGAGGGACATATGATGGCAAATGGTAGGGGGCTAAGATGCACAAATTTGGAGGGACACGGGATGATAAGTTCGTCACCATGATTGAAATAATTCAATAAGACCAAGAATTTCCAAGGGTGAGAATTAGGATGACAAGTACCAATCAATGGAGGAGACATCAATGAGGGGTTGAGAAAATATCGTTTACCAAACTTCAAGGGAATCAGTGTGAATACCTATGTTGGCCACCAGATCGATAGCACAATTTCATTCCCTATAAACATCTTGAATGGTAGTGCTAATGTGCTTGCACAGTAAATTATTAGACTTAGAGATGAGATTGGATACTCTCTAGGGAGGGACCTTGTTTTCTTTGATATAGTTGACGATGTTCAGCAAGTCTCCTTCAATGGCAAGCTTGCAGGGAAGATCACTAAGGATGGATAGTCCCTTAAGAATACTTTAGCTTTAGTGACATGGTTCATTTGGAAGCCTATGTTCTTCATGAATACAATTATGACATTATCATGGGGATCTCTAATGATGCCTTTGCTTTCAAATTTTCTAGGATTTCCTTTTGTAGCACCATGAAATTTTAGTTTTAACCAACCTTCAGGAGGAGGATTCTATCTAACACTAGCTCTATCAGTTGAGGGGATAGGCAGTTGAAACAAATCCATAGGGAGATTGAGAGATCTTACAATGGTGCTTTCAAGGCTAGGGTTAGGGAATTTCAAGTAAGGAACGAGTTGAGCATTCTCTATAACAACATATAACACTCTGTTACCAATATAAAGGGACTCTGGAAGAATTGCAAAAGGTTCTATTGTTATATTCAAGCCACACTTACCATAGGAAACAACGGAGACAAAAATACCATAGATATTTGAACCAATTATTCAAGAATGGGTTAAGCCATTAAGTGAACAAATTGATTATCGATCTCGGTTGGACCCACACAATGTTGAAGGTGCATAGGAGGAATCTTAGAACTGACCTTAAGAAAGGACAATCAAGGAAAATATGGTAAGTTGACTCCCACCCATAATGGAAAAGATAGCAGTAGTTGGGGATGATAATGCTTCTACTTAGGAGATTTTTAATAGTTAAAATTTGATAATAGTTGAATGACTTATTTGTTCTCTAAAAATACCAATTTATTCCCTAGCAATGGCACCAAAAAGTGATGAGTGTCATTAATGCTCTCACCTTAATTTACTTGTTAAATACAAGGTGGTGTCCTAAGGTTATATGTGATAGAGATAATTGGAATCATGGCTTAGGAATTAGGACACTAGGCTACCCAATAAAAATAGAGAATCACAACATCTTTGCAAAACTACACTAAATTGCACACCTTGCATGAAAAAAGCTAACTAATTTGCAGAAATTGAACATGCTAAAAGTGAAAGACACTATATGATTTTGCTTGAATTAAAATTGTAAAAAATAAAAACTAAATATTAAAGTTAAAACTACTTTAAACATAATTAATTTTTTTGAAAATGAACTGCTAAATTGAAAAATGCTGAAATAAAATTCAAAGCAAGAAAAACAAAAATTAAATGCTAAAATTTAATTGTTGTGACAAAAATGAAAAATACAAAAATAAACTAAAACCAGCTAGTTGTGACAAAATAGAACACACATGTTTAAAAATAGGGGAAAAAAAGTTTTCTATACAACTGGAATTGATTGCAGAAAATAGCTAAAAAAACCCCTATAATTTAAAGTTAAAATCCTTCCACCAATTTATAGTTAAATTGCACACCTTGCATGAAAAAAAAGCTAACTAATTTGCAGAAATTGAGCATGCTAAAAGTGAAAGACACCATACTATTTTTCTTGAATTAAAATTGTAAAAAATAAAGACTAAATACTAAACTTAAAATTACTTTAAACATAATTAAAAATGTTGAAAATGAACTGCTAAATTGAAAAATTCTGAAATAGAATTCAAAGTAAGAAAAGAAAAAATTAAATGCTATAATTTTAGTGTTGTGACAAAAATGAAAAATATAGGAATAAACTAAAACCTACTAGCTATGAAAAAATAGAACACACATGCTTTAAAATAGAGGAAAACAAGGGATTTAATACTACTGGAATTAATTAAAGAAAATAGCTAAAAAAACCCTATAATTTATAGTTAAAATCCTTCCACAAATCCTAAGAGCGGGTCCTTGCTCTGAAGTCCAATAGAAGGAAAATGTTTCAAAATATGCTAACTAACTCATGAAGTCAAAACATCATGCAAAAAATTGAAATAAATAAGCCTAAAATTACTGCACTCTTTATTGACTGCTTCCAACTTGTACAATGATTGCTTTTTAATTCATCTATTTCTACTTTTCTACTAAATTTTCAAAGGGGGCAAACAAGGAGTATTTATAATTAAATCCTCAATATAACTACCTACAAATGATGGTACAAATATAAAATAATATGTTGTCTCATTAATTACAGAATTAGTCAGATCATTTTTTTCTAGAATTAGAAAAAAAAGTTAGTTTGGATATATTTTCTCATATTTGCACCTCCAATTGCTATTGAATGCCTTGGAATAGTCCTAGAGAAATTTTATGTCAAATATTACCAGTTAGCCCTTCAGCCTGCTATCTTCACCATGAAATTGGTCAAAAACTAATTCTATTTTGAATGTTAAAAATCCTACAAATACATTGGAACATGTAACTAACTATTCAATCCATGCAAATTATTTGGTTGCTGATTGTTTGGCTGATCTCCAATGCATGTATATGCTTCTACCTTATCCCTCTTGCATTGAAAATACATTTGGACTCTTGATTTGGAGCACTACACCTATTTTTCAATAGACTACAATTTATTGCCCAAATATTTCGGAGCAAAACCTGTAGATTCTATTTCAACATGCCTACATTTTTCAAAATTTGTGTAGTTTGCACAATTTGACTCCAAAATGTCTTAAAAATATAAAATAAGGGTAAAAAATATTTTTAAATATTTAGGCAAGTCATATTTTCAAACCTATAACCAAGACTTCCATTTATGATACTTTCTACTATACTTTATTTTATGCGTAATTAATATTGAGATCCTACAAAATAACTACAAAAATGCAAAAGATAATATCTTAATAGGAATATATTATTTTCTATAATTTAATCACATTAACATCAACATTAATATAAACACCAATCAAAATACTTAGCATTAAACTATAGTATTTCGGCAAAATAGGTAGATTTAGGTGAAATATATTTGAAATAATGAGATATTTTGTAGACAACTTATTTATAAAATCATGGAATTATCTCTTAAATACAAATTTAGAAAGCAATCTCTTTTTTCTACTATACATACTCATGCATTTTACTTTCTACTTAGGGAACAATTATAAGGATAAACATATATAATCATTTTTATCTTATATATTTGTTCAGTAAAATCCTTCGAGTATATCTCTCAAAGTATATGTAAAACCCTTTGGATACATCTCTCAAAGCATGCATAAAGTCCTTTGGATATGTCTATCAATGCATGCATAAAATCCTTTGGGTATTCCTCTCAAAGTGTACATAAAATACTTTAGGTATGCCTCTCAAAGCATGCATAAAATCCTTTGGATATGCCTCTCAAAGAATACATAAAATCCTTTGGGTGTGTCTCTCAAAGCGTATATAAAATCCTTTTGGAATACCTCTTAAAGTGTGCATAAATTTTTTTGGGTATGCCTTTCAAATCATGCTTAAAATCCTTTCGGTATACCTCTAAAATTGTGCATAAAATCCTTTGGGTATGACCCTCAAAGTATGCATAAAATCCTTTCGATATACCTCTTAAAGCGTATATAAAATCCTTTGGATATGCCTCTCAATGCGTGCATAAAATTCTTCAAGTATGCCTCTCAAAGCATGCATAAAATATTTCAGATATGCCTCTCAAAGCATGCATAAAATTATTTGGGTATGCCTCTCAAAGTGTGCATTACTAACTATCACTAACAACTAACTTTACTAACAACAATACATATATCTTGTATATATTACAGGTACCTCATCATATATTAAGTGCTTGTCTTTTATGCAACATCTTAGGCTACCATTTAAGCATGATAAGATTCTAATTCCATTTTCCCTAGAACTTATCCACTATCATGGCTTCTAGGCCATCACTAGAGAATGAAATATTAGAAGTGTTCTCCAAGCTCGAAGGATAACACTTGAAAAAAATGTCTCAATGAGTGCATGTCTTTAATGAGGTCTAGAGACCATCACTCATATAAATAAATAAATTTGAGTGTTTATTTATTATCATATCCTTAGGTCACCACTTAGCAAAAAAATTCTTATCTTTTAGAATTTATCCATTATCAAGCTTCTTAGGACATCGCTAAAATGACCAAAAAGAGTCTTCAAATGCTTTTTATCTAGTCAATAATTATCATATCAAATATTGTGTATCAAATCAACAACAATCATCATAAAAAACAATATATAGCACAACAAACATATGGTGCAAAAATTTTTAGACACCAACAAGGCATACATAATCAAATTTGATTCATACATGCAACTATGGCATTAAATAACAAAAAACAATTACAATCACAATAATTTCTTCAACATAGCATTCCAAGACAACAACAAGCATCATAGTATTAAAATTGGATTCCTACAACTTACTTTTGACGTAATTTCATAAAAACTACATCAAAATTAGGGTAAAATATAGACACCCAATTTTGATACATTATCAAAGAAAAAGATATAAAACATCAACAGGTAGTCAATCAAATAAAACCCAGTAATTTGGGCATCATATTCAACCCTTGTTAAAATTTTGATAATGACATGAGCCAAAGGCATGCGAATTCCTTCATCCTAATTCCTCCTTTGACCTTGCATTGCTCTAGCAATGAACCAAACCTACAAATTCAAAAAGAATCTAAGAGCATCCCAACCAATTTTCCCTCTCAATCCCTCAAAAAATCTATAAATGAAGTCCTTGGGGTTTGCATTCCATAAGCAATTGGAGCTAGTTACATTCTTTTAAAATTTTCATCTCTCTCTCACGGTTAGCTCTCTAGAATTATCTCATTTGGAGCATATTCATCTTGCATTTAAGGCAATTCAAGCAAGGCAAAGGGGGGCATTGGAGTAAGAGCATCATCTTGGAATGAGGAGAAGCATGTGCTAGGGTTGTATATATTCTTAGCATTCATATCCCTCCATTTTTCTTGTCTTCATTTTAGCATTCTCTATTTTATTTTTAGGCTCGCTAACTTGATTTATCTTTTGGCATTACTAATTATTTACTTCTCTTGTCTATTTTCTACTTCTAACACTCTTGTGCAGGCCATTTCATGCTTATTTACACTAATTTCTTCTATCTACAACAAGTTTTCTCTATTTCATATATAATTTCCTTTTCATCATTACATAAGAATCTCATTTACATATTGCATCCACATATATAAGTCACTAATTTCTCTTATTTTGCAAGCATTTATCTCCATTTTCTCTAACTCATATTAATTTGCAAGCTTAATCTTCATATAGCTTTGTTTTATGCTAATTTTCATTTCATTTTCAAGTTCATATGCTTACCTCTTTCATTTAATTTCATACTTACATGTTTCTTACTTTCCATGCAATCTAGATCCTTTATTCATTTCAAGATTTTTATTTCAAATTTGTATTACAAAACTAGTTGTATTTCCTTTTCATTCATCCTACATATGCAAGCCTTATTTGATACTTATATCATATAAGAGAGTATTGAGGTCACTATTGTATTCTTAATTGAAAACAATGGTTCAAAAACCTATTGCATATTCCTCTTCATCTGTCATAGATTTTATAAATTTTGAAGACCATTCGCTTAAAATTTTGAAAAATCATAGTCTATAGGCCTTAGGAATCTATCATTCCATCTCCTCTCTTTGGTTCCATTCCAAATTGGCCCAAATAACTTGAAATTTTGAGCCAAAACTTAGTCAACCTCCATATCAGAGTAAAATCACCACTACATACAACCATTGGTGAATTTGACTCTCTGGAAACACCAAATCAAAAATGCCACACCTTGTCAAAAATACCATTAAAAAATTTGCCACTTAGAGGAAATTTTGATAGGGATTGCATCTATCCCAAAAAGGCTCAAATCATACTCAAACATGTTTTAACAAGAGGTCCGATCACTTCGGAATATAGCCTATCATCTATCTACATTTAGACAAACCCCCAAAATCTAAAGACCTATTTTTTTTCTATTTTTGCAAGTTTCCAAAATACCAGTTAGTGTGAAAAATACTAGGGTTGAATTTGACAAACAATGGTAAATTTGATCAGGCATTGGTTCAAGTAACGTTGTCACTTGGTACCTCCCAACTTCTTGTAATTTTATTATGTTTAGTTTACAGATCTTTGTTTTCTGATAATTGGTTGTTTAAATCACATTTACTTTGGCAAATAAAGGAATCTTTAGCATATACCTTTTTTTTTTCCAAATGTACATAGACAAGAATAAAAAAACCATTTAGCGTGAATTCTAGGTTAGCTTGTTTGTTGCACATTTCTTTTGTTGTCCTTAAAAGAAAATTTTCTTTACCATAGACATCATTTAAAACAAAAAAAAACAAACTAGGTTAGCTCTTGTATTCTTGCAATTTGTGTGCTTATACTTACCATGCATTCTAGATGATCTTTTACATTAGGTTTGAATAAACTTCATCTTGTCAAGGGTTGATAAAGAGTTGGATTAGCAATCCAAAAGCCTTAGATTTTTTTTGAATAAATCCATTAAACATAATGCAAGCATAACACCAACACAATGCACATAGTTGCCTTGTTTTATACATGGAGTAAAGCCTAATCATGTTGAAGATTCCTACATATTTAGGACCTCCTTTGAAAAAAGGTTCTCAAGTGGGGAAGTAGGGGTCCCAATGGATCTCTCCCACACACATTTAGATTTTTGAATCTATAAATTTAAATAATAATCAAATTTTAAAAAGGAGGGACGAAAGGAAGAGGAAGGGAAATATTTAATGGATGAATGAAAATATAGGTGTTGGCAATTTTGGGTACTTTGGGTACATTGCATTTGCTCAAGTGAATAAGTTGTCATTGATGTCAAGAAGCTTTCGAAGGAATTTGAATTGATGTCAAAATTATTTGTTTTGATGAAGGTTACGACATGACAGTTTCAATGGTCTTCTGCAAACCCCAAGCTGACAGGTTCGAAAGAAAGTAAGTTGGAAAAGTGTCGCGATATCGCGACATGTCGCATTTTCGTGACTTAAGCAGGAGAGAGAAAGCTTTTTAGAAAAGTGTCGCGATATCGCGACATGTTGCAGTTTTGCGACTCAAAGAGGAGAGAGAATGTACGGAGTTAAAAATGTCACGATTTCGTGACATATTGCAAGGAAGGTTGTTCGGACGAAAAAGTGTCACGATTTCATGACATGTTGCAGGAGAGAGAGTCCGAAAGAAAAAGTGTCATGATTTCATGACATAATGCAAGAGAGAGTCTGAAAGAAAAAGTGTCATGATTTTGTGACATAATGTGAAGAGAGAGTCCGTAGTGTGAATTGTCACGATTTCGTGACAAGTTTGAAGAGAGAGAAAGTAGCAAGATAAAGTGTCATGATTTCGTGACATGCTACAGAAGTCGAAGTGAGAACTGTCATGATTTTGTGACATGCTAGAACTCAAAGTGAGAACTATCATGATTTCGCGACATGCAGCAAAGGGAAGAGTCTGAAATGAGAACTGTCATGATTTCACGATAGGTTGCAAAGAAGACGTATGAAAGCTGAAAGCGTCACGATTTTGTGATAGGCTGCAAAGAAATCGTACGGATGTAGAAAGTGTCATGATTTTATGATAGGTTGAAGAGAAAGGTTATGGATGTAGAAAGTGTCATGATTTCATGACAGATTGAGATGGCAGCATACGGTTGGAGAAAGTGTCACGATTTCATGATAGAAATAGAAAGCAGGTCTTCAATAGTTGAAGAGTCACGATTTCGTGACAGAAACAAAATGAAAGAGCATGGAAGAAGAAGCATCATGATTTCACGACAAATTCAAGAAGGAAGAGCTCAAAGGTGAAAGCGTCATGATTTTGTGACATGTTCCAGTTTTGCGGGCGTAAGGCAGAGAAAAGCACAAGGCAGTGAAAGTGTCACGATTTCGTGACATGTTTCATTTTTGTGGGCGTAAAGGAGAGAAAAGCACAAGGCAGTGAAAGTGTCACGATTTCGTGACATGTTCCATTTTTGCTAGTGCAAGCAGAGCAAAGTGCAAGGAAGCGAAAGTGTCACGATTTCGTGACATGTTTTGCTTTCGGGTGCAAGCCGAGAAGGGGTTAAGAAAGCGAAAAGTGTCACGATATCGTGACATGTTGTATTTTCATGGCAGAAGCTCAGAAGGGTTACAGAGGCAGTGAAGCCGACAGAGTCAAATTTTAGCCGACGAAGATTAGGGCTTGCAGCCGATGGAGATTAGGGTTTGCATTTGCATAACAGCCGACTAAGATCAAAGTTTTTATTCATGAAAACTCTGTTATAAAAGGAGGGCTGTTTGGAGAGTTGAGGGGTGATCGAATGCATGGTTGAAGTGTGACGTTCATAGAAATAGTGCAAAGAGAAGAAGTTCGATCATCGAGAGCAGAGTGCAAAATTTGATAGCAGTGTACAGAGTGCATTTTGTCGAATCGTCTAAGTGAGAGAGATCGCAAGGAATCAGAGTGCATGAAGACGGTGCTGCTGTGTTTGCGTAGAGAGAGCAGAGGGCATAGAGTGCAATAGGCAAAGACGAACGAGGACATTTGTGCTAGACCGAAGGACTATGTTTAGTGCAAATTCGAGGACCAGCTTTGGAGGTGATAGAGTTGAGAACAGAGGTCTCCAGCCAGAGCAGGGAGGACGGGTGTCTTCTATGGATAGAGTTCCATTTGCTAAGGGCAGCGGAGGCAGAGGTTTTCTAGAGGATCACCGAGCGGAGCGAGAGCTAGGGGATTGGTGTCTCCTGTGGGTTGGTGCCCACGAACTCGAGATTAGGGGATTGGTGTCTCCTTTGGGTTGGTGCCCATAAACATTGTAATCGGGAAAGGTATTCCCAGAATTTGGATTGATAAAATTTAGTGAAAGATTTTATCCGTGGATGTAGCCCAACCATTTTGGGTGAACCACGTTAAAATGGGTCTTCAATGTGTGATGCTTTCTGTCTTGATTAATGTTGTATTGATGCCACTGCTATCTAAAGTTAAAATTATTAATTGGTTAAGTCTTATACTTGTTCACCCCCCTCTCAGTATAAGCTTGTGTTCTTCAATTGGTATCAGAGCGGGTCTCTCTAGAAAGAGCCTAATAGCTTGGAGAAGGATCTATCAGAGGAATATACAAATTCAGAAAGAGATGAAGGGGTTGAGTTCAATCTCAAAGGTGAATTCTTCTTGGCTTTAAGAAAGCTTGAGAAATTCAGGGAAGAGAATTCTGTTCTCAAGCATCAATGTCAGGAAGAAGAGATTGCAAGATCAAAATTGTCTCAAAGAGTTATAGACTTCAAAATTCTAGCTGAAGAAGGAAAGAAGGTTGAACAGGTTCTGACAGAGGCTTTAAAAGGAAAGGAAGCTGATTGCGAGAAACTAGAAGAAGAGGTTATGTCTCTTAGAGTGAAGTTGGAACAATTGGCTCTCAGACAGAATACTCCGTATGAAAAGCAAAAGAAGGATGGTTGCACTATTCATGAAATAGGGTCTTCGAGCAAGACCAATCTTCATCCTGAAGAGCGGTGGATTCCAGTTGGTCACAAGAAGAACAATCATCCAAGGCATCAAAACAGGTTACATAATACTTTCCATGGCTATTGTTTTTCTTGCAAGAATTTTGGTCACAAAGCTATGCATTGCAATAAATCCTTGAATAGCCTTAGTAAGGAAAATGTTAACTCTTTTGCACCTCTTATGAATAAAAATTTCATGTGTTACAAGTGCAAGAATTTTGGGCATATAGCAAGGATGTGCAGTTTGGATAGATCTAGCCTTGAGTTCACTAAAAAGAAAAATGAGATCAAATCTAAGTCAATGATAGTTCAAACTGCTTTTCATGCTCAAGACAAAGTAGAAAAATGGTATCTTGATAGTGGTTGTTCAAAACATATGACTGGTGAAAAGGAAAAGTTTTTGGTCTTAAAAGAAACAAACAGAGGAACAGTCAGTTTTGGAGATAATAGATCAGCTAAAATCTGTGGTAAAGGGACTCTTAGTTTGGATGGGAAATCCAAAACAGAAAATGTGCTTTATGTAGAAGGCCTAAGACATAATCTTCTAAGTGTGAGTCAACTTTGTGATCAAGGGCACATAGTATCTTTCTTTTCTGATAGATGTGAGATAAGTAAAGAAAAAAATGGAAAACTCATTGCGAGTGCTACAAGGACTCCAAACAATCTTTACATGCTGAGTGAGATAAAAAGGGAAAAGTGTTTTCTAACTCAAGAAGATGAGAGTTGGCTATGGCATAAAATATTGGGGCATTTGAGCTTTGATAATCTTGTCAATATTAGTAACAAGGAAGCAGTTAGAGACTTGCCCAAAATAAAAAGGCCCCATAATATCATTTGCGGTCCCCGTCAACATGGAAAACAGACCAGAACCAGTTTCAAATCAAAAGGGTATACTACTTCAAAACCATTGGATCTTATTCATACTGATTTATGTGGCCCCACCGAACTCGGAGCATTCAGGGAGAAAGCTACTTCATGTTGTTTATAGATGATTATTCTAGAATGACTTGGGTTACTTTTCTCAAAGAAAAATCTGAAGCTTTTGAAAAATTTAAAGCTTTCAAAGAAATGATTGAAAATGAGACTGACAAGAGAATCAAATGCTTAAGATCGGACAGAGGAGGAGAGTTCACTTCAAATGAATTTGTGGAATACTATGAGCAACAAGGAATCAAAAGAGAATATTCAGCAACAAGAACTCCTCAACAAAATGGAGTAGTTGAAAGGAAAAATAGAACTATTGAAAATATGGCTAGAGCTATGTTAAATGAGTCAAAACTTTCAGATGGCTTTTGGAAAGAGGCAATCAGTACAGCAATCTACATTATCACCAGGGCCCAACTTAGAGTCAATCATCATAAAACTCCTTATGAGTTGTGGAAAGGAAGACCAGCTACAGTAAAATACTTCAAAGTGTTTGGGAGTAAGTGCTTCATCAGAAGGGAAGATCAGAATTTGGGTAAATTTGATCCTAGGTGTGATGAGGGAATATTTCTTGGATATTCCAGCAGAAGCAAGGCCTACAGATGCTTCAACAAAAGAACGCATACAGTCGTAGAGAGCATAAATGTAACAGTTGATGAAAAGACAGGGATAAAAGAACCAGTCAAGGAACTCAGTGATGAAATTTGTCAAGAAGAATTCAGAGAGGTTTCAGATGAAGAAGAGGAAAGACAACAACTGCTTCCCAAAACTCCTTCACGATATGTTCAGAAACATCATCCCAAAGATTTGATCATTGGTGATCCAAACAGCAGGCAAACAAGAAGAAGAGTCATTCCTTCACACGATTCTACAAATGTTTCATTATTATCTCAGATTGAGCCAAAAGATTTCAGTGAAGCATGTGCAGATAAATTTTGGGTAAAAGCGATGGATGAAGAGCTAAATCAAATAGAGAAAAGTGAAACTTGGGATTTGGTTCCAAGACCTAAGGACAAGAATGTCATTGGCACAAAATGGATATTCAGAAATAAACTCAATGAGGATGGAAAGATTGTCAAAAACAAAGCTAGGTTAGTCTGCAAAGGTTATGCTCAAGTAGAAGGTGTTGATTTCGAAGAGACGTTCACTCCTGTTGCTCGTCTTGAAGCTATCAGAATGTTTTTGGCCCTTTCAAGCTTCAAATCTTTCAAGGTATATCAAATGGATGTAAAGTCAGCTTTTCTAAATGGGGTGTTGGTAGAAGAAGTCTACATAGAACAGCCAGAAGGAGTGTCTCTCACAAAACAGTCAGACTATGTGTGTAAACTAAAAAAGGCCTTATATGGGTTAAAGCAAGCACCAAGGGCGTGGTACTCAAGACTTGACAGTTATCTTCATGAGCAAGGCTTCAGGAAAGGCGTGGCAGATAGCAATTTGTATATTAAGAATGAAGATGATGATATGTTGATTATGGTTGTCTATGTTGATGATATTATTTTTGGGGGAAATAATACTCAGATGTGCAAAGTTTTTGCTAACACCATGCAGAAGGAATTTGAGATGTCTATGATTGGAGAGTTATCATTCTTTTTAGGTCTTCAGATTGCTCAATCAAAAGACGGTGTATTTCTCTCTCAAGGAAAGTATATCAAAGAAATGTTGAAAAAATTTGGGATGATGGACAACAAACCAGTATGTACTCCAATGATTACAGGGTGCAAGATGAGTAAAGATGATGAATCTCCAACGGCAGATCAAAGATTGTACAGATCAATGATCGACAGCTTATTATATGTTACGGCTACCAGACCAGATATCATGCAGGCAGTTGGGTTAGTAGCAAGATTTCAGGCAGCTCCAAAATATTCTCATGTTATAGCAGTTAAGAGGATATTCAGATATCTGAAGGGCACTATGGACTTTGGGCTTTGGTATCCCAAAGGTGATGATTTCACCCTCACAGCTTATACAGATGCAGATTGGGCAGGCAGTATTAATGACAGAAAAAGCACTAGTGGTGGAGCATTCTTTCTGGGAAAGAGTTTGGTTTCTTGGTTAAGTAAGAAACAACCTTCAGTTTCCTTATCTACAGCAGAGGCTGAATACATAGCAGCAGTGGTTGGGTGTACACAGGTTTTATGGATGAAAACCACCTTGGAGGATTTCAAAGTCAGGCATGAACAACCCATCTCCATATTTTGTGATAATACAAGTGCCATAAGTATTTCCAAAAATCCGGTAATGCACTCAAGGACAAAGCATATTTCCATCAAGTATCACTTTCTAAGGGAGAAAGTGCAAGACAAGCAGGTCAAGCTAGAGTATGTGCCTACTAAAGAGCAGATTGCAGATATCTTCACCAAACCTCTTCCAAGAGATACGTTTGAGTATCTAAGGGAGAAATTGGGAGTTGTACTCTCACCCCAGAATTAATCACCTCATCAGGAGGTGGGGGAGGGACTAAGCCAAGAGGCTCATTCTTAGTCCCGAGCCCCAAAGGTGGCCCTTTGCCATTGATGACAAAGGGGGAGAGATATGAGTAAGGGGGAGAGCTTCAAGAGAAGAGGAAAGCTTCAAGTCAGGGGGAGCAAAACTTCAAAGGAAGATTCTCAGTTGCGGGCACAGTTGATCAGTTGTCAGTTGTTAGCATAGTTGGTTTCAGTTTTGGCTCTTGAGAAGTGTTTTTAGTAAAGGTTTGCCATCAATGACAAAGGGGGAGATTGTTGGCAATTTTGGGTACTTTGGGTACATTGCATTTGCTCAAGTGAATAAGTTGTCATTGATGTCAAGAAGCTTTCGAAGGAATTTGAATTGATGTCAAAATTATTTGTTTTGATGAAGGTTACGACATGACAGTTTCAATGGTCTTCTGCAAACCCCAAGCTGACAAGTTCGAAAGAAAGTAAGTTGGAAAAGTGTCGCGATATCGCGACATGTCGCATTTTCGCGACTTAAGCAGGAGAGAGAAAGATTTTTAGAAAAGTGTCACGATATCGCGACATGTCGCAGTTTCGCGACTCAAAGAGGAGAGAGAATGTACGGAGTCAGAAATGTCACGATTTCGTGACATATTGCAAGGAAGGTTGTTCGGATGAAAAAGTGTCACGATTTCACGACATGTTGCAGGAGAGAGAGTCCGAAAGAAAAAGTGTCATGATTTCATGACATAATGCAGAAGAGAGAGTCCGAAAGAAAAAGTGTCATGATTTCATGACATAATGCAGAAGAGAGAGTCCGTAGTGTGAATTGTCACGATTTCGTGACAAGTTTGAAGAGAGAGAAAGTAGCAAGATAAAGTGTCACGATTTCGTGACATGCTACAGAAGTCAAAGTGAGAACTGTCATGATTTCGTGACATGCTACAGAACTCGAAGTGAGAACTATCATGATTTTGTGACATGCAGCAAAGGGAAGAGTCTGAAATGAGAACTATCATGATTTTGTGACAGGTTGCAAAGAAGACGTACGAAAGCTGAAAGCATCGCGATTTCATGACAGGCTGCAAAGAAATCGTACGGATGCAGAAAGTGTCACGATTTCATGACAGGTTGAAGAGAAAGGTTATGGATGCAGAAAGTGTCATGATTTCATGACAGATTGAGATGGCAGCATACAGTTGGAGAAAGTGTCACGATTTCATGACAGAAATAGAAAGCAGGTCTTCAACAGTTGAAGAGTCACGATTTCGTGACAGAAACAAAATGAAAGAGCATGGAAGAAGAAGCGTCATGATTTCATGACAAATTCAAGAAGGAAGAGCTCAAAGGCGAAAGCGTCACGATTTCGTGACATGTTCCAGTTTCGTGGCGTAAGGCAGAGAAAAGCACAAGGCAGCGAAAGTGTCACGATTTTGTGACATGTTCCATTTTCATGGGCGTAAAGGAGAGAAAAGCACAAGGTAGCGAAAGTGTCACGATTTTGTGACATGTTCCATTTTTGCTAGTGCAAGCAGAGCAAAGTGCAAGGAAGCGAAAGTGTCACGATTTTGTGACATGTTCTACTTTCGCGGGTGCAAGCCGAGAAGGGGTTAAGAAAGCGAAAAGTGTCATGATATCGTGACATGTTGTATTTTCATGGTAGAAGCTTAGAAGGGTTACAGAGGCAGTGAAGCCGACAGAGTCAAATTTTAGCCGACGAAGATTAGGGCTTGCAACCGACGGAGATTAGGGTTTGCATTTGCATAACAACCGACTAAGATCAAAGTTTTTATTCATGAAAACTCTGTTATAAAAGGAGGGCTGTTTGGAGAGTTGAGGGTTGATCGGATGCGTGGTTGAAGTGTGACGTTTGCAGAAATAGTGCGAAGAGAAGAAGTTCGATCGTCGAGAGCAGAGTGCAAAATTTGATAGCAGTGTACAGAGTGCATTTTGTCGAATCGTCTAAGTGAGAGAGATCGCAAGGAATCAGAGTGCATGAAGACGGTGCTGTTGTGTTTGCACAGAGAGAGTAGAGGGCATAGAGCGCAATAGGCAAAGACGAACGAGGACATTTGTGCTAGACCGAAGGACTGTGTTTAGTGCAAATTCGAGGACCAGCTTTGGAGGTGATAGAGTTGAGAACAGAGGTCTCCAGCCAGAGCAGGGAGGACAGGTGTCTTCTATGGATAGAGTTCCATTTGCTAAGGGCAGCGGAGGCAGAGGTTTTCTAGAGGATCACCAGCCAGAGCAGAGCTAGGGGATTGGTGTCTCCTGTGGGTTGGTGCCCACGAACTCGAGATTAGGGGATTGGTGTCTCCTTTGGGTTGGTGCCCATAAACATTGTAATCGGGAAAGGTATTCCCAGAATTTGGATTGATAAAATTTAGTGAAAGATTTTATCCGTGGATGTAGCCCAACCATTTTGGGTGAACCACGTTAAAATGGGTCTTCAATGTGTGATGCTTTCTGTCTTGATTAATGTTGTATTGATGCCACTGCTATCTAAAGTTAAAATTATTAATTGGTTAAGTCTTATACTGTTCACCCCCCCTCTCAGTATAAGCTTGTGTTCTTCAAGAGGAAGACCAAGAAAAAGATTTTCTTTTGAGTTCAGATTTTAGATATATCATCTTTCAATCTTGTATTATTTTGACATAAAAATATAAAAAATAAAATAATTTTTAACGTCCACAAGACCATATGTCATCTAGAATGATCCTCACTTATCCAATATGTAAATATCCAACCATACTTCATTTATTAAAGCATGGTGTACACCCCTATCCCCTCAAAGATTCAAACATTGTACTCCTCAAAGTCTTCACCTTTATATTGATTGAAGTCTAAATTTTTACTTAAAAAATAATATATGAAATGTTTTTAATATATATTTAAAATGAGATCTTTGATATATTAATTATTCTTATTTTTCATGTGTTAATTGTTAACTTAAAATTTGCTTATTTAAAGAAATATTTGAATTTAACTTAAGTTTCAAAGAAAAAATTGTAATAAATCATATGTATTTATCATGAAAGTCCGAAATTTTGATAAGGATAGTGCAATGGTTAGGGCTTTGGCCTCTCTTTGGTGAGGTCTAAGGTTCAAACCACGACATACCTAGAAGGATATAGGTTGGATGGTAGTGCCCGAGTGTTTAAAAGTTAGTTGTCCCAATTTGATGCTCTAAAGATTAGTTTTTTTTTAGTGATTACTAAGATTTATTATCAGGTCCTATTAACTTTGTTTAACCTAGTTGGCTAAAATTTATAGTAACAACATCCAATAATATTACCAATTTCCATTCATCTATATATATATATATATATATATATATATATAATATGAAAGGAATACCTTCTTAATCTCAAATACAAATAATAAATATAAAGTAATACTCATTTTAAATTTCACATATCTTAGTAATTATGAGAGGTTTATTTCTATTTTAAAATTAAGATTGTTAAATTGCATGTGCAACCATTTATATAGAATCAAAATGTCAATTGTCTAGAAGGAAACAAATGTAAAATATATTTTGTGCATGTCACACATGGACGGACAAAGAGCATTATTTGTTTACTTGAAATTCATTTTTATTTCTAGTTAGGTAAAGTTTGTCTCTATTGGGAGGTTGTCACCAACATGCATGCCAGTTAATGAAAGGTTGGAAAATATATTTTTATCATGAAAGTGAAAAGGATATGTTCTTGGTCTCAAGTGTAAATAATAAAAATATTTTAATATTATTTTTAATTTTTACGAGTTTCTCTCCATTTTAAAATTAAAATTACTAAATTGCATGTGCAACGTTGTATATAGAATCAAAATGTCAATTGTCTAGAAGGAAACAAGTGTAAAATATTTTTAGTGCGTGTCACACATAACGGACAAAGAAACATTTTTATTGATATTTATTAAGAAGAGATTTAAGTTTAAAGTTTGAAGATAAGTTTGTTTAGACTAAAAGTAGCAGATTGATATTTATTAAGAAGAAATTTAAGTTTAAAGTTTGAACGTAGGTTTGTTTAGACTAAAAGTAATAAATTGTTTTAACTTTATTGAATACATTTTAACTTAATGTCTGGAGCCACAACCATTTCTCTAATAACTGAGTGATATAAAAATTATAAAAACACCTTTAAAAATTTAAATCGACTTTGATAAATAAACTGTATAACATAAAATTTTGTAAAAGTAACTAATTATTAACGAAAGGTTGGCAAGGGTGATATTCATCCGAAACAAGTAGACGATTCATTTTTGCGTGTACAATAATTTTCACTCGGGCTTAATTAATGATTTTGTACTGAGTTAGTTTTGTTATATAAAATATTTAATATTAAAATATATTTTGTTTTTTTAATAATGAGGTGATAAAAGTTATAAAAACAGTTTTAAATATTTAAATTTAGACATAGAATTTTGTAAAAGTAACTAATTATTAATGAAAGGTTGGTGAGGGTGATATTAATCTGAAACGAGTAGATTGATTTTTGCATGTACAATAATTTTTACTCGGGATTAATTAATGATTTTGTAGTTGTAGAGTTGGTTTTAGTATATAAAATATTTAATATTAAAATATATTTTGTTTTTTATTATATATGTAATTGGAGGTTATAATGATGATTATACAAAATTGTAATTAGTTATAAATTTTTTTAATATAATAATTAAATATTTTTATATATATTAACTTTCATATTAACCTTTTATTTATTGATTATACATTTTTAGTGGTGCAAAATATTTATTATTAAAATATATTTTGTCCTTTACTTCTAGGGAGCCGAAGGCAAGTTTTAGCTCTCATATTAACCTTTTATTTTTTTATTGCACAATTAGAATTTTAAATGAAAGGTTTAAAGTTTAAAAGAAAATAAAGTGGTATATTATATTTATAAAAAATTAAAAATATATCTATATTTTTTTATAAAAATCGTATACTAATATTAATCAAAATCAAGAATATACAAACAAAATTAGTTCAAAGGCAACAATACTAACATATAAACAAACTAAAACCCTAATAAAAATAACCAAATGGCTATAAAAGTATTTACAATATATATACATGTCTAGAATTAAATACAAATTGTAGAAGATGAGCAGCAGAGCCAGATGGTCAAAACTCTGTAAAAACCAAGTGTTAGCCATCCGCGAAGTGTAAATTATATATCTGAATAAACAGTTGTAAATAAAACTATAACAATTGCACCTGAAGGTATCCATCGATAACCTGAAGTTGGGGGAGCACCATCGGATTCTTGGATCTGAACTTTGATTTAAAAGCAATAAGAACTCGCGCAACCTGAAGCAAAATTTTAAATCTGGTGAGTCTCCTCAGAGACTCAGTAAGAACCCTCGTAACACCACTAAATAACTCCTCATTTCTGGATAACCATATAAACCATAAAACCTTCGTAGAAAAGAGCATCCAAAATTTATTATAACAATGATGAAACTGAGAGATAAAGCCAAAAATAATATAATGTCGAAAGTGTGAATGATCAATATTCCATCAATGTAAATCAAAAATAAATAACCCCCATATCTCATGAGAAAATAAACAGTCAAAGAAAATATGCTCAATAGTATCAGACACCCGACATAAAAAACAAACAATATAAGTCTTAGGATCTTTACTATTCGGTAACCTCTGTAACAAAAATAACCATTGAAAACAAGCCTTTTTAGGCTGCAACGGACTATGCCAAATGTGCTAAAAAATATTGTACGCATGTTTATCAGTAAGAGTAAATATCCATCTAGTATTAACATGATTTACGATACCAAAAACATCATAAAGCAAGTGATACAAAATTTTTGGTTTTATACATCTCAATCTGGTACCATCCTGCCATTTGAAAGCATCAAAAAAATCCATCTCATTATCAATCAAAATCAGATTATTGACAACCATAAAAGAATCTCGTAAAAGTGAATAAGTCTGTTACTGAGACTATGGAACATCATACTTAGCACACAGAGATTCCTATGTCATAAAAGAACCATTAATTATAACATCATTAAATGTATTAATGTCTTTAGACAACCATTTCTTAGCAAGTGGGTAGTTAAAACTCTTCAATTGAAATCGAGAGGCCCTAGATTCAAATCTCTCCCCTCACATACTACGGATATGCTATGTACATAAGGGATTGCAAATCAATATATATATATATATATATATATAATTTAAAAATATTGATAATTGTTTAAATACTATAAGATATATTTAGATAGTTTTAAAAATAAATTTAAATATTTTAATTAAAATTATGTTTTCAAAAATTTATAGGCTATAATTTTAATTGTTGTTTTAAAAATTGCAACTTAGAAAAAAAATTGGTAGTTTAATTCTAGAAAGTTAATAACTTAGGAAAACTTGGTAATAACTTTCAAAAAATCAATAAGCAAAAAAAGGAAAAATAAAAATATTTAATGGATTAAAAAATATTGTTAACTAATGGATCAATTTAGTTAATGAATATAATAAGGGCAATGAGAGGAAGATGGAGAGGGAAAGGGGGAAGAGGGGTGGTTTTAATGGATGGAGCAGGTGCACCCTAAAGTATAGGTCAGTCATGGGTTACTATTATTTTAAACCCCATTATGTTTGGAATTGCAAGTTTTTTGGATCATAGGAACATATATGGTGTTCAAGTTATGGGTGGCTTGGAGACTACAAGAATCAATGTGGATCTTGTTCCCCTTGGGTACGTGGATCCAAGAAAACCCTTGCAAAAAAAAACAAAGAGCGTGGATCTGGCCTTGTCTAGATTCATGAATATGAGGTAACCCTTGTAGGAAAACCCTAAGAGCATGGATTCGATCCTACCTAGGTTCATGGATCTAGGGTAGCCCTTGCAAGAAAGTTTTAAGATTGTGGATATGACCTTGCTTGGATTCGTGGAAGCCCTTGCAAGAAAATATTTGCATAAAATCCTTGGGAACACGGTTTCGGGGAAGCCCTTGTAGGGGTCCCTTGGGAATGTGGTTCTTAGGTTGGGAGGGAGATTTTTTTTTAATTTTGAATTAAATTTGAGTGGGAATTTGGTTGAAACTAGATAAATATTTGGAACTAGCATTGGGGTGGCTCTGCCCCTTGACATTGGACCTTCCAAGGTGCTCTGAGAGGAGGTCTTTGGTCATATTTCCTTTGTAGATGCTCTTTGTAAGAACTCATTGGAATTTAGGAAAAGTAATCTATTCACTCTTCTTCCTAATAAGGGAAATCTCAATGTACCCTTGATGCTCATGAATTTATCGATGGTATAAAAAGCTAGCTCTTTGGTTGGAAAATTCCTCAAATCTCAATAAGACCTTGATTCCATCAGTAGGTGGGATTTCTCTAAGTTGAAACCTTATGGAACTAGTGACATTCCCCAAATATTTGTTCCTAATCAAGCTACTTTGCACCAAAGACTCTTCTTGCATAATTAAACGAGGACCTTGGTTTTATGGTAGGCATAATATTTTCCTGAGGAAATGAGGTCCAAATTTTAATCCAAATATCCAAAGCATTAACTCAACTTCTGATGGCGGACGAGAATTCACACTCTCTAAAATTTGAATTTTCATTCAAGTTATTCTGGAAAATACATCAGAAAAATAGCCTACAGGCTTTACAATGACCAACGCTTGGCTTGGTATTCTCCACTGCACTCTCCCTGTCCCTTCTCCAATCCACCATTGACTATTACATTAAACTAGGTTTTTATAGAGGTATCGACCCTCTGAAACAACTTACGCATTAATCGGGACACCAACCCGATTTATTACAAAGACTGGGTTTTTATAGAGGCCCCGACCCTTTGGAACATCAACACAAAAATTGGGACACCAACCCGATTTAAGACCCCACTCCACATGGTCCCTATCATCGCCGCTTCCTGTCAGGATACTCTGCGCGTCCATCCTCTTCGTTTCTCGTGCTTCTTGGTTCTTGTCTGCCTTTACTACACCTTGTGCCACGTGTCATCCGTAACAACCTTTGAAAATACCGCCTGTCGTGGTTTCGCGCCATCGCCTTCTCCTTCCTTGCCTTCTTCTCTTTCTGTCGTGATATCGCAACATCTTGGCCTCCTTGCGCTCCTTTTCATTTATGGTCGCGATATCACGACAAGTCACGATATCGCGATAGGTCGTGATATCGCGACCTCCTCGCCTTCGTGCTTTCATTTCAAATTCATGTCACGATATCACGACCTCCTCGCTTCCCTGCCTTCTCGCTAGTTTTATGTCATGATTTCACGACGTCGCGATATCATGACGTCGCGATATCGTGACCTCCCCGCTGCTCCCTTCGACTACTGCTTCGCTGTTGTGATTTCATGACGTTGCGATATCACGACGTCACGATTTCATGACCTCCTTGCTTCTTCGCCTTTACTCCTATTTTGCGTCATGATTTTGCGACATCACAAAATCACGATGTCATGAAATCACGACGTTGCAATTTTGCTACCGCTCCTGACCTCTGCCTCCGCTTCGACTTGACATCATGATTTCACGATGTCGTGAAATCGTGACTTCACGATTTTGCTACTCCTGACTTCTGCCTCCACCGAGTCTTCACTCCGATGTTGCGATTTCGTGACGTCGCAAAATCACGACGTCACGATTTCACTACCATTTTCCTCCTCATTGCCTTCTCTATTTTCTGTCGCGATTTCACGACACATTACAAAATCGTGATGTTTTTCTTCCTTAGGCAATTTTTCAAATGCCTTTGCATCAAGTGTTGCTGGATGCTCCTACATCAGACATCTGGGGTTGGTGGAGAAGTGATCTTCACTTCTGAGCTGTCTGGTTACTGCCTCCTGCAACACCTCCAAATATTTCTTTGCCTCTACAGCCTGCTTCAACCCCTTCTTCTGGTCCACATAACTTTTGTCTTCTTCCAAACAGATCTTCCCACTATTGCATACTTCTTTTGCAGCCTGCTTCAACTCCTCCTCTTTGCCAGTTAAATTTTTGCCTTCTTCCAGGTAGATCCTGGCACTGCTGCACTCTTCTTTGCATGCAACCTTCTTTAGCTTTAGCTTCTGATGCACTCCAACATCTTTCTTTCTTTGTTTCTCCTCACGCCTTTTGTGCTTCTCCTCTTGCTCCCACAATCTTATGCTGAGCCACTCCTCTTGTAGGGCTTTAAACTGCCGCTGCAAAGCTTCGAACTCTTCCACCGGCACCGCATCGCTCTTACTGCCATGACTTCTTCGGGGATGCATTTTTTTTTACTAGGTCCTGGCGTAAACTGCCTCATGCTCGATGAATCTGCTTACGCACTCAAAGACCCTAACTCACTCTCTCTCTCAGAACCCTACCACAGATCCTGGTGTAACTGCCTCACGTCCAACGATCTATTACACACTCAGGAACATTAGCTCTGATACCACTGATGGCAGACAAGAATTCACACTCTCTAAAATTTGACTTTTCATTCAAAATATTCTAGAAAATACATCAAAAAAATAGCCCGCAGGCTTTACAATGACCAGCGCTCGGCTTGGTCTTCTCCACTGCACTCTCTCAGTCCCTTCTCCAATCTGCCATCGACTATTACATTAAAATGGGTTTTTATAGAGGCCCCGACCCTCTGAAACAACTTACATATTAATCGGGACACCAACCCAATTTATTACAAAGACTAGGTTTTTATAGAGGCCCCGACCCTCTGAAACATCAACACAAAAATTAGGACACCAACCCGATTTAAGACCCCACTCCGCACGGTCCCTGTCACCGTTGCTTCCTGTCAGGATACTCTACATGCCCATCCTCTTCGTTTCCCATGCTTCTTGGTTCTTGTCCGCCTTTACTGCACCTTGTGCCATGTGTCATCCGTAACAACCTTTGAAAATACCACCAGTCACGGTTTCGCGCCATCGCCTTCTCCTTCCTCGCCTTCTTCTCTTTCTGTCACGATATCATGACATGTCATCATGACATCTTGGCCTCCTTGCGCTCCTTTTCATTTATGGTCGTGATATCATGACAGGTCGCGATATCGTGACCTCCCCGCCTTCGTGCTTTCATTTCAAATTCATGTCGTGATATCGCGACGTCATAATATCACGACGTCACGATATCGCGACCTCCTCGCTTCCCTGCCTTCTTGCTAGTTTTACGTCATGATTTTGTGACATCGCGATATCATGACCTCCCCATTGCTCCCTTCGACTGATGCTTCATTGTCATGATTTCATGACATCGCGATTTTGTGACCTCCCTGCTTCTCTACCTTTACTCCCATTTTGCATCATGATTTTGTGATGTGATTTCACTACTACTCCTGACCTCTGCCTTCGCCTCGCCTTGACGTCACGATTTTGCTACTCCTAACTTCTTCCTCCGTCGAGTCTTCACTCCAACATCATGATTTCGTGACGTCGTGATTTCGCTACCATTTTCCTCCTCGCTGCCTTCTCTGTTTTCTATCGCAATTTCATGACACGTCGCGAAATCGCGACGTTTTTCTTCCTTAGGCAATTTTTCAAATGCCTCTGCATCAGGTGTTTCTGGATGCTCTTGCATCAACTTCATTATGGGTTAGGCTACCTAGTATGTTGGTGTAGTTTTGACATGGAGATATCCTTAGGGGTGACCCTATCACATAAA
Source organism: Wollemia nobilis (assembly GCA_028583015.1). Lineage (NCBI taxonomy): Eukaryota > Viridiplantae > Streptophyta > Pinopsida > Araucariales > Araucariaceae > Wollemia > Wollemia nobilis. The sequence continues at coordinate 424,476 of JAQPPZ010003242.1, read as the reverse complement.
CAAAATCATGTACGATATGTGCTAGAATGTGTGCCATTGTTAACTTGGATGCAGAGCTCCCTCATTCCAGTAAGTTGTTCTTGGACATCTCCAACTAGCATCAAGATATTGAATATGAAAATAAGTCATCATTTTGCTCCTCTTGTAAGTCACAAGGACACCTCACTCATTGATGCCCTTTGTTGAAGAAGTCTTTGGGAGTCCCTGTTATCTCCCAAGATTTTGATCCTATTGTCATCCAACAATCTATTATGAAGGATTCAATGTTTTTATAAGAACTCAAGTTTCATCTAGATTCCAAGAAGACATCGTCTAGAGCTACTAAGATTCCTTAAGAACCTGTCCACTTTTACAACATGCATCAAATTTCACGAGATCCCTCAACCCTGGTAAGCCCTCCAATATTTCCTCTATAGGAAAATCTCTTTGCTTTCCTGGTGGGAGAGATATTTTAAATATTAGAGGAATTTATGGAGCTTCATATGGAATACCTTGTAATTCTAGCAATTTTTGTTTCACTTAATTAGGAATCCCCAACACCAAATTTTCTAGAGGCCCTATATTCGTAAGATCTATTTCCAATTATCATGGATAAAAAATTTGGTAGCAAGCACTAGTCTCCTTGCTCTCTTTCCAAAATTTTAAAAATAGAAAATGTAGTTGCTTGTAGTGAAAGAAAAGGAGGTAGGACCTCGAACCAAGTCCTTGGGAATAAGAAAATTAAATCCCTGCAATTGAAGACTCCCTCTTGAAATGTGAGCTACTAGCTTCCATGAAGAAAAATGTAAGGTGAGGTATATCCTGATGAGAAACCCTGAGAGAGGCTCCCTTATTTCTTCTTGTTTGGTCTTTGGTTCCATATTTTGGTAGTTTGGGGGTCACCTCCTATTTTGGTTAAGTCTCAATATTTCATACATTTTGTTTATGGGAGATTGCTCTATAGGCTCCTCTACGAGGGTCATCTCTAATTGTAATCAACTAATCTCCAAGGGCCATCTCTATTTGTAAAAAGGTTTGATGACACTTTCAATACCCCTTCCTTCTACCAATAAAGAAAAAATTAAAGAATGGATTTTGTATTAGATATTTATTGCAATGAGTACAATTACAATTTATGAAATAATAATTCAGCCCGAATGGACAATACCACATTTTAAAATGTAAAGTAGTTTTTAAATTTCCTTTTTTTATTCCTTCTTCCCCTTACACTTGATATCGATTATTAGCCTTGTCTATGAACTTGTGGGTAAATTAAAAGTTCTTCAAGTGTGATATCACCATGGTATATCTCCTCAAATCCTCTTAAATATTGTGCTTCCTCCTCAAGTATGTCAAGGTCCTCTATAGTAAACTTGGGATCCATAAAAATCTCAATAATCTAATAAAATAGTGGATCTAGCTCATCTAATTGAATTACCTTGTAGGATTCACTATCCCCAAATTATCTCATGCGAATCTTAAGATTGTATTGCACAATAGTAAGGTCATTGAAGCACTCTTGGCTCAACCTATTGTACTTTTTGGTGTGTATAGCTTCAAATAGAGACCAATTGCACCTACACCTAGAATCACTACAAGGTTGTATCAAGATAAAAACAACCATATTTTGTAGGTTAGGTTTTTTGGAGCCATAGTTATCCCACCATAAATATAAAAAAATGGATAATTTTTAAAGTATTAATTTATGATGCTATACTATAACAATGTTAACTATATATAAATGTTTTTAAAAATGTTGAACATTAAAAGTTTAAATGCATTACCTAGTCATAAGCATGATCATGTTTGAAAGACTAGGTTTAAAACAGACTTTACCTCGTTCAATATCCAAAGTAGGCTAGTTCCTTGATTTATTTTAGAAAAGGTGGGTAGAGTAAAGTGCATAAAGAGAGGAAAATATAGCTATTGCTAGGAACGTTTATATGGTGCATATTAGATAACAAAAAAGAAACATCTATAGTATTTTATAGATAAGATTTATTTGAATCATCAAAATTAGAATAACAAATCCTATGGTGTAGATTTAAACAAGCTTAACCCTATTAGAACTGTTAATTTTAGAGCTAGTGAAACTTAAAACACAGAAATCCAGAATGAGAATTAAGATGATTTATATTCAACGTAGTTTATATAGAAGTAAAAAATCCATACATACTTGATTGAACTCTAGTGAGCTAGAAACCAAAATTTGTAGTCTTTTATTACTTTCAGAAGCTTGTGTACATTTCCTTGTAAACATACAAGAGCCTATAATTTTTTAGGGTTGCTCATCCTATATATATCTTTTACATAATAGAAAAACTGAAAGTTGTTACAACAATATGCCTGTAGGCTCATTCTAGTAAATTGGTAGTTAAGAGAGTATGAGATCTTCAAAAATAAACAGTTGAGATCTTCTTGTTACTGCATATTCACATCTATCTTCTTGGAAATGTCATGGCCCAATTGTCCTCCACTTATTTACTTTTGGTTCTTCGGCCAACAAAATCATGGCATGTCATGAAATCATGATGTTTTCTTCGAGATAGCCTACGGGTACCAAAATATCATGATATTGTGACATTTGTCCTTGAATTAGCTTGTGGGCTCCAAAATATCACGATATCATGATGTTTCTCTTTGACTTAGCCTATGGATTCCAAGATATTGCGAGATCGCAATGTTTTTCCTTGACTTAGTCTGTAAGCTGCAAAATATCATGAATTCGTGATTTTTCTCCTTGACTTAGCTTGTGGGCTCCAAAATATTGTGAGATCATGATGTTTTTAATTGACTTAGCCTATGGGCTCAAAAATATCTTGAGATCATGATGTTTTTCCTTGACTTAGCCTGTGAGATCCAAAATATCAAGAAATCATGATGTTTCTTCTTGACTTAGCCTGTGGGCTCCAAAATATCATGAGATCATGATGTTTCTCCTTGAATTAGCCTATGAGATCCAAAATATCATGAAATAACGACGTTTCTCCTACACATAGAAATTTTTTGAGAATACATCTCCTTACTCCCCTCGATGTAGTCATTTTGATCCACAGTATTGGTGCCTCCTAAGGGAAATCTATTAGCTGAATATTAGAATCTAGAGCCTTTATCCATTGGGAAACAGAGTAAAAAGAAAAAAATATAAAGGGGAGTGATATCGAGCAAAATTATATTTCTTTCTCTATGCAATCATTCATTAGGAGTATCTTCCTTAGTTTATTTATATTTGTTTTATTGTCTTGGTACCGTTGTACTGCTTGTTGAATATTTTTTAGCCTTTTCATGATTTTCTATCTTCTAAAAGTCATTATAGGTGGCACAAGACTTTTACCAAGTCTCTTCATCCGGGTTAGAAGTCCCCATGAAATTTAGTTATAAATACTATAACTCTTATACTTTGTCATAGGGCAAAACGTTTGGCCTCATGTACAACTCATGTAGACATGAGTTGATCTAGGTAAGGTCTTGAGCCATACTAAATAATTGATCTTCTTGAACTAGCTCTTCCCAACTGTCTATCTCTGATTCTTCTTCTATGAAAGCTTTCCAAGAATATTTCAACCCATCTTCCTCCAATATTTTTGAATTTTGAGCCCAAAAGCTCGGCATGCCATAGTTCTCTACTATGCTCACATGTTTTAAAATTCCCTTGATTTCTACTTTGAGTTCTCATATTATTTTAGCACTTTCCATCACCATCATGTACCTTTTGAAGAAACTTCTAGCAGCTATTTTGTCTTGGGATCATTTTTTATCTTAGTATCTATTTCCAAATTTTCCCTATGTGCTTTCTACTAGAACTTGGATTTTTGTTGTTGCAGATAGCCTTACTTTCAAGAGGTTGATAGATGCAGTGAATTCATATTCCACTTAACCCAATGTCTCCTTGATTTTGACCAAGTATAATAATGTGGGCCTTGATTTTAATCCCATATTATGGATGTCATTGAACATTTCTTTCTTGATTGCCTTGGCTCTTTATTTGGATAGCCCACTGGTCTTGCCAGTGTCATCTTGGATTTGTTTTTGTAGGATTTCTACTTGCTTATTCAACACTTAGATTTGTTTAGCGGCTTTCTTTGCTTATTCCTTATATGGTGCTACTTAATTAAACATCTGCTCCCATTTCCTTACCTCATTCTTTAGAGACTTTTCAATTGTATTTTTATCACTTAATGCCTCCTCCAAACAATTTTCTTGCATGTTCAACTTGAGGTATTTCTCCTTATAATAGTCAGCATTTAAGTTTATAATCCCCATGTGGCCTTGGGATTTTCCCCATTCATATTCAATAGGTAGATGAGTGATATCTTCAATGATTATCTCATATTGATAATCCTCTAAGGTCATTTTTCCTTTCATATTTTGAATCAAGAACATCATATTCATAGTTGAAAACTGCATATTGATGGGACCCAATGATATTCCTTCTCTAGCACGGGCTATGTTCTTGGAATTTTTAGAATTATGAGACTTCAACTAGTCTGAAGCATTTAGGGTTGCTTTCTTCAATATTTTAGTTTGGCAATGGTAAGGTGACTTTCAGAAGAGGAGGCAATAATGGATTGGAAGTTAGGGATACTTGCAGTATAAGAGAAAGGAATGGTGACTATTGAGGCATCCACATTTGTTAGTCCTTTGAGTGTATCTAGGGAGCAGCTGAGGATACTTTTAGGTCAGGTTGGGTTGATTATGGTAAAAGTAGAGATTACTGATTAGAAGGAGAAGAAGCATCATCTTGATTTGTAGAATGGGGAGGGGAGTTTCTCTAGGGATGATAAGAAGAAGATGTACTAATATTTATAGGAGACATATCTAATATCTTTTTTAGGTTCATACCTCTAGTATTTGGTGCATATTTAGTGGAGACCGTTTCTTCAATAGGGGTCTCTTCAATAGTAATGGACTCTTTAGTCACTTTATTCAACTCTTGGATACTAGTATCCTTCTATTCAGGGAGTTGTTCCACATTTTCCTCTACATTTATTTTCTTATCCCTTGTATCAGGATCATTATGTAGTTCCTCATACCTTCTTTTATTATGTTCCCCTACCTTTGCAAATTATTTTTTTCTCTTTCTCTAGATGAGATAGATATCATCATCAGATTTTGTTTCTGATGTGGAGGGGTGAAAATTTTTATGAACCACCTTTTTTGGTATTTCTTTTTGTTCAACATTAATTTCCTTTTCTTTATCTTGGTTAGGTTCCCATTTTTAGTGGTGGCTAGAACTGAGATATCATTGATACCTGGAAGGAATTTGTTTACAAGAGTCTCTCACAATGTGGTGTGATATTTGTCATCTCTTGAAAAATTCATTATCAACCACCAAGCTAAGATTTTTTTAATGCATCCAGTAATTTCATTTTTTTTTCATTCTTTTAATAACTTTTTATTTAACATGTGGCTTGGATCATCTATGGAGTTCCAAGCCATCATATGTTCGTATAATTCATGCCATGGGCCCAATGGTTGCATTTTTTTTGCATGCCATTCTAGCACTTCATCTTCTTTATTGTCCCTTCCCTGCTTTTCAATTTGTCCTTTTGACAAATGAAATTGTTTGAAAGAAGTTTGGTTGAGAGAAGCTTGTCTTTGTGTGACCCTATTAATGGGATCATACTTCTATCTCTGTGGAAATTCCATTAACTTCAAGATATTTAGAGCTTGAGCGATTCGCTCATGGTCCCCTTTCCTTACTACAAAGACTCCTTCAAATTGGAAAGGCATAAGGCATGTGCCAATTTTGCCAATCCCTGTGCCAAATTTACTATTGATGTATCCTGTTTACCTTACATACTCTAAGGCAAACAATCACTCAGTGACATAGTATGGGAGAAATAAATACTTCCTCGTGAAGTCATATAGTGTGATGACTACTCCCTACGTTAAAATAAACCAATCTTCTTCTTCTAAATGAAGGTGTTGCAGAGTATCCTGTATTTTTTTAGGAATTCTCTGTATTGCACCATACATAATTTGCAATGTGGGGCATAATAATTCCATGTTAAAATAGTAGTATAACTCTACTTTTGAGAGCACTTTTAAGACCAAAATATTTCCTTCTTTATATTTTTGGGTTGTAGAAATGAACTCTAGATTCTTCAATTGAAAGAAAATTAAAATCCATATTAGGTAAGAAGAATACCTAGAAGCTTCTTGAGAACCTCTCTGTATATTGAGTAAGCCTACATGCATTTTCTAAGCCAGATATGCTAGCCAATAGAAGAAAAATGGCATTGTATTCTTATCTATACTGGAAGTTTCATAGAATTAGGATTTGACATACATTGTGCTATTATAATATGCCATCCATATACTTGTGCATATGATTCTAATCCTACCACCATAGCTGCATGGAGAAAATTTCCTTATTTTTGAATTTTGACAAAGGAATTGGTGATTTTGGCAAGGTTCCTTTGGGAGGGGATTTTGGCATATGCTCTTGCAAAAATAATTTGATATTGAGAGTAGGGGTATAATATTTGGTAGACGTAATTGAATCAAATACTATGGCATTTACAGTGGGCTTTTTGTTACAATTGAATATGACCCTAATTGTATCAGCATCTAGGGTAAAAATGACATCACCTTTGGAATTCCTAACAATTCTATGTTTTACATCATAAAATATTGCCATAGCTCTAACTAATTCATGGCAGGATTGAAAAAGGGTGCATATATACCAAGAAAGTAGAGAGTAAAAAGAGAATGTACTCAAATTCGATGGGGTGATACCTTTCCCTACTATAGCTTCCACATCTCTTCGAATCTTCTCTAGATTTTTCCATGTTATGATGGTATCAGTGATGTGGATATCTAGATCTGTGAAACTGCTCTCGCTTTTCTTGACCTTACGCTTTTCCTTAGTAGCTGAAGAAGATGTTGCCATGGTTGTTTAATATGATTCCATTATGTGAAAAATCCTAGAAGCAACTCAAAGAAGCTCAAATATCTTGGAAGAATTTGGGGAACACTGTATGTAGAGGAAAATGTTTAGAGAATAGAGAGGTGAAGAAAAAGCTTTTGTGGCATAAGTAGACATGCATGCATGCATTTAGGGTGTCATGCATTAATTTTGGTTGGTGGTGCATGTTCCATGAATAATTTTGAATGTTATTGGATGCCTTATTTTATGTGCCACCTTCTAAAAACCAACAGCCATGCATCACCATTTATTTCGAACCAATAACTTCACATCACCTCTCCTTTGGGCCAATAACTTTGTGTCACCCTATTGTGACGTCCTTCACAACGACCCCAAAATTGGGGACCCACCTTAAATTTTGTGATTTCGAGGGATTTTTGTTTATCCAATTTTTCTCATCAAGGTCTTGGAAAATTTGCTTTCACTTTGGAATTGCTGACATATTTACATTTTGAAGGTTTGAATGTAGTTGCAATGCTTGAAAACGGAATATTTTGATTATTTGCATATTAATTGCATTATTTTGAATCAAATAGTTTGATTAAAATCATTTTCAAAGGTTTAAATGATTAGTTTTCATTTAAATAGTTAATTTTAATTTAAATAATTAAATTTCATTTAAATAATTAAATTTTATTTTAGGGTTAACCCTAAAATTAATGCAAAATTGAAATGGACATATCTTGATGTAGAAAACTCCGTTTGATCTCATTCAAAACTCGGTAAAAATATATGGATTTTATCTTTCTAATGATACCAAACTTGCAAGATTACAGATGTCAGTTTCACCAAAAAATAGCAGGTTAGTTTAGCAATATGAGAACTTTGAAATACTTTTGGAAAAAAAGGAAAGTTACGGGAAAGTAAAGTTTGGTTTTGTTTTGATATTATTATTATTGTTTTATTATGCAGGTAATACAAGCACAAGGGTTTGAATAATATAGTTATAAAATTTGTTCCCGATGAAGAAAAAGAATAACTAAACTTTTTAAATTATAAATAAATCATTAGTATTCATGGAAAAGGTCAGACATTGACGGGTTGAATATTGTGGAACCGTTGGAAGAGGCCAAGTTAAAGGAAGAAAGAAGAGAATGTTGGTTGTAGAGAGTTCATAATTATTTGTAAGAGGAATCATTTACATCAATATACCTATGTGATTCAGTTATGTGCAAAGTTTGTTCCTAAATTGAATGAGGTATTTTGATGTAATAATTTTAAATTTTACAAAGTTTCATTGAAGATTGCATTATTCTATGATCACACTGTGTCAAAATGGTGAATCATAGAGGACTTCCCAAACTTTCAAACTTTATTTGACCATATCTCATTCATCTGGACTCGGATTGAGCTAAAATTTTGAAAGTAGATGCCTGAAAAAACCTAGAACGTCTCCACCATTTTTTATATCATTTAGAGAAACACATATACTAGCACATCCCTATGTATGAAGACAATTTTTGGCAAGTGACTATGCAAAGGTTTCATCTGGGTTGAGTGCAACCAGCTCTAGAGGTTGGTTTTTAGGGCCTTCGGGCCATAGTGGCCAATATTTTTATGGTTTATGCTCAATATTTTAGCAAGAAATGTTGCAGGGGATCCAAGATGGGTTAGAAATTTTTCTTTCAATAGATCATACTATGAACTTGAATGACAAAGGCTTCCAATTTGCTGCACAAAAGAAAAATGAAAACCATACCTTTCTACGATGTCTAGGGCAAGGATTAAAGAGATCACAAAACAATTTTCAAGTAGTTTATCAAAAAATGGCTCATATCTCAAGTGAATATGGTGCTAAGGTGCATCCACAAAATAATTCTACTATAAAAACCCTTGTCAAGGGTAAGAATTTCAAAAACTCAACCCCAAAAATGAATTTTAGGGATGCCCTTTGTGGTGGATAGCCTCGGCCCAATGCTAATATCAATATTAAGGCTTCCCATAAGCCTCTAAGAATGCCTATGATTGATCCAAGGAAAATAGAGTCAGGATGTCTTAAAGCAACTGATGGAACTCCTATTGTTAAGCTTGATATAGGTAACATTCAAACTGGAATTCAATATTTGGAGAAAAGAGGACTAATATGTCGGTTCGTGGGTTTTCGTCCAAGCCTATCTGCTTTCAAATTTTGGGCTACAAAAATATGGAAAACTAAAGGTGAGTTACAAATCTCTATTTATCCAAATGGTTGTTTTCTTGTTTTATTTGCTAATAATGAAGATAGAGAAAAAACTTTTCAAGGGGGTCCTTGGTTTTTTGGAAGGGTAGGGCTTTTCATGAAGCCCTGACATACTAAATTTAAAGCCGAAGAAGAGATGCCTTCTATAGCTCTCATGTGGGTTAGAATCTTTGGCCTCCTTATTGAATTTTGGAATCCTATTATTTTTTCTTCAATTGGAAACTCTTTAGGAACTTTTATGATGACTACTGATTGTACTCAAAATTTTGAACATATTATTTATGCTCGGATTTGTGTTTTAATGGATTTTGACAAACCCCTACCTAAAAATATCACATTACAATTTGGGGACTATGAGAACATTCCTTTTCATTGTAGAATTTGCCATGAATATGGTCATTTGGCCAGTGCTTTCCCTAATAAAATTCTTGATTAAAAGAAAGAAGATATAAACTCAACAGGTTTCCAAATGCCTAAGAAGAAGAACACTAAAAAAAACCAATTATGAAGGATAAATCAAAGTCATATGATAATATGTTTGAAATCCTTTCCACAAATGATGTCTCAAGTGAGGAAGAGGAAATAATGGAAACATAAATTTTAGAAACACAATTTAAATATGAAGGGAAGAAATCAAATATAAACCAACAAATCCAAGGTTTTCAATAGAAAAAAAAGGAGAAAATTTACACAATAAAAATAATCTTTTAAATGTTAAAACTTCAAATAATACAGGTCCCAATATAGACTCTATTGAACCCTCTAGTAAAATTTTGTCTATGTACAAGCATTCTTCAAGGTTAGAAGCCATCTCAGATTCAATTGGAATAAGTCAAGAACAAGGAAAAAAACTGAAGATGGATTCTAATTAAAAAGCAGGTCGCATGACCAATCAATATAATATGGTAAAATACAGTAAAAATCTTGTAGAGGAAGGAAACATTAATGCCCTTCGCAACTTTTTTAGCCTTGGTATTAATGAAGATCATCACTTGGAATATTAGAGGACTCAAAGGGAGTCTTTCAAAACAAAATGAAATTAGAAGAATGATTCAAATAAATCATCCACATATTTTTTTCCTTCAAGAAACAAAGATGTCAATGGAGGATATGAAATCAATTGCCAGTAAAATTTGACCAGCTGGAGAAGTGGTTTCCCTTAGTTCCCAGGGGACTTATGGTGGAATTTCTGGTATTTGGGACCCAAAATAGGTAGTTATTGACCATATGGTTGGTATTTGGGGTCTTTTGGCTATAGCTATTCAAAGTAGACAATCCAATCAAATCATGCTCTGCATTACTATTTATGCTCTGACTTCTTTGGAGGAAAAAGAAGACAGTGGAAGATATAACTCATATTATCTCTCATTTTCCTGAAGCTTGGATCTTTATTGGAGGAGATTTCAATACCATCCTGTATCTCGATGAGAAAAGGGGGAAAAAAAAATTTGGACAAAAGCACTGACCTCATGAGCGAATATATTGCAAACCTCCATCTTGTGGACATCCAACTAGATAATGGCCTTATGACTTGGTCTAACAGAAGACAAGGCTTAGCTTGTATAATGAAGATATTGGATAATTTTTTGCACTCTAAAAATTTCTTAATCCATGGTCGCATTCCTAAAGTGAAGGCTCTTAATAATTTTGGTTCGGATCATTGGCCAGTCATGGTGGAAATGTGGAAAACCAATGTGATTTTCTCTCCTTTTTTTTTTTCAATTAATGTGGCTTAGAGACATCTCCTTTAGACCTCGTGTGCAACAATGGTGGAAGGAAGGTAAACCTAGGCATGGGACTAAGATGTTATGTTTTGCCAAAAGACTGCAATACATTAAATCCAAAATCAAGACTTGGAACTGGAAAGAGTTTGGGGATGTTCATAAAAAAAATATGAAGTTATTGCTCATATTGAAATTTTGAATAAGAAAATCCATTTAGATGGCCTCACAAAGAAGATAAGTGCAATGAAATTAAACTCACAACACAGTTAGAGAAATGGGAAAAAAGAGAAGAAATCTTATGGAAGCAAAAATCTAGAATTCAATGGCTCAAAGAAGGAGATCGAAACAAAAATTTCTTCCACAAATCTATTCTAGCTCAAAGATATCACAACTTTTTTTCTTCCCTGGAATTAGATTCTAGATATGTTTTTTATACTTTGGATGGCATGAACTCTATTGTTGTTGATTACTTTTCTAATATTTTTGCTACTACTCCTCTTGACTCAGCTTCTCAACAAAATGTTCTTCAACCAATCCATTTTCTTATCACTTCTAAGGAAAAATCTATTTTGACTACTCCTATTACTATCAATGAGCTTCAACAAGTAGTTTTTAAAATGCAAAAAGGAAAAACCCCAGGTCTTGATGGTTTTACCATTGAGTTCTACCAAGAGTTCAAGGATATCCTTCATGTTTATTTATTAGATGTGGTGGAAGAATCCAGGAAATCCAAATAAATTTTGAAGGTTATCAATAAAACTTATATCAATCTAGTTCCAAAATCTCAAGAGGTTGATCATATCTTAGCTTTTAGATCTATTGCTTTATGTAATATTCTTATCAAAATCATTACTAAAATCATGGCAGAAAGATTGAAGCCTTTTTTGCATAAGATTATTTTCCCAAAGCAAGGGGGTTATGTGGAAGGGCATCAAATAGTAGATGAGGTAGTTCTTACTCAGGAAGCCATCCATTCCATGGATATGATCTCCTTCCATGTTCATTTGGTTAGACTTATCCAAAGCTTATGATAGAGTGGATTAGCACTTCCTTATCAAAGTTTTGAAGCAATTTGGTTTCTCTAAGGATTGGATGGATTGGATTATGGGATGTATCTCTTTAGTTTCCTACTTAGTTCTCATAAATGGCAGGCCTTCTCAGTTGTTCCCATCTTCCAGAGGTATTAGGCAAGGTGACCTGCTATGCCCTTATTTATTCATCATTCTTGTTGAATGCTTGGGTAGGACTATAACCAAAAATAGGGAAATAAAACCCTTGAGGGAGTTACCATTGCTCATGGAGATAGATCTATCTCTCATATTCAATTTGTGGATGACTCTACTCTTTTAGATAAAGCTACAGTTAAGGAATCTTCTAATATTAAGCAAATCATTATCTATTTTTCTAAGGCTACTGGGCAGTTGATCACTGAAGATAAATCTAAAGTTATTTTCTTTCACTGCTCTTCTAGATAAGAATCCATGGTCTTGGATAAATTAAAATATAAGAAGACCTCTCTTTGAATCACTTATTTAGGTATTTCCATAAATATTCAAAGGCAGAAAAATAAATATTGGAATTGGTTGTTGGACAAAGTCAAGAAGAAAATTGGAAAGTGGACCAACAGGTGGCTTTCTTTTGGGGGTAGAATCACCTTGGTAAAATCAGTCCTTCAAGCTATTCCTATTTATTTATCTTCTTTTTGAATATTCCAAAGCTTGTTCTTCGAGAATTGGATCAAATCAGTCATCATTTACTTTGGAGTGGTACTAAGGAGAAAATAAAATGGGCCTTGGTGAAATGGGACACTTTATGTCTTCCTAAGAATAAAGAGGGGTTAGGATTCCGGTCTTCTATTTATAACAACAAAGATTTAGCTTCTAAATTATATTGGAGGATGTTGCATAACCCCAATGCTCTTTGGACCAATAATATCCGTGCTAAATATGCTGAGAACAAATTCCTGAAGACCTTGTTCGCTATCAAATTCCTACCAAAGGTTCTCCCATTTTAGTAGTTCTTAAGACTGGTGAGGATTTGATAAAGAAAATTTTATTTTGGATCATTCATAATGGTCAACAAGTAAATTTTTGGATAGATTCTTGGGATGGTCACAAGCCTTTGATAACTCAATTTCTCGATTGGAGGCCTTGGATGGAGGAGCTTCACCGAGCTAACTGGATAAAGGTGGCTAATTACTATCGGTACCATACTGGTAATTCAAAGGTTGGTAGATATTGGATACCTATTGAGGACTGGCCTATTCAAATCCTAGAAAGGCAAAGACAAGATATCCAAGGCATCCTTCATATGAGATATCTCTCTTGGTCCCATGAAAAATATTGTTTTGGATGGAAAAACACTACTAAGGGTGAGTATTTAGTTGCTCAAGGTTATTTGACCTTATGCAATAATAATCCCAACCATTCTTATGACATATTTTCTCAATTGTGGGCTCAAAAGCTCTAGCCTAAGGTGAGGTTCTTTAATTGGATTTTATTTCATCGTAGGGTGCTTACTGGTGAGCAACTTATGAAGCGTGGTTTTCATGGCCATTTTAGATGTGATCTGTGTGAAGAGAATGTAGAAACTCTCAACCATATTTTTATTAAGTGTACTTTAGCCTCTGAGCTATGGAGGAGAATGGCCACTTTACTTGGCTTACAATGGTCCAATTTTTTTACTTTTGAATAGCTTTGGAGGGATTGGCCTAATCAAGAGGGTGTTGATCATTTTATTAGGCAATTAGTTTGGATGGGTTCTACCATTTTTCTTTGGAATATTTGGATTGAAAGGAACAATCAAAATTTTAATAAATATAGGAAGGATATTCACTATATTTGGCAAAATACCATAGCCAACTTAGTTGAATCAGTCCATCAACTTCTTAATCACCCCAAAAACTCCCACCAAAGATGGGATCAAGTGATGCAAAGATTGAATATTAAATCTTCTAAGGGAAACCAACTTAAAGGGAATGTGAGTATTAGTAAGATGGATAGGACAAGAAATTGGCAATCTCCTCCTAAGGATTTTGGAAAAGTCAATATTGATGGAGCCTCTAGAGGGAACCTTGGAAAATCTAGTGTGGGAGGAATTGGTAGACTTTCAAATGGCTTCCTTGTTTTTAATTTTGCTAATAATTTTGGTATTCTTTCCAATAACCTTGCTGAGGGATATGGTATCCTCAGAGGCCTTTAGGAGGCTACTATGGTTGGATAGGAAAAGGTGTTAGTTGAGTCTAACTCTCAACTTATGATTAATATTTTGAAGACTCCTTCCAAGAATCATAAGGTTTATTGGATAATAAAAATAATTATTGAGAATATTCAATTAATCTAGATGGGATTTTTGAAAGTTGATTACAATCATGTGGTCAGATATCAAAACAAGAGTGTTGATGCTTTAGCTAATTGGGCTTTAGACAAAGGTGATCTTACTTGTTATGGCCACCCTCCTAGATGGTGGGCTTCACAAATTAGGGAAGCTCTTATTTCTATCATTTCTTTGGATGGCTCCAGTTCTGAAGGTACCTAGTTTTTTCTTGATTTTCTTTGCTTCTCTTTGGTTCATTCAGGTTTTTTTAGTTCTGATGCACCTTGTCGGAGCCATAACTTGTGAACCATACACCTGTTTGCATTGAAATTTAATAGGTGGTTCCACGTGCATGTTAGGTATATGATCCTATTGACCCTCCAAAAATCATGATTTCGGGACCTAACTCTGACATCTAGTGCCCCAAAATTAGCTTTTATAATAGGTTCCCGGGTTTTTTGGATTTTTTTGGCTGTTAGAAGTTTATTATATTTTGTTATACATTAAGTTGAGACATGATGTTTTAAATTAAGGTTAATTATTGTAATAGGGATGTGTGCACCAAAATTGGGCATAATATGACTCATTTCTATTTTTAGTAGTTTTTAGAAAAAAACATTTTTAGGGTTTCTTTAGGGTTTCTTGAATTCAGGAATGAGAAGAATATCAATTGGCAATTTTATTCCATTATTCCATCTATGTTATGTGATTAGAGTCCATTTTGTTGGTCTCTTGTAGCTGAGTATAGACCAAGTTCCCTAGCTCACTCTTTTCTTTCTTTTGTTTCCTTTGTTGTTTCTTGCCTTAATAGTCTTCTGGTCTAGATAGGTCATTGTTATGTTCAATTTTATTTTTTTTGTTTAATTTGTTAAGGTGTGTGTGTGTTCTTTTGTTTTTTTGTTTTTGTGTTCTTTGTGATGTTTTTTGTTGTTCTTGTGTTTTTGATGTTTTGTGTTTTTTTTTTATGTTTTTTGTTATTGTTCTTATGTTTTTGTTGTTCTTGTTCTTGTGTTTCTCTTTGTTTGTGTTAATTTCTATTTTTTTGTGTGAGTGTTTTCTATATTTTTTGTTTTTTTTTATTGTCTTTTTTTGGTTGTTTTTTATTTATTTATTTATTTTATTTTTTAATATTTTAGGTTTTGGTTGTGTTTATTTTTCATGTTTTTTTTGGGTTGTCTTTGTTGTGTTCTATTATTTTTGTCTTGTTTGTGTTTTGTTATGTGGTTCTTGCATTTTTCTATGTGGTTCATGTTGTGGTTTATTTTATATTATTATGTGTGTGTTTGGTTGTGCTTTTATTTTTGACACAGTCAAGGACCATGTTTTTTATTTTATTTTATTATTTTTGTTATTATTTACTTATTTATTTAATTATTTTTAAATTAGGTTTGTGTGTTTGTTTGCTCCTTGAGTATGTCAAAGGTGGTAGGTCAGGTACGAGTCTTGGAAATTTTTGGCAGAATGGAAACCCCTACCTCCTTGGGTATTAACCAAAAGTGGCATCCCTTTTGTGATGTTTCCCACACAAAAAAAAACTGGTGAATCATAGATTAGTTTAGTTGAACTATCTGTGATTATTTATTATTTTCTGAATGATTTTATGAAAGTTTTTAAAGTGTTTATTTTCTCTTTGATAAAAATTTTGAATTTTATTTTTAATTTAAATTGATACACATGTATATTCTGTCTAGTTCATCAAATTAACAGAAAGAATTATAGAACTGGTTTCAAAATAATTTTATTAATTTAGAGGTTAGGTTAAATTAATATTTGGATTAAAGACGATAAATGATAGTTTTAATGCCCATATTAAGTTTCATAAGATTGGGGTATTGAAACAAATGTCCTTCAAACGAATGTTTAAAATTTATATTTACTTTAAAAGCATTTAATTCATAAATATTTTTCAAAGTTAAATATTTATAAAAGACTTCTTTTATAAGCTTTATTTTACTATAAAATAAAAGTTTATAAAGTAAGGTCTAAATTAAGCTTCATTTTTTGTTATTTTAAAGACATTAATATCTGTAAAGGAGGCAGAACATTATTTGTTCATTCATATTTATTATATTGGATTTTAATCTTATTAAGAGAGTTTGAATAAATAATTATTTTATTAGACAAATAGTTGGGAAGTGAATTCATTATTTTTGTCCCAAAGGTTTGTTGAAATAATAAATTTTTCTTTTTATTTTGACTATTCATTAAAGTTAAAAAGGAAAGTTCAATGTTAGATGTTAGATTTCATTGATGCTAAGTTTCATTTAAAAACATCTAGACAAAAATAAAATAATTTTGGTATGCTTAAGAGTGAGATCCCAAAACAAAATTTATTCTATGAAATGGATATGGAATATATATACCCCATGGAACCCATGAAATTATTTATTTGGTTTACTAGGTCCCTTGTTAACAACACTTGCAAACCACATAGAGTTCAAAGACATTTTTACATATATATACATGCTTAAACATTTGAAACATTTTTAAGCGAAGACCTTGAAGAAATGTCTATTTATTTGCAAGAGAGAACTTAAAGTTATAAGTTGTTGAGTGGTTTTGTGACTTGAAAAAATAATCCATCAACAAATTGGCACTAGAAGGAGGGCATGAAAGGTAATGATTTTGATTTTAGCATTTGCAATTTGTTATAAAAAGAAATAAAATTGTTTGAAAATTTCAATTTATGTTGCATTATCGTTAATCTATCATAAATTTGAAAATTAGGTTATGATGCAATTTTTGTGAATTTTCATACATAGCCTTGCATATTAAAGTTGGTTCAATGGGAGAAAATTATTTACCATTTTAAAAAACATGATGAAATAATTACGCTAGAAGAACATATTAGAACATATAAAAATATTATGCTTAGTTTTCAAATTATGCAAGAAGATGTTTTCAGTAGAATGTTTCCATACACATTAGATGAAGTTGCTAAAGATTGGTTTATCAATTTACCTGTAGGTTCTACCGCTTCTTGGAATCAACTTGAAACAACGTTCCTATTTAAATTTATTTGGAAGCTTTAGATCCTTTTACGGTTAAGTGTTTAGAAATGTTTCCTAAGGATTTAGCCTTATCTAGCATGTATGGTGGGGCAGTAGCTATAGAGCAATGGTCGATTTCAAGAGGAATTGATGTGGGTAGATTATCATTACATCACTCTAAGGTTTCAAATCAATTACCATCTATGAGTCATGATACACATTATTTGACACCATCGAATAAAATTGAATGTCCTAGCTTTTCAACCACTTTTGATGTTATCCAGGAAGAAGTGCAAGTTTCAAAGTTAATAACCATTAATGAGGATTGTAGTAGTCAAGTTTATCAAAATGTAAAAATGCATGAATCTTCAGATATTGGAGGAACTTTAGATTTAACTAGCTTTGAAACTTATGATAGAATAGAGTCTTCCACAGAGTCAAATGAAGCAACTAAAGATCCAAAATTAAAATATTCTAGAGGCAGTTTCATTATGATCGATCATAAAAGTTTATTACTTGAGGAAGATGAGTTTCTTATTGAGGATAGGTTTTTTGAAGGTGAAGAAAGTGAATTTGAAGAGCATTCGATTGTTAAATTTACAAAATGTGAAGATATGGTTGAATCTTACCCTTTAGCTTCTGAAGATAATTATTACAATGGATGGGGTATGTATGGTGGATCATTGTTTTCTCACACATCTACTGATAAAATGTCTATTTCACTTACTATGCAGGAGGTTGAAACTTTTGTTTCAAAAGAGGATTTCACAATTCCTATGCAATAAGTAAATGATATGCCAATTTCAGAAATAGAATAGGTTCCAAGAGTTGATCATTTTGAACATGAGTTTGTAGAAAATTCTTCTGTAGTATAAAGGGAAGACATGGTAAAACCTTTTTATGATTCATCTATTTTAGATGAAGAAGAGGTAAATTCTTTTCTTTCATTCTTGAATGCTGAAGGTTTGAGTGAAAATTTTCATGGATTGTATTGAATAATCAAATGAAGAAACTTCATGTATGGCTAGCAAAGAATTAGAAGTTCTTATTCATCATAAATAAACTATTGCTTTGTTTGATCAACAAGATTTATGGTGTGGAATAGATGGACACATTCTTGATTGGATGCCAAATTTTGATGCTTCTGAAAAGTAGGTTATTGATGACGAAATACAAAATTATGGTGGTGACGATAGATATCATGGAGAAAAAGAAAAGACTATAAGGTATCACAAAATAGTGGTAAATGAAAGTGCACAAAATGTAGAATCTTATCCTTTGTATTCAAACATTCAAGAATCAGGTGAATTTTTGCATAATCATTTATTGGCTCCCATTGTTGTTTATGATGAGATGTCATTAGGGGTCGATGAAGAAATAGAAGGGATTATCATTCCCACCACCAATAGGATTGTATTGTCAAATGAAAAAGAAGATATGCTTGAGTTATTGAACCAAATTCATCAACAACTAACAATTCAACCTAGGATACAAAACTATAATGATCCTTATTTTGTAAACATCCTAGATTCTTGCAAATTGTTGCATGAATATGATTGTCCTATAAGCATTGATGATGACATTGCTTTAAAATTTTTAGAAGTTGCTTCATATTTGAAAGAAATCCTATATACTTGTAAAAATGAGAATTTAGGTCAAAATGATGAATCAGGGTTTGAAATTCCTACCTTGTTGAATAAGCATAAGATCTTGGAAGATCATGTATTTTCTTGTAAGGTTAATGAATCAAATATTAAACACATAATTGCTTATAATTTTGAATCAAATCAGTGGGGTTTGAAAGGAAAAATTAAGGTTGCATGGTTTGGACTAATCTTATTTTGGTTAAAATTATTTAAATATTGGAATGCAAATCATGAGATATGTCTTTTAAGGCGTGTCTATCATGTATGGAATCCAAGGAAATGATGGTATACATTTTGGTAGTGTCTTGTATATTATGTATATTTTTGTATATACTATTTTGTCATGTGATGTGTTGTTGTCATATGTTATTGTTGTGTTGTTATTTTTTTGTTGTTATGTTTGTTTTCCATATGTCTTGTTACGTTTTGTTGTGTATTGTTGAGCTTAATGACAGTTTGACTTCGCTAGACCTTGTTGGAATTTCATGATTGAATGTTTTTCAATTTGGCAAGTTTTAGGTGAGTCTTCTAAGAGTAGGGTATTTTGATTCTAGATTGAATAGGATGAGATTACCTAGTTTGAAAGCTTGTGAAACTTGAAAAAGAAGAAAAGTGAGGTATTGGTTTATGTCCTCATGAATGTGAACTAAAGATAAAGCAAATATTAAAAATTAGAATTGTATTGCAAAAACTTCGTATCCTTGCATACACTCACATTTCATAAAACATTTCATAATATTGCATACATCACCCTCACATTCCATATTTCACATCCCATAGAAATATAATTTATCAAATTCAAAAGTTTTAATTGGTTTTATCAAAATTCATGTTGCTTTAATTAGGGACACTTTCAAAAAGGCATTTTGTATAAAATTGTAAAAGATAATGCTTCATGTTTACACACCATAGCTTCTTAATTCCTAAATATTTTTTGTCACTCAACCATTTCTAGTATGGTAGGCAATCTATGAAAAGCATATCAGATTCTCTTAGGATCATTGCACAATATACAATAAAAGGATCTTGAGATTGGGGACTGATGTTGAAATTATTTGGAACCAAGCACAGTTTACACATTAAAATATTTTGGGTAAAATGGTAAAAACCATCCTCTAAAGAAAATTTAGGGCAAAAATGGGCATCCTTGTCAGTCCTATCATGCAACATAGTCCATAAAACTCATTATTACCACAAGTATTTGAAAACTCTAAACAAAATCAAAGTAGTAAGGATAGGGTCAAATTATCATCATACTTTGGTTGAGAATCCAATTCCCCAAAGCTCTGAGTCTATTTACATCACATACCACGAACTATTGGATCGTAAGGATTCATACTACTCATTTGTCAGAAGGAAGGGTAGTCGTCCCCAAGGTTCAAGAAATCAAAATCCAAACACATCAGTCACTATTGGATCATAAGGATTTGTACTACTCATTCGTCAGAAGGAAAGGTAATTGTCCCCAAGGTTAAATAAATCAAAAGCCAAACACATCAGTCACTATTGGGTCATAAGGATTCGTACTACTCATCCATCATAAGGAAGGGTAGTCATCCCCAGGATTCAAGCAATCAAAAGCTAAAATTATGGACTATGGGGTTAAGCTCCACCAAGGCTATAGATGTTTGACTGGTAGTGGAGTACGCTCATGCGTGGTGATATGTATCATTAAAAAGTGAGACCTATAATAATTATAAATGGACAGGCTAGCCTTGTGTTTCTTTCATAATAGGTTTAACCATTTTGGTCAAAATGAGGTACAGAACACACTTGCACACACACTAGTTCTGGATGATAGTAAGGTCATAACCGAGCTCTTGATCTGGTAAGGAACTCACAACACACACTTTTTGTCCTAAGAGTATTAGATAAGTTTTAGTGTGTTTGTTTATTGTACTAGAGTGTTTGAGTCTTTGTAAAACATGTCATTCATATTATTACATCTTGTTAATACATGTTTCAATTTACATCATATCATTTTCATATCATCTTATTTTCATGAATGTTCATTTTAGGACCCCTGATTAAAGTATGATGACAAGCATGACCAAAACAAATATTTATATTGAGATGATCATTAATACATATCACCTGATCCCAACCATTAATACATCACATTATGCATAAATCATCTCTGATTCAGGTGATTCATATTTGTATTGGTCTATTCACATTATTTGGATGCTTATAAATACTTGTGATTCTAATTTTTATGTTTTGTGTGTTTTCAGAGATTTGTTTTTAGTCCGAAATGTCCAGGGAAATTTACCAACAGAGTCACCAATGTTGTGACATCCTTCACAATGACCCCAAAATTGGAGACCCACCTTAAATTTTGTGATTTCAAGGGATTTTTGTTTATCCAATTTTGCTCGCATCAAGGTCTTGGAAAATTTTCTTTCACTTTGGAATTGTTGACATATTTACATTTTGAAGGTTTGAATGTAGTTGCAATGCTTGAAAACTGAATATTTTTATTATTTGCATATTAATTTCATTATTTCGAATCAAATAATTTGATTAAAATCATTTTCAAAGGTTTAAATGATTAATTTTTATTTAAATAATTAAATTTTATTTTAAGGTTAACCCTTACATTAATGCAAAATTGAAATGGACATATCTTGAGGCAGAATACTTCATTTGATCTCATTCAAAACTTGGTAAAAAACTATGGATTTTATCTTTCTAATGATACCAAACTTGCAAGATTCCAGATGTCAGTTTCACCAAAAAATAACAGGTTAGTTTAGAAATATAAGAACTTTGAAATATTTTTGAAAAAAAAGGAAAATTACGAGAAAGTAAAGTTTGGTTTTGTTTTGATATTATGATTATTGTTTCATTATGCAGGTAATACAAGGGCAAGGGTTTGAAGAATATAGTTATAAAATCCATTCCTGGTGAAGAAACGGAATAACTAAACTTTTCAAATTATAAATAAATCATTGAGATTCATGGAAAAGGTTGGACATTGACGAGTTGAAGATTGTGGAAGCGTTGGAAGAGGCCAAGTTAAAGGAAGAAAGTAGAGAATGCTGGTTTCTGAGAGTTCACAATTGTTTGTAAGATGAATCATTTACATAAATATACCTGTGTGATTCAGTTATGTGCAATTTCTATTCCTGAATTGAATGAGGTATTTTGATGTAATAATTTTCAATTTTATAAAGTTCCGTTGAAGATTGCATTAATCTATGATCACACTATGTTAGACTGGTGAATCATAGATTAGTTTAGTTGAACTATCCGTGATTATTTATTATTTTTTGTATGATTGTCCGAAAATTTTTAACATGTTTATTTTCTCTTTGATAAAACTTTTGAATTTTATTTTTAATTTAAATTGATACACATGTATATTCTTTCTAGTTCATCAAATTAGCAGAAAGAATTCTAGAACTGGTTTCAGAATAATTTTATTAATTTAGATGTTAGGTCAAATTAATATTTGGATTAAAGAGGATAAATGATAGTTTTAATGCCCATATTAAGGTTCATAAGATTGGGGTATTGAAACAGATGTTCTTGAGACGAAAGTTTGGATAGTTGAAAAGGATATAAATTTAGATATTTTCTGAGAGTATCCAGATTTCATTTTTAAAAGTTATATTTACTTTGAAAGCATTTAATTCATAAATATTTTTCAAAGTTAAATATTTATAAAATACTTCTTTTATGAGCTTTATTTTACTATAAAATAAAATTTTACAAAGTAAGGTCTAAATTAAGCTTCATTGTCTGTTATTTCAAAGACATTAATATCTGCAAAGGAGGCAGGACATTATTTTTCATTCATCTTTATTAGATTGGATTTTAATATTATTAAGAGAGTTTGAATAAATAATTATTTTATTAGACAAACAGTTGGGAAGTGAATTCATTATTTTTGTCCCAAAGGTTTGTTGAAATAATAAATTTTTATTTTTATTTTGACTATTCATTAAAGTTAAAAAGGAAAGTTCAAAGTTAGATGTTAGATTTCATTGATGCTAAGTTTCATTTAAAAACATCTAGACAGAAATAAAATAATTTTTGTATGCTTAAGAGTGAGATCCCAAAACAAAAGCTATTTTATGAAATGGATATGGAATATATATACCCCATGAAACCCATGAAATCATTTATTTAGTTTACCAGGCCCCTTGTTAACAACAATTGCAAACCACATGGAATTCAAAGGTATTTTTACATATATATACATGCTTAAACATTTGAAACATTTTTAAGCGAAGACCTTGAAGAAATTCCTATTTCTTTGAAAAAAAGAACTTAAAGTTCTAAGTTGTTGAGTGGTTTTGTGACTTAACAAAATCATGCATCAACACACCTCTCCTGTAAGATGATAAATTTGTATGGTGGTACTTTGAGAGGAGCACATTTAAAATTTAAAGAAAAATATTTTTTTTTTACTAAAAGTAAGGTATCATTGTGTAACTTTGACCACTAGATGATTGAAATATCATGAAATCATGACCATTTTATTACTGTGCTATACATAATTTGCAAGGTGGGCCATAAGAATTCCATGTTAAAATAGTAGTATAACTCTGCTTTTGAGAGCACTTTTGAGAGCAAAATATTTCCTACTTTATATTTTTGGGTTGAAGAAATGAACTCTAGATTCTTCGATTGAAAGAAAATTAAAATCCATATTAGGTAAGAAGAATACCTAAAAGCTTCTTGAGAACCTCCCTGTATATTGAGTAAGCCTATATACATTTTCTAAGCCAGATATGCTAGCCAATCAAAGAAAAATGGCACTGTGTTCTTATCTATACGGGAAGTTTCATAGAATTAGAATTTGACATACAATGTGCTATCGCAATATGCCATCCATATACTTGTGCATATGATTCTAACCCTACCACCATAGCTGCATGGAGAAAATTTCCTTATTTTTGAATTTTGATAGAGGAATTGGTGATTTTGGCAAGGTTCCTTTGGGAGGGGGTTTTGACATATGCTCTTGCATAAATAATTTGATATTGAGAGTAGGGGTATAATATTTGGTAGACGTAATTGGATCAAATGCTATGGTATTTATAGTGGGATTTTTGTTACAATTGAATATGACCCTAATTGTATCAACATCTAGGGTAAAAATGACATCACCTTTGGAATTCCTAACAATTCTATGTTTTACATTGTAAAATATTTCCATATCTCTAACTAATTCAAGGTAGGATTGAAAAAGGGTGCATATATACCAAGAAAGTAGAGAGTGAAAAGAGAATGTACTCAAATTCGATGGGCTGATACCTTTCCCTACTCTAGCTTCCACATCTCTTCAAATATTCTCTAGATTTTTCCATATTATGATGGTATTAGTGATGTGGAAATCTAGATCTATGAAACTGCTCTCGCTTTTCTTGACCTTACACTTTTCCTTAGTAGCTGAAGAAGATGTTGCCATGGTTGTTTAATGTGATTCCATTATGTGAAAAATCCTAGAAGCAACTCAAAGAATCTCAGAGATCTTAGAAGAATTTGGGGAACACCGTATGTAGAGGACAATGTTTAGAGAATAGAGAGGTGAAGAAAAAGCTTTTGTGGCATAAGTAGACATGCATGCATGCATTTAGGGTGGCATGCATTAATTTTGGTTGGTGGTGCATGTTACATGAATAATTTTGAATGTTATTGGATGTCTTATTTCATGTGCCACCTTCTAAAAACCAACCGCCATGCATCACCATTTATTTCGGACCAATAACTTCACATCACCTCTCCTTTGGGCCAAAAAATTTGTGTCACCTTGGTGTGACGTCCTTCACAACGACCCCAAAATTGGGGACCCACCTTAAATTTTGTGATTTCGAGGGATTTTTGTTTAGCCAATTTTGCTCGCATCAAGGTCTTGGGAAATTTGCTTTCACTTTGGATTTGCTGACATATTTACATTTTGAAGGTTTGAATGTAGTTGCAATGCTTGAAAACTGAATATTTTGATTATTAGCATATTAATTGCATTATTTTGAATCAAATAGTTTGATTAAAATCATTTTCAAAGGTTTAAATGATTAATTTTCATTTAAATAATTAATTTTCATTTAAATAATTAAATTTCATTTAAATAATTAAATTTTATTTTAGGGTTAACCCTAAAATTAATGCAAAATTGAAATGGACATATCTTGAGGTAGAAAACTCCGTTTGATCTCATTCAAAACTTGGTAAAAAGATATGGATTTTATCTTTCTAATGATACCAAACTTGTAAGATTCTAGATGTTAGTTTCACCAAAAAATAGTAGGTTAGTTTAGCAATATGAGAACTTTGAAATACTTTTGAAAAAAAAGGAAAGTTACGGGAAAGTAAAGTTTGGTTTTGTTTTGATATTATTATTATTGTTTCATTATGCAAGTAATACAAGCACAAGGGTTTGAAGAAGATAGTTATAAAATATGTTCTCAGTGAAGAAACACAATAATTAAACTTTTTAAATTATAAATAAATTATTGATATTCATGGAAAATTTCGGACATTGATGGGTTGAAGATTGTGGAACCATTGGAAGAGGTAAGTTAAAGGAAGAAAATAGAGAATGCTAGTTGTAGAGATTTCATAATTATTTGTAATATGAATCATTTACATCAATATACCTATGTGATTCAGTTATGTGCAAAGTCTGTTCCTAAATTAAATGAGGTATTTTGATGTAATAATTTTCAATTTTATAAATTTTTGTTGAAGATTTCATTAATTTATGATCACACTGTGTCAAACTCGTGAATCATAGAGGACAACCCAAAATTTCAAACTTGCTTTGACCATATCTCATTCATCTGGACTCGGATTGAGCTAAAATTTTCAGAGTACATGCCTAAAAAACCCTAGAACGTCTCCACCAATTTTTATATCATTTGGAGCAACACATATTCTAACACATCCCTACGTGTGAAGAAGATTTTTGGCAAGTGACTATGCGAAGGTTTCATCTGGGTTGAGTGCAACCAGCTCCAGAGGTTGGCTTTTAGGGCCTTCAGGCCCTAGCGGCCAATATTTTTGTGGTTTATGCTCAATATTTTAACAAGAAATGTTGCATGGGATCCAATATGGGTTAGAAATTTGTCTTTCAACAGATCATACCATGAACTTGAATGACAATGACTTCCAATTTTCTACACAAAAGAAAAGTGAAAACCATACCTTTCCATGATGTCTATGGCAAGGATTAAAGAGATCACAAAACAATTTTCAAGTAGTTGATCAAAAAATGGCTCATATCTCAAGTGAATATGGTGCTAAGGTGCACCCACAAAATAATTCTACTATGAAAAACCCTGTCAAGGGTAAGAATTTTGAAAACTCATCCCCAAAAATGAATTTTAGGGATGCCCTTCATGGTGGATAGCCTTAGCCCAATGCTAATATCAATCTTAAGGCTTCCAATAAGCCTCTAATAATGCCTAAGATTGATCCTAGGAAAATAGAGTCAGGATGTCTTAAAGCAGCTGATGGAACTCCTATTGTTAAGCTTGATATAGGTAACATTTAGACTGGCATTGAAGATTTGGAGAAAAAAAGACTAATTTTTTGGTTCGTGGGTTTTTGCCCAAGCCTATCTGCTTTCAAATTTTGGGCTACAAAAATATGGAAAACTAAAGGTGAGTTACAAATCTCTATTTATCCAAATTGTTATTTTCTTGTTTTATTTGCTAATAATGAAGATAGAGAAAAAACTTTTCAAGGGGGTCCTTGGTTTTTTGGAAGGGCAGGGCTTTTTGTGAAGCCCTGGCATACTAAATTTAAATTCAAAGAAAATATGCCTTCTATAGCTCTTGTGTGGGTTAGACTCTTTGGCCTCCTTATTGAATTTTGGACTCCTATTATTTTTTCTTCAATTGGAAACTCTTTAGGAACTTTTATGATGACTACTGATTGTACTCAAAATTTTGAACATATTATTTATGCTCGAATTTGTGTTTTAATGGATTTTGAAAAACCCCTACCTAAAAATATCACATTACAATTTGGGGACTCTGATAACATTCCTTTTTGTTGTAGAATTTGCCATGAATATGGTCATTTGGCCAGTGCTTGCCCAAATAAAATTCCTAATCAAAAGAAAGAAGATATAAACTCAATAGGTTTCCAAATGCCTAAGAAGAAGAACACTAAAAAAAAAACAATTATGAAGGATAAATCAAAGTCATCTGCTAATATGTTTGAAATCCTTTCCACAAATGATGTCTCAAGTGAGGAAGAGGAAATAATGAAAACATAAATCTTAGAAACACAATTTAAATATGAAGGGAAGAACTCAAAGACAAACCAACAAATCAAAGGTTTTCAATAGAAAAAAAGGATAAAATTTACACAATAAAAACAATATTTTAAATGTTAAAAATTCAAATAATACAGGTCCCAATATAGACTCTATTGAACCCTCTAGTAAATTTTTGGCTATGTACGATCATTCTTCAAGGTTAGAAGCCATCTAAGATTCAATTGGAATAAGTCAAGAAACAAGGAAAAAACTGAAGATGGATTCTAATTAAAAAGCAGGTCGCATGACCAATCAATATCATATGGTAAAATACGATGAAAATAAGGTAACATTAATGCCCTTCCAAACTTTTTTAGCCTTGGTATTAATGAAGATCATCACTTGGAATATTAGAGGACTCAAAGGGAGTCTTTCAAAACAAAATGAAATTAGAATAATGATTCAAATATATCATTGACATCTTGTTTTCCTTCAAGAAACAAATATGTCAACGGAGGATATGGAATCAATTGCTAGTAAAATTTGGCCAGCTGGAGAAGTGGTTTACCTTAGTTCCCAAGGGACTTATGGTGGCATTTCTAGTCTTTGGGACCCAAAATAGGTAGTTATTCACCATATGGTTGGTAGTTGGGGTCTGTTAGCTATAGCTATTCAAAGTAGACATTCCAACCAAATTATGCTCTACATTACTATTTATGCTCTGACTGCTTTGGAGGAAAAAGAAGACAGTGGAAAGATATAACTCATATTATCTCTCATTTTCTTGAATCTTGGATCTTTATCGGAGGAGATTTCAATACCATCCTGTCTCTGGATGAGAAAAGGGGGAAATAGAAATTTAGACAAAAGTATTGACCTCATGAGCAAATATATTGCAAACCTCCATCTTGTGGACATCCAACTAGATAATGGCCTTATGACTTGGTCTAACAAAAGACACAACTTAGCTTGTATAATGGAGATATTGGATAGGTTTTTGCTCTTTGAAAATTTCTTAATCCATGGTCACATTCCTAAAGTGAAGACTCTTAATAATGTTGGTTCAGATCGATGGCCAGTCATGGTGGAAATGTGGAAAACCAATGTGAGTTTCTCTCCTTTTTGTTTTCAATTAATGTGGCTTAGAGACATCTTCTTTAGACCTCATGTGCAACAATGGTGGAAGGAAGGTAAACCTAGGCATGGGACTAAGGTGTTATGTTTTGCCAAAATACTGCAATACATTAAATCCAAAATCAAGACTTGGAACTAGAAAGAGTTTGGGGATGTTCATAAAAAAACATGAATTTATTGCTCATATTGAAAATTTGAATAAGAAAATCCATTTATATGGCCTCATAGAGAAGATAAGTGCAGATGAAATTAAACTCACAACTCAGTTAGAGGAATGGGAAAAAAGAGAAGAAATCTTATGGAAGCAAAAATCTAGAATTCAATGGCTCAAAGAAGGAGATCGAAACACAAATTTCTTCCACAAATCTCTTCTAGCTCAAAGATCTCACAAATTTTTTTCTTCCCTGAAATTAGATTCTGGATATGTTGTTTATACTTGGGATGACATGAACTCTATTGTTGTTGATTACTTTTCTAATCTTTTTGCTACTACTCCTCTTGAATTAACTTCTCAAAAAAATGTTCTTCAACCAATCCCTTATATTATCACTTATGAGGAGAACTCAATTTTAACTGCTCCTGTTACTATGAATGAGCTTCAACAGGTAGTTTTTAAAATGTAAAAAGGGAAAACCCTAGGTCCTGATGGTTTTCCCTTTGAGTTCTACCAAGAGTTCTGGGATATCCTTCATGTTT
The DNA here is from genome assembly GCA_028583015.1 of Wollemia nobilis. Classification (NCBI taxonomy): domain Eukaryota; kingdom Viridiplantae; phylum Streptophyta; class Pinopsida; order Araucariales; family Araucariaceae; genus Wollemia; species Wollemia nobilis. The sequence goes on along the minus strand of JAQPPZ010003242.1, from coordinate 395,667 downwards.
ATTTATTAGAGGTGGTGGAAGAATCTAGGAAATCCAAATAAATTTTGAATGTTATCAATAAAACTTATATTAATATTGTTACAAAATCTCAATAGGTTGATCATATCTTAGCTTTTAGACCTATTGCTTTATGTAATATTCTTATCAAAATCATTACTAAAATCATGGCAGAAAGGTTGAAGCCTTTTTTGCATAAGATTATTTTCCCAAAGCAAGGGGGTTATGTGGAAGGGCATCAAATAGTAGATGAGGTAGTTCTTACTCAGGAAGCCATCCATTCCATGGATATGATCTCCTTCCATGTTCATTCGGTTAGACTTATCCAAAGCTTATGATAGAGTGGATTAGCACTTCCTTATCAAAGTTTTGAGGCAATTTGGTTTCTCTAAGGATTGGATGTATTGGATTATGGGATGTATCTCTTTAGTTTCCTACTTAGTTCTCATAAATGGCAGGCCTTCTCAGTTGTTGCCAACTTCCAAAGGTACTAGGCAACGTGACCCGCTATCCCATTATTTATTCATCATTCTTGTTGAATTCTTGGGTAGGACTATAACCAAAAATAGGGAAAATAAAACCCTTGAGGGAGTTACCATTGCTCATGGAGCTAGACCTATCTCTCATCATAAATTTTTGGATGAATCTACACTTTTAGATAAATCTACAGTTAGGGAAGCTTCTAATATTAAGCAAATCATTATATATTTTTCTAAGGCTACTGGGCAGTTAATCACTGAAGATAAATCTAAAGTTATTTTATTTCACTGCTCTTCTAGACAAGAATCCATGGTCTTGGATAAATTAAAATATAAGAATACCTCCCTTCCAATCACTTATTTAGGTATTCCCATAAATATTCAAAGGCAAAAAAATAAATATTGGAATTGGTTGTTGGACGAAGTCAAGAAGAAAATTGGAAAGTGGACCAATAGGTGGCTTTCTTCTGGGGGTAGAATCAGCTTGGTAAAATCAGTCCTTCAAGCTATTTCTATTTATTTATCTTATTTTTTGAATATTCCAAATGATGTTCTTCGAGAACTAGATCAAATCAGTCATCATTTCCTTTGGAGTGGTACTAAGGAGAAAAGAAAATGGGCCTTGGTGAAATGGGACACTTTATGTCTTCCTAAGAATAAATGGGGGTTAGGATTCTGGTCTTCTATTAATAACAACAAAGCTTTAGCTTCTAAATTATATTTGAGGATGTTGCATAACCCCAATGCTCTTTGGGCCAATAGTATTCATACTAAATATGCTGAGAACAAATTCCTAAAGACCTTGTTCTCTATCAAATTCCTACCAAAGGTTCTCCCATTTTAGTAGTTCTTAATACTGGTGAGGATTTGATAAAGAAAATTTTATTTTAGATCATTCATAATGGTCAAAAAGTAAATTTTTGAATAGATTCTTGAGATGGTCACAAGCCTTTGATAACTCAGTTTCCCGATTGGAGGCCTTGGATGGAGGAGCTTCATCTAGCTAACTGGATAAAGGTGGCTAATTACTGTCGGTACCATACTGGTAATTCAAATGTTGGTAGATATTGGATCCCTATTGAGGACTGGCCTATTCAAATCCTAGAAAGGAAAAGACAAGATATCCAAGGCATCCTTCATATGAGATCTCACTCTTGGTCCCATGAAAAATATTGTTTTGGATGGAACAACACTACTAAGGGTGAGTATTCAGTTGCTCAAGGTTATTTGACCTTATGCAATAATAATCCCAACCATTCTTCTGACATATTTTCTCAATTGTGGGCTCAAAAACTCTAGCCTAAGGTGAGGTTATTTAATTGGCTTTTATTTCATCGTAGGGTGCTTACTAGTGAGCAACTTATGAAGCATGGTTTTCATGGCCCTTTTAGATGTGAGATGTGTGAAGAGAATGTAGAAACTCTCAACCATATTTTTATTGAGTGTACTTTAGCCTCTGAGCTATGGAGGAGAATGGCCACTTTAATTGGCTTAAAATGGTCCATTTTTTTTACTTTTGAATAGCTTTGGAGGGATTGGCCTAATCAAGAGGGTGTTGATCATTTTATTAGGCAATTAGTTTGGATGGGTTCTACCATTTTTCTTTGAAATATTTGGATTGAAAGGAACATTCAATTTTTTAATCAAGATAGGAAGGATATTCACTATATTTGGAAAAATACCATATCCAACTTAGTTGAATCAATCCATCAACTTCTTAATCACCCCAAAAACTACCACAAAAGATGGGATCAAGTGATGCAAAGATTGAATATTAAATCTTCTAAGGGAAACCAACTTAAAGGGAATGTGAGTATTAGTAAGATGGATAGGACAAGAGATTGGCAATCTCCTCCTAAGGATTTTGGAAAAGTCAATATTGATGGAGCATTTAGAGGGAACCTTGGAAAATCTAGTGTGGGAGGAATTGGTAGACTTTCAAATGGCTTCCTAGTTTTTACTTTTGTTGAGAATTTGGATATTCTTTCCAATAACCTTGCTGAGGGATATGGTATCCTTAGAGGTCTTCAGGAGGCTACTAAGGTTGGATGGGAAAAGGTGTTAGTTGAGTCTGACTCTCAGCTTATGATTAATCTTTTGAAGACTCCTTCCAAGAATCATAAGGTTGATTGGAGAATAAAAAGAATTATTGAGAATATTCAATTAATCTAGATGGGGTTTTTGAAAGTTGATTACAATCATGTGGTCAGAGATCAAAACAAGAGTGTTGATGCTTTAGCTAATTGGAATTTAGACAAAGGTGATCTTACTTGTTATGGCCACCCTCCTAGATGGTGGGCTTCACAAATTAGGGTAGATCTTATTTCTATAATTTCTTTGGATGGCTCCAGTTTTGAAGGTACCTAGTTTCTTCTTATTTTTTTTTCTTCACTTTGGTTCATTCAGGTTTTTTTAGTTCTGATGCACCTTGTCGGAGCCATAACTTGTGAACCATACATCTGTTTGCATTGAAATTTAATAGGTGGTTCCATGTGCATGTTTGGTATCTGATCCTATTGACCCTCCAAAAATCATGTTTTTGGGACCTAACTCCGACATCTAGTACCCCAAAATTAGCTTTTAGAATAGGTTCCCGGGTTTTTTGGATTTTTTTTGCTATTAGAAGTTTATTATCTTTTGTTATACCTTAAGTTGAGACCTAATATTTTAAATTAAGGTTAATTATTGTAAGAGGGATGTGTGCACCAAATTTGGGCATAATATGACTCATTTCTATTTTTAGCATTTTTAGAAAAAAGACATTTTTAGGGCTTCTTTAGGGTTTCTTGAATTCAGGAATGAGAAGAATATTAATTGGCAATTTTATTCCATTATTGAATATGTGTTATGTAATTAAAGTCCATTTTGTTGGTCTCTTGTAGCTGATTTTAGACCAAGTTCCCTAGCTCACTCTTTTCTTTCTTTTGTTTCCTTTGTTGTTTCTTGCCTTAATAGTCTTCTCGTCTAGATAGGTCATTGTTATGTTCAATTCTTTATATATTTTGTTTAATTTTTTAAGGCGTGTGTGTGTTATTTTGTTTTGTTTTGTTTTTGTGTTATTTGTGTTGTTTTTTGTTGTTCTTGTGTTTTTGTTGTTTTGTGTTTTTTGTTATTGTTCTTGTGTTTTTGTCGTTCTTGTTCTTGTGTTTCTCTTTGTTTGTGTTAATTCATATTTTTTTGTGTGAGTGTTTTCTATGTTTTTTGTTTTTGTTTATTGTCTATTATTGGTTGTTTTTTATTTTTGTTTTTATTTTATTTTTTTAATATTTTAGGTTTTGGTTGTGTTTATTTTTCATGTTTTTTTTGGGTTATGTCTTTGTAGTGTTCTATTATTTTTGTCTTGTTTGTGTTTTGTTATGTGGTTCTTGCGTTTTTCTATGTGGTTCATGTTGTGTTTTATTTTATCTTATTATGTGTGTGTTTGGTTTTGCTTTTATTTTTCACACACTTAAGGACCATGTTTTTTATTTTATTTTATTATTTTTATTATTATTTACTTATTTTTAAATTGGGTTTGTGTGTTTGTTTGCTCCTTGAGTATGTCAAAGGTGGTAGGTTAGGTACGAGTCCTAGGCATTTTTTGTGGAATGGATACCCCTGCCTCCTTGGGTATTAACCGAAAGTGGCATCCCTTTTGGGATGTTTACCACAAAAAAAAAATTGGTGAATCATAGATTAGTTTAGTTGAACTATCTGTGATTATTTATTATTTTCTGAATGATTTTACAAAAAAATTTAAAGTGTTTATTTTCTCTCTGATAAAACTTTTGAATTTTATTTTTAATTTAAATTGATACACATGTATATTTTGTCCAGTTCATCAAATTAGCAGAAAGAATTCTAGAACTGGTTTCAGAATAATTTTATTAATTTAGAGGTTAGGTCAAATTAATATTTGGATTAAAGAGGATAAATTATAGTTTTAATGCCCATATTAAGTTTCATAATATTGGGGTATTGAAACATATGTCCTTCAGACGAAAGTTTAAAATTTATATTTACTTTAAAAGCATTTAATTCATAAATATTTTTCAAAGTTAAATATTTATAAAAGACTTCTTTTATAAGCTTTATTTTACTATAAAATAAAAGTTTATAAAGTAAGGTCTAAATTAAGCTTCATTTTCTGTTATTTTAAAGACATTAATATCTCCAGAGGAGGCAGAACATTATGTGTTCATTCATCTTTATTAGATTGGATTTTAATCTTATTAAGAGAGTTTGAATAAATAATTATTTTATTAGACAAATAGTTGGGAAGTGAATTCATTATTTTTGTCCCAAAGGTTTGTTGAAATAATAAAATTTTCTTTCTATTTTGACTATTCATTAAATTTAAAAAGGAAAGTTCAAAGTTATATGTTAGATTTCATTGATGCTAAGTTTCATTTAAAAACATCTAGACAAAAATAAAATTATTTTGGTATGCTTAAGAGTGAGATCCCAAAACAAAAGTTATTTTATGAAATGGATATGGAATATATATACCCCATGGAACCCATGAAATTATTTATTTAGTTTACCAGGCCCCTTGTTAACAACACTTGCAAACCACACAGAGTTCAAAGACATTTTTACATATATATATACATGCTTAAACATTTGAAACATTTTTAAGCGAAGACCTTGAAGAAATGTCCATTTATTTGCAAGAGAGAACTTAAAGTTATTAGTTGTTGGGTGGTTTTGTGACTTGACAAAATCATCCATCAACAAATTGGTGCTAGAAGGAGGGCATGAAACGTAATGATTTTGATTTTATCATTTGCAATTTGTTATAAAAATAAATAAAATTGTTTGAAAATTTCAATTTATGTTGCATTAACGTTAATCTATCATAAATTCAAAAATTAGGTTATGATGCAATTTTTGTGAATTTTCATATATAACATTGCATATTAAAGTTGGTTCAATGGGAGAAAATGATTTACTATTTTAAAAAACATGATGGAACAATTATGCTAGAAGAACATATTAGAACATATAAAAATATTATGCTTAGTTTTCAAATTATGCAAGAAGATGTTTTCTATAGAATGTTTCCATACACATTAGATGAAGTTGCTAGAGATTGGTTTATCAATTTACCTGCAGGTTCTACCGCTTCTTGGAATCAACTTGAAACAATGTTCCTTGAACACTTTAGAGGTAGTTTCATTATGATTGATCATAAAAGTTTATTACTTGAGGAAGATGAGTTTCTTATTGAGGATAGGTTTTTCGAAGGTGAAGAAAGTGAATCTGAAGAGCATTCGATTGTTAAATTTACAAAATGTGAAGATATGGTTGAATCTTACCCTTTAGCTTCTGAAGATAATTATTACAATGTATGGGGTATGTATTGTGGATCATTGTTTTATCACACATCTATTCATAAAATATCTGTTTCACTTACTATGCAGGAGGTTGAAACTTCTGTTTCAAAAGAGGATTTCACAATTCCAATGCAATTAGTAAATGATATGCCAATTTCAAAAATAGAATAGGTTGCAAGAGTTGATCATTCTAAACATCATCGTAAAACCTTTTTATGATTCATCTATTTTAGATGAAGAAGAGGTAAATTATTTTCTTTCATTCTTGAATGCTGAAGGTTTGAGTTAAAATTTTCAGGATTGTATTGAATAATAAAATGAAGAAACTTCATGTATGGCTAGAAAAGAATTAGAAGTTCCTATTAATCTTAAAGAAACTATTGCTTTGTTTGATCAACAATATTTATGGTGTGGAATAGATGGACACATTCTTGATTGGATGCCAATTTTTGATGCTTCTGAAAAGCAGGTTATTGATGATGGAATACAAAATGATGGTGGTGATTATAGAGATCATGGAGAAAAAGAAAATACTATAAGGTATCATAAAATAGTGGTAAATGAAAGTGCACAAAAGGTAGACTCTTATCCTTTGTATTCAAACATTCAAGAATCAGGTGAATTTCTACATAATCATTTATTGGCTCCCATTGTTGTTTATGATGAGATGTCATTAGGGGTCGATGAAGCAATAGAAGGGATTCTCATTCCCACCACCAATAGGATTGTATTTTCAAATTAAAAAGAATATATGCTTGAGTTATTGAACCAAATTCATAAACAGCTAACAATTCAACCTAGGATACAAAACTATAATGATCCTTAATTTGTAAACATCCTGGATTCTTGCAAATTGTTACATGAATATGATTTGCCTATAAACATTGATGATGATGTTGCTTTAAAATTTTTAGAAGTTGCTTCATATTTGAAAGAAATCCTATATACTTGTAAAAATGAGAATTTAGGTCAAAATGATGAATCAGGGTTTGAAATTCCTACCTTGTTGAATAAGCATAAGATCTTGGAAGATCGTGTATTTGCTTGTAAGGTTAATGAATCAAATATTAAACACATAATTGCTTATAATTTTGAATCAAATCAGTGGGGTGTGAAAATAAAAATTAAGGTTGCATGGTTTGGCCTAATCTTATTTTGGTTAAAATTATGTAAAGCTTGGAATGTAAATCATGAGATATGTATTTTAAGGTGTGTCTATCGTGTATGGAATCCAAGGAAATGATGGTATACATTTTGGTAGTGTCTTTTATATTATGTATATTTTTGTATATACTATTTTGTCATGTGATGTGTTGTTGTCATATGTTATTCTTGTGTTGTTTTTTTGTTGTTATGTTTGTTTTCCATATGTCTTGTTACGTTTTGTTGTGTATTGTTGAGATTAATGATAGTTTGACTTCACCAGACCTTGTTGGAATTTCATGATTGAATGTTTTTCAATTTGGCAAGTTTTAGGTGAGTCTTCTAAGAGTAGGGTATTTTGATTCTGGATTGAATAGGATGAGATTACCTAGTTTGAAAGCTTGTGAAACTTGAAAAATAAGAAAAGTGAGGTATTGGTTTATGTCCTCATGAATGTGAACTAAAGATAAAGCAAATATTAAAAATTAGAATTGTATTGCAAAAATTTTGTATCCTTGCATACACTCGCATTTCATAAAACATTTCATAATATTGCATACATCACCCTTAAATTCCATATTTCACATCCCATAGAAAGATAATTTATCGAATTCAAAAGTTTTAATTGATTTGATCGAAAGTCATGTTGCTTTAATCAGGGACACTTTCATAAAGACATTTTGTATAAAATTGTAAAAGATAAAGCTTCATATTTACAAACCATAACTTTCGAATTCTGGGTCACTCAACCATTTCTAGTATGGTATGCAACCACTGAAAAGCATATTAGATTCTCTTAGGATCATTGCACAATATACAATAAAAATATCTTGAGATCGGGTACCGATGTTGAAATTATCCAAAACCAAGCACAGTTTACACATTAAAATATTTTGGGTAAAATGGTCAAAACCATCTCGAAATAAAATGTAGGGCAAAAAGGGGCATCCTTGTCAGTCCTATCATGCAACATAGTCCATAAAACTCATTATTACCACAAATATTTGAAAAATCTAAACAAAATTAGAGTAGTAAGGATAGGGTCAAATTCTCATCATACTTTGGTTGAGAATTCAATTTGCCAAAGATCTAAGTCTATTTACATCACATACCATCGACTATTGGATTGTAAGGATTCATACTACTCATCCGTCAGAAGGAAGGGTAGTCATCCCCAAGGTTCAAGAAATCAAAAGCCAAACACATCAGTCACTATTGGATCATAAGGATTTGTAGTACTCGTCCGTCAAAAGGAAAGGTAATTGTCCCCAAGGTTCAAGAAATCAAAAGCCAAACACATCAGTCACTATTGGGTCATAAGGATTCATACTTCTCATCCATCAGAAGGAAGGGTAACTATCCCCATGATTCAAGGAATCAAAATCTAAAATTATGGACTATGGGGTTAAGCTCCACCGAGGCTATAGATGCTTGACTGGTAGTGGAGTACGCTCATGCATGGTGATATGTATCATTAAAAAGCGAGACCTATAATAATTATAAATGGACAGGCTAGCCTTGTGTTTCTTTCATAATAGGTTTAACCATTTTGGTCAAAATGAGGTACAGAACACACTTGCACACACACTAGTTCTGGATGATAGTAAGGTCATAACTGAGCTCTTGATCTGGTAAGGAACTCACAACACACACTTTTTGTCCTAAGAGTATTAGATAAGTTTTAGTGTGTTTGTTTATTGTACTAGAGTGTTTGAGTCTTTGTAAAACATGTCATTCATATTATTACATCTTGTTAATACATGTTTCAATTTACATCATATCATTTTCATATCATCTTATTTTCATGAATGTTCATTTTAGGACCCCTGATTAAAGTATGATGACAAGCATGACCAAAACAAATATTTATATTGAGATGATCATTAATACATATCACCTAATCCCAACAATTAATACATCACATTATGCATAAATCATCTCTGATTCAGGTGATTCATATTTGTATTGGTCTATTCACATTATCTGGATGCTTATAAATACTTGTGATTCTAATTTTTATGTTTTGTGTGTTTTCAGAGATTTGTTTTTAGTCGAAATGTCCAGGGAAATTTACCAACAGAGTCACCAATGTTGTGACATCCTTCACAACGACCCCAAAATTGGAGACCCACCTTAAATTTTGTGATTTCAAGGGATTTTTGTTTATCCAATTTTGCTTGCATCAAGGTCATGGAAAATTTGCTTTCACTTTGGAATTGCTGACATATTTACATTTTGAATGTTTCAATGTAGTTGCAATGCTTGAAAACTAAATATTTTTACTATTTGCATATTAATTTCATTATTTCGAATCAAATAATTTGATTAAAATCATTTTCAAAGGTTTAAATGATTAATTTTTATTTAAATAATTAAATTTTATTTTAGGGTTAATCCTTAAATTAATGCAAAATTGAAATGGACATATCTTGAGGCAGAAAACTTCATTTGATCTCATTCAAAACTTGGTAAAAAGCTATAGATTTTATCTTTCTAATGATACCAAACTTGCAAGATTCTAGATGTCAGTTTCACCAAAAAGTAGCAGGTTAGTTTAGCAATATGAGAACTTTGAAATATTTTTGGAAAAAAATGGAAATTATGGGAATGTAAATTTTGGTTTTGTTTTGATATTATGATTATTGTTTCATTATGCAGGTAATAAAATGGCAAGGGTTTGAAGAAGATAGTTATAAAATCCATTCCTGGTGAAGAAATGAAATAACTAAACTTTTCAAATTATATATAAATCATTGAGATTCATGGAAAAGGTTGGACATTGATGGGTTGAAGATTGCGGAAGCATTGGAAGAGGCCAAGTTAAAGGAAGAAAGCAGAGAATGCTGGTTGCAGAGAGTTCACAATTGTTTGTAAGATGAATCATTTACATCAATATACCTGTGTGATTTAGTTATGTGCAATTTTTGTTCCTAAATTGAATGAGGTATTTTGATGTAATAATTTTCAATTTTATAAAGTTCCATTGAAGATTGCATTAATCTATGATCACACTGTGTCAAACTAATGAATCATAGATTAGTTTAGTTGAACTATCTATGATTATTTATTATTTTTTGTTTGATTGTCCAAAATTTTTTAAAGTTTTTATTTTCTCTCTAATAAAACTTTTGAATTTTATTTTTAATTTAAATTGATACACATGTATATTTTGTCCAGTTCATCAAATTAGTAGAAGGAATTCTAGAGCTGGTTTCAGAATAATTTTATTAATTCAGATGTTAGGTCAAATTAATATTTGGATTAAAGTTCTAAGTTGTTGAGTGGTTTTGTGACTTGAAAAAATAATCCATCAACACACCTCTCCTCTAAGATGATAACTTTGTACGGTGGTAATTTGAGAGGAGCACATTTAAAATTTAAAGAAAAATGATTTTTTTACTAAAAGTAAGGTATCATTGTTTAATTTTGACCACTAGATGATTGAAATATCGTGAAATCATGACCATTTTATTTCAAGTGGCCTCTGAATGCCAAAATGTCATGAAATCATGACCATTTCCTTTGAAGGGGCCTCTAAATACCAAAATATCATGAAATCATGACCATTTCATTTGAAGGGGCCTTTGAATGCCAAAATATCATGAAATTGAGACCATTTTCTTTCAAGTGGCCTCAAAATACCAAAATATCATGAAATCATGATCATTTCCTTTGAAGGGTCCTCTGAATACCAAAATATCATGAAATCATGACCATTTCCTTTAAAGGGGTTTTAGAAAAAGAAACAACATATTTACATATAGTACATACGAAGTGAAGAAATTCATCTTAATTATAGTACAACTTCAGATGGAAGTCATTAACAGGGATGGGCTAAACTTGACCCTATTCATTTTTTAATTGGAAATAATTCTATTGTTTTTCTTCAATTATCTCAAAGGGTCCTTCCCAGAAAGCATCAAATTTCTAATGGTTTCCAGGTTTTGCTTTCTTTTCATTCCACCTTAGAACCAAGTCTCCTACCTTGAAATTCTTGAGAGTAGCCTTTTTGTCAAACCATTTCTTCATGTCTCCCATATGTTTTTGATAATGGTTATAGGCTTGTTATTTCTATTCTTCTAATTGTAGGAGTTGTATCAACATGTTTTCCATCGGTTCTGCTTCTTCTATGCTAGTTTTATTGAGCAACTTTGGAGAAAGTATTTCTATGTGCATCAAGAGGACTTCTTCCTTACCATAGACTAATGCATAGAGAGAGGTGTTGATGGATTTATTAATAGTGATCTTATAAACCCATAACGCTTGGTTTATTAAAGAGTTCCAACTTCTCTTATTATATTTTAGAGTTCACTTTAAGATTCAGAGTAGATTTTATTTTTTGATTCAACTAATCCATTTCCTTGTGGATAGTAATTTGAAAACATCTTCAAATAGATCCCATATCTACTAGAAAAATCAATAATTTTAGCACCTATGAAATATGTTCCATTTTATGTGACCAATGCATCCAGGATACTGAATATTGTGATCAAACTCTCAATGAATTCCATAACAACTTCTTGATCCACTTTCTTAGTGGGTACTGCTTCAACCCACTTAGTTAAATAATTAGTAGTAGCTAAAATATATTTATGTCTAGCAAATTACCCCAATGAAATATAAACCCCATTGTTGAATAGTTTCTTCAACCTAAATAGATTTTAAAGGTATTGAAGCATTTATATTTCTCCCTATGTCCCTTTGGAACTTCTCATAATTTTTGGTCACTCTCAAAGTATCTAATAAAATGGCTAGCCAATAGCACCCAATTATGATAATTTTTAACGCAATGGTTCTACTTGAGTAATGTCCTCTTGACGGACCTCCATGGAACTCATCCAAGATTCTTTTTTTTATCATATTTTATGCATCGAAGTAATACCCCATCTAGATTTATTTTGTACAATACTTTAGGTAGTAAAGTGTAATTCGAAGCTTGGATCATGTATCTCCTCATTTGTGAAGCATTTAAACTTACTAGAAATTTTCTAGTCTAGAAATATTTGATCAATTCATCAGCCCAGTCAGTACTCCCAAGGGTTAATAATCTCTTGGGGTTGTTTCATATATTTGAAAGGCTACATATTCTTAATGAGGCTTATTTGGTGAGTTCTTGACATAATGCTCTACCTCTCACTAGCTTGGTCGGGTGGATATCAACATTGTACTCTTGTATCTTTGATATTCAACCAAATATTTTCTCACCAAGCTCCCCTTGTATGATGAAATTTCTAACATCAAGGTGGACCACATACACACTGGTCCTAATAAATGAAAGAAAATACCTAAATGTTTTTAACAATTTCATTATCACGTAAACTTATTTTTTGTTGAAGTTGTACTTTTTTTTGTGTTCCTACGTGGTCTAACTTAGAAATGGTATGTTCCTCTCTTCGTTGTAAAACCCTTTCTGAGTAATTATTGTAGTATAAATCTCTTGATCACCTATAACATACAAGATGAAACCTTTGGAATAGTTCAAATTTACTAAGACGAGTGCTTGGGCTATCTATTCTTTTATTTTTTTGAAAACCTTCTTCCATAAGTTCATCCACTTTAATTTAGCATCCTTTTTTAATAAATAAATCATAGATTTGATGATTTGAGTAAAAAATTTATCTACCCGAAGAAGGATTGCAAGCCCTTTTTATTTGGAGGTAAAGGAAGTTCTAGCAGTGCTTTCGCTTTGTTAGGATCTATAACCATATTGATATTATAAATGATGTGACCTAGAAAAAACCCTTATTCCACAACAAATATAAACTTCTTTAGGTTCAAAGAGATATCAAACTCCCCACACTTCTCAATGACTCTTCTGAGATGGTCAACATGATCCTCTTTGTGATGAGAGAATGCTATCATATCATCTAAGTATATTACTATGATCTTGTTGACAAGTTCTCCAAAAGCCACATCCATTATCCTTTGAAATGTTTCTCTAGCATTGAATAATCCAAAAGGTATCCTATGATAAGAAAATGTTCCCCACTTGGTGGTGAATGCAGTTTTGAATTGATCTTTGTCTTTGACCCACACTTGGTTATACCTAGAAAACCCATCCAAGAGCGAGAATATTTCTAATCCCACTACAATATGTAGAGTCTGGTCAATTTGCATTAGAGGATAATGGTATTTTAGTGAATATTTATTTAGGTTTCAAAATTCAACGCACAATCTAATGTCTCCATTCTTTTTCCTTACAAGAACCAAGTTAGTTGTCCAAGTAGAATGTTTGATAGGGTAGACAATCTTGGCTTTAAGAAACTTTAGTAGTTCCTACTTCATCAGAGCTTTGATCTTCGGGTTCATTGGTATTTTATTTTTTTAGAAGGTTTTTGCACCTTCTTCAAGCTTGATGGTATGCTATATGGTCTCTTTAGAGTAGACCTTAAGATCACCATAAGTCTAGGCTATGATATCGGGGAATTCTTTGCATAATCTTTGAATTTGGTCCAATTCCTCTTCTGTAGTGTTCAGGCCCACTATAATAGGCTTGTTTTACTCCATTTAGACTTCTTTATATCTATGTTTGTCAACTTTCATCTTATGGCCACTCAACCTATCATTACTATCAAACATGCTTTCGAGAGTGATCAATCCTTTTAGGATATAGTTATTTTTCAATTGCATCATACTTGCATCTTCCTCATATTTAGACACTCTATCATTTTAGTAGTTCATATAGTGGACAAGGATGTCCACTATATGTTCATCATTTGTGAATATCTGCCAAAAGGTATCTCTATCTAGCACATAAGGCTTGTAGATCAATCTAACTATTTTAGACTTTTGGATGAGATTGTTTATGGGGCAAATATTTATACCTATTGAAACCAATAAATCAACATGGGTGTTCTTTTCTCTATAGATTACTTTGATGTTTAGAACTTCAAAGGCTTGTATAAAATCCAAGATCTTATTCTTGTAATATTTGAGGTAGTGTTGCTTACTCACACATTTCTCGGTGACCTGATTCACTATCAATTTGGAATATCCAAAATGTAGAGTTGTTTAATACCTAGCTTCTTGGATTTCTTAAGGCCTAGGAATAGTGCTTCATAGTCTACTACATTTTTAGAACAACTCTAGGTTAATCGATAAGAAAAAACCTTATCTTCACCCATTGTAGAGATTAAAAAAATACCTACTTCAGCTCCATTTCTCCATCTGGTACCATCGAAGACAAGTTTTTACTTTTGATCGGTATATGGATCTACCTAGTAGAGAGGAGTGGGGTTGCTTTTCTTAGGTTTCATGATTGAGTAGATTACAAGATCTTTTTTAGTCATAGCATTGAATTATTGGAGAGATAATTGATCTTCTTCTTGTAGTATGTTGAGAGCTTACTCCATTAAGTTTAAGTCTTCTTATTCCTCGGTCATCATGTTCACTGTCTGTTTCATTTCCTCTTAAAGTTTTTCAATATGAAAGGTTGAAGGTTTCTCATTGAATATTTTTACTCTCTTACCCTTGAATGATATTTCCAAGTGCAAGAAATCCAATGATAAATATCCTCCTATTTTTATGGTGAATTCACTAGAGAGACACATACCAAAATAAGGTTCTAAATCCACTACCACTACCTCTTGTATAACCGTGAGTTGAGGCAATCTATGTAGTACTATTGGGATATATTTAATTACCCCTAAAGTTTTGATAAGGGTTCTATATAGTTGCAAGACACTAGGATTGTTCCTTATGTATTCCATCCCCATGATGTTGTATACAACTTTGGGTATCATGGTGGTTGTAGCTCTTGAGTCTATCATGCAATTATGTACCACCCATCCTTCCATATTAAGATATAGATAGAATGGAGAAGGTCTTTTTTTTCCTGTAGTGGATTTTAGACTAGCCTACATAGAATTCAATTGAGCAGGGGTTTTATTCCTATTTTTGTAGATCTCAAGGATTCTTGCAATAAGTCAATTTTTCCTAGAAACTGCAATGCATCATACATAATCACTTTGGAGGGAGTCTTCTTCATTTCCTTGACTATGTTGAAAGGGAGATGTTTGAAACTTTTATCTTTTTATTTTACAACAGTGTCGTACTTATTTCTATACCTTTGAGTAGCATTTATCCTTTGAATCTTAGTCAATGAGGGGCATCTCAATTTATATCTTGCTTCTGCTTGTATTTCTGCTTCTTTCTATAAAGGATCTTCCTTGCGTGGCTCCACTTCATGCTGACTTAGGTTATATGCTACTTTCTCATAGGGAAATATCTTCTCAACTTGATTCTTTAGAGGTGAAGGTACTTTCAAAGGATTAAGTTCCTAGGGATTTACCTGTAAAGACTTTTTCCCTGATTGGGTTAGAATGACTACTTGCTTCATGGAATGCATCATGAAATTTTGATTTTCTTTCCTAATCATGTTTATCTATCCTTTGAGGGTTTTCCCTACCTTCTCAATAACTATCTTCTAGACATGATATTGATGGATCATACATGAGTTTTCACCATGTGGATCGTTACATGTAGAGCACCAAAATTTTAACTTTGTTGAAGTATTAGTGGGTTCACTATCTTCATTGGTGTAAATCACATTTGATTTGTGATTTTTATCACTCATCAAGATTGGTCTCTTGTTAGTTGTGGAAATCTCCTTGCTCTATATGTTTTTGTGGTAAAAGGAGAGATTCAAAGTGATTGAGCATTGTGGTTAATGTGAAACATATTGAGTCTCTAACAATTCTCTATGTGTTTCTATGGTAAAAAGAGATTGAAAGTGATTGAGCATTGTGGTGAATTCGAAGCATATTGAGTCTCTAACAATTATCTATATTTTTTATGAGATTGGAAAATTTCTAGTGAGGACTTTTTGAGCAGATTTGAGGCAAGTCTTAGAGAGGACTTGTGGATAGATTTATGTGAGCTTTTGTGGAAGCTTACAATACAAATTTGAGGATATATATTTAGAGTACACTGGACGATTTCTAGAGAGGACTTGTGGATAGATTATTATGAGATTATGTGGAAGATTACAAGGTAAATTTGAGATAAATATTTGAGGAGACTTGTGAGCAGATTTGATTAATTCATTTTTTTGAACCTTGAGTTAAGTTTTGGGGTAGATCCAATAGATTTGATTTGTGATTGAGTCAAGTTTTGTGTTAAGGCTTGAGAACAGAGATTGAGGATATATTTGTGCTATACCGAAGGACTGTATTTAGTGCAAATTTGAGGACAAATATTGAGTATATTTGTGCTATACCAAAGTCCTCTCTAGAAATTGTCTAGTGTACCCTCAATATCTATCCTCAAATATATATTGTAAGCTTCCAAAAAAGCTCTCATAAATCTATCCACAAGTCCTCTCTAAGACTTGCCTCAAATCTGCTCAATAAGTCCTCACTAGAACTTATCCAATCTCATAGAAACATATAGAGAATTGTTAGAGATTCAATATGCTTCACATTCACCACAATGCTCAATCACTTTCAATCTCTCTGCTTCTCATATTTCCATTGAGGTCATCTTATTTGTCATAGTTTTCAAGGTCAATTGTAGATATTGTAAAGATGTAAGTTGAGGATATAGATTTGGTGAAACTACCACCAAAAGAAGTGCAGGGATGATAGGTAACATTGGAGGGGTGAGGGGTACTATATCACTAGGATAGTAGGTTGCCTAAACCATCTGGGAAGACCTATATTAGAAGTAGAAGTAGGACTTGGGAAAGTAGTATTAGATGCTTGTGGTAGATTCAGGAAGATAGGAATTATCATCTTTTAAGGGAAATTTTTGATAGTTATTAAATCCCTTTCTTCTTTTTGAGCTTCTCAAAAAATCTCTAGGAAATTAAATGCTTGGGATTTCCTAATAGCCATGCTTATGTCCGAGTTAAAATATATCAGGTAATAATACATTGATTATTCATTTATTGACCTTAATCCATTAGGTACTCTCTGCCAAGTTTGAATAAATATGATATTAAAGTTGACTATATCCTTTTGAGGGTGCTCCTGAATGACGGTGAACTGGTTTAGCAAAGAAAATGGGTCAACATATTTATTGAACTCTTCCACTAACTTACTGAAAAGTTGGGCCCAGGTAAATATGGTTTGAATGGCAAGGGCTCTATACTAGTAGAGAATTTTCCATTTTAAAGAAATTACTAACAATATTATCATGACATCCTTCTCAGTGATGTTATGTATTGATGCAAGTGTCGCTACATATTGATCATGTTCATAAATTGTCTTCCAAATACCATCATACTGGGATAATGCCTTTAAGAATACTACTGGAATCGAGTGTTGAGCTACCATATTTAGGGGGCCTGTATGGTTCCATGAAGGATAAGGTATATTTGGTTTATTTACATCGTAGCTACATTTTTTAATGATATTATATGAATATGGGTAGTTGGAGTTAACGTCCCACTAGTAGTAGCACCAAGGAGAGATGTAGGGGAAAAATTTGTAGATCCTATAGTGATAGTAGATGAAGAAGTTGTCCTAGAAACTAATATAGTATTAGCTCTAAGGCTACCAAGGTGTAACTCAAATAACTCGATGGGTTCTTCAGAGTTTTTTGCCTTAGATCTAGTTATCATAAAAATGATATTGAACCAAAAAATAGATAAGTATTTTATTAGGTTTTATCTCTCGAACGAAATCGCCAGGTGATTCATAAAAATTGAATAGGACAAATATAACCACTAGAAATTTCATCTATATATATCGTGGGAGTGTGTCCCACTAGACGTGCCAAAAAATATTGATACAAAATCTACCTTTGGTTACATTTGCATCCAAGACTTTGCCAACATTGAAAGAACAGGTTTAAAATAGAGTTTACCTGGTTCAATCTCCAGAGAAGGCTAGTTCCTTGATTTGTTTTAGAAAATGGGGTTAGAGTAAAGTGCATAAAGAGAGAGAAATGTAGCTATTTCTAGGAAATTTTAGATAGTGTATATTAGATAAATCTACATTCTTTTACAGATAAGTATTATTTAAACCATCAAAATTAGAATAACTAGTCCTCTAGTGCAGATTTAAACAAGATTAAACCTATTAGAACTATTAATTTCAAAGCTAGTGAAACTTAAAATGTATAAATTTAGAATGAGAATTAAGGTGATTTATATTCAATGTCATTTATATAGAAATAAATAATTCATATGTACTTGATAGAACACTAGTGAGACAGAAACCAGAATGAGTAGTCTTTTATTTATTTCAGAAGCCTGTGTACATTACCTTGTAAAAATCCAAGAGTTGACCATTTTTTAGGATCACTCATCCTATATATAACTTTCACATAACAGAAAAACTAAAATTTGTTACAAAAATATACTCATAGGCTCATTATGGTAAATTGTCAGTTAAGAGAGTATGGGATCTTCAGTAGCAAATGAGATCTTCTTGTTACTACATATACACCTCTATATTCTTGTATATATCATTGCCCAGCTATCCTCCAGTTATTTAATTTTGGTTCTTAGGCCAGCGAAATCATGGCATGTCATGAAATCATGATGTTTTTCCTAGATATGGCCTACAAGTGGTAAAATATCATGATATCACGATGTTTCTCCTTGACTTAGCCTATGGGTTCCAAAATATCATGAGATCATGATGTTTCTCCTTGACTTAGCCTATGGGCTCCAAAATATTGTGAGATCATGATGTCTTCATTGACTTAGCATGTGAGATCCAAAATGTTGTGAAATCACGATGTTTCTCCTTGACCTAGCCTATGGACTCCAAAATGTCATGATATCACGATGTTTTTTCTTAACTTAGCCAGTGGGCTCCAAAATATCATGAGATCATGATTTTTTTCTTTTAATTAGCCTATGAGCTCCAAAATATCACGAAATCACGACGTTTCTCCTTGACTTAGCCTATGGGATCTAAAATATTGTGAGATCACAATTTTTCTCCTTGACTTAGCCTGTGAGCTTCAAAATATTGTGAAATCGTGATCTCTTACACTTAGAAAATTTTTTAGAAGACATCTCCTTACTCCCCTTGATGTAGTCATTTTGACCTACAAGGACATAAACAAGCTCTCTCCTATAGCCTTATATACCTACAACTCAATAGGGATAAGGTGATATGTGTCAATATTTTTTGCCATCCTCTCTACACAAGTATAAAATCCTTCATGAATCATTTCATTATTGCATAGGATACTATTATAAAATACTTAAGGGTTCAAGAAGCATCTCATAGTATGAATAGGTTGACATAGTTGTCTTGTCCATATCTTCTAAAAAATATGGCTAATTGCTTCATATTTGCATATCATACCACTATAATAATGGTGAATGGCCTCTTGCGATCTATCCATTGCCTCATACATATAGCCCATGGCCAATTTTTCATAATATACAAGGAAAATAAACATTACCAATGGTTCAAAAACTTTCAATTAAATAGCAAATATTGATTTTTTTACAAATTACTACTCAAGTAGAAAATAAGATCTTGAAATTGAAATTTGAACTCAATAAGCAAATTGTAATTACCCTAAGAATTTTTTAAATACTTTTCCAAAGTGAATTATTATACACTTGGATCGATATTTGTTACCATCCTCTTTATCATTAAAATGGAGAGGCATCTCATTCCTTGGACATAAATGCCCACTTTAAATATAATAATGTTGACAAAAGTCTTTGCAAGATAATAAAATTAGAGGAAAATCAAGTGGATCATGGATAAAGAATGTCCTTCCCATCATTGTGCTTTCTCATCAAGCTAAGAACCCATGTGTAGTTTTGTATAAACTATGTTATGCTCTTCATATCTTCTACCAATGCATTTATCCATAACATTTTTCTAGTTTCCTCTAGCATGAGGGCAATGCAATGGGAAACACATGGGCTCCATAATATAGAGGGATACTTCTATTGAAGAATTCTACCTATAGATACATATATTGTTGAATTGTATGTCACTACTTGGACAACATTATCCACATCCACTTATACCACAACCTCCTCAAATAGTATGGATAATAATTATGCATTATTTACATCTTGTGAGACATCAACTAAATTCAAGAATACCATGGATCCACTTGAAGCCACCATGAAGTTCAAGAGTGTGTGGTTTCTTACATTCATCCACCCATATAAAAGAATGGTGCATCCCTTTTTATTCCATATCATTATTTGCTCTTCTACAAGAGCACATGTGTTAATCACACACTCCTCCAACAATGGTCCACTTAATTCATGTGTAAAATGTGTCTTTATTCCTTTCCTAGACAAACTCAATGGATTCACTACAACTTCCGAATAGGGGTTGTTCATAGAGTAAAATGGAATGTTGCAATAATACCAAAAAATTACTATGATTTTCCGTACCTTCCTTTCCTTGTACCTTCCTATTATAGTATAGTAAGTGGTGGTGTTTCTAGTGTTAGAGTCTTATCTTGCAGTTCTCCCAATCCCACTAACAACACCTTATTGAATGTGAGGGCTAAGAATAAATTCTTTGGCCATGGTATGTATATCTTGTAGTTCAGTATTATCCTCATAAAATGAGCCCCATGGACCCACTCCTTGTACCACTATTGTTCTTACCTACTTTTGATCCATTTTATTTGCCTCTATGTTCAACATATAGGCCTTCACCTCAGATTTACTTGTATCATCTAGTTTAGATAAAGGGTCCACATCTTCACCTAGTTTCACAATCAAATAAAATTTGAGTAAAATGATGCCTCCTCACATATCTTTGTCATAGAATTTATAAAACACTTGATTCAAAAAAATTTCCTTAATCCCATGCTTCCACATTGGGTCTCTTCTAGGGCTTGATTTGGTGTTGGCAATGAATTTGTTTGGGTTCCACTTGTAGGAGGATTGTTGTTGCCTATAGTCATTCCAAGGACCTCATTAGAAGATCCATATCTATTTCCTAACATAAGAGAAAAAAAAATTAATCAAATTCCCTAGGGACTAGCATACATGCTTTAAAAAACAAACAAAAAAATTTACTACATAGCTACATGCATGAAAATATAAAAAAAAATTGAAAACAAATACCCAAAAAAATCCTAGATTTTCTTGATGTGTGGAGGAAAGAAAAAAATTAAAAATCAACCTAGCATCCCTAGCCTACAACATTTTACTTTAGAAATTCAAAAAAATTCTAAGAAAATCCTAGTTTGCAATAGGAGGAATAAAAAAAAACATTGGAAAAATTTATCAAAATAGTGTGAAATCCCCTTGCACCAGTGTCCAATATCTAATCCAAGTACAAAAAATGACTTAGAACCACTATTTGAAGTAGTTTCGCAATTCACCTTCAATAATTTCATTCTCAAAGTTGGAGATTGAAAAAAGTGTTTTTTCCTTTAAAAATAACTCTAAAACGTGAAATTAACATCTTGTCTCTATGAGCATGAGTTTTGACAAGTAATCATTGAGAACTCAACAAGAAATAGGAAAGAAAACCATCATGATTTGTTGATTTTCTCAAACAAAGTTAAAAAAAACAAACTCATGCAAGTATTTGACTTGCAAGAAAAATGATTTGTTGTGAGTACCCAATGAGTTTTAAAATACTAATTTAAATTATAATTATTTTTTACCAATTGGTTATATGGGATTGAAATGAGACCCACCCATTTGAAATCATCACCACATAGTGGTATTACAATAAATCTTGGAAGTAGCCTTGTATCATTTGGCAAGATTAAAACCTTGGTCTACTTCTTGAATATTGAGGAATTTAACCAATTGAACTAATGCCATTTGATTAAAATTAAATTTACATAGGATTTTATGAGGGGTCTTGATCCCCTCATAATAGGGTTTGAACTTGGATATCCTAGAAGAAAACCCAAGGACTTACCACTGTGGTAACCTTCATAGGTCAAATTTGAGTCCACATAGGTTTTTATGAGGGATCAAAGAGCCCTCATATGAATGTTTGAACTTGGGTCTCCTAGATGAAAACCTAAGGACTTGTTGGGTCAATTTAAATTATAATTATAAATTTATCTTACTTATAAATATAGTAATTTTTGGGGTCTAGGAACAACCCCTTACACTCCTCAAGTGCCACAACCCCCCTCGTGGTTTTAATTTTGGCTTATGCCACATTTATTGAGGGGGTCAATATAGTGCCTTGCACCTCATGTAGGGGTGTCATTCCTAGGAAGTTTGGGGGAGCATGGGACATGGCTCCACTAGATGAACTCTAAGTTTTTTTACCCAAGTTTGGCTCCTTCTACATGTGATCATCGATGCTTATATTTCTAGTATTACGCTAGCATATTCTACTTGATTTATTTGAGAAAAAGAGAACGAGAGAAAACAACAAATAATGTTTAAGGTAAATTGATAAAAATATAATATGAAAGATACATAGTGATGAGCACCAGAAATGCTCATATTTTATACATATTTCTTTGATCAATATGAGGCTGTATAATAAGGATTGCATACTTTTATGAATGATTATATAGATATTTGATATAATTATGCGTGTTATCTAATTTGTGTGTTTTAGTATGTTTTGTGGAATTGCAGTTGATTTAGTTAGATTTGGAACGGTCGAGGTCTTTTGATGGACCTGGCACTTTATTTCATCGGGTGTCAATGTAGAGAACATAGGCGTCTCCCTGCAACCGAAAGGCACTAAGGGAACAAGCGCCTCCCTACAATTGGAAGGCGCCAAACCAAATACGAGTGCCTCCCTACAATCAGAAGGTGCCAACTGAATACGAGTGCCTCCCTACAGTCATAAGGCACCAACTAAATGTGAGTGCCTCCCTACAACCAAAAGGTGCCAACCAAAGACAAGCACCTCCCCACAGTCGAAAGGCACCAACAGAAGGCAAGCACCTCCCCATAGCCGAAAGGCGCTAATAGAAGGCAAGCGCCTCCCCACAGCTGGAAGGTGCTAATAGAAGGCAAGCACCTCCCTACAACAAGAAGGCACCATGATAACAAGGTACCTTCCTCATAAGGAAGGTGCCACTGATTCTTTGGCCGTTGACCAGATTTGAATGACATGGATGGCAACGACTAGTGTAGTTCCAGCTTTGTGTCATGCAAAGCTAAATTGGAGATAGCACCAACATATCAAAATGTCTTACTAATGCCGCCACCATCAGAATAGAATGCCAGACATCGATTGCATTTGCAAGACTATTCTAATTTAGTCTGGGAAGAATCGACTGTTGTAACCACTTCTGTAACAAAATTTTTGTGGGTGTGTTATATAAACACACACATATCATTCTAAGAAATATATAGAAATAATTAATAAAGATCCATTTAGAGTTACAGAAGATAGATTGTAATACGTTGATAAATATATTACAGTTATAGAAGTTCTAAAGCGCGTGTTCGATCGGGAAGAAGCTACTGGAGCCTAGGCCCACTCCAAGCCAGTATTTCTTCCCCATTTCCTTTTTATTTATTTATTTTAATTAGTTTATTGCTTTCATAAGAACGTTCATTAGTTTTCTAGTTCTAGTATTTGCAGTAGATTTATTTTTAGGAATGTGTACATGATTTATTTCTATAGATTTAATTTTGTTCTTCTTACATAATTTATTGAGGAGTGCGGGAATGATTGACAACCATTTCAAGAACACCCCCCAAATGTAGGATTAGTAGATTCACCTCCAGTGGTATTGTAGTAACCTAATTCTGACTTTTCGCAAGTTTACGAAGCTCCCTGGGTTGATAATTAAATGCATGGGCATGTGAAAAAAATAGGAAACCATTCACCTTGTTTTGCCCACAACACATAGTAGGAAACAAAACCTATATATCCTATCCTATGATTGGCGATGTGCCAAAGATATAACAAAACCTCCTACACTATAGCGGGTTTACGTGAACACATGCATAGCAATTGAAAGTTCACAAGGAACACAAGTCCCTCCTAGAACATGCAATAAAATAGAACACCCACACCAAAACCAGAATAGGGATTTATTAAAAAGTCACACATTCTTTATTGGCATGAACTTTAAGTTACATACATGTAGAGGGAATAGGTTTAAAAACTCCCCAACTGATTATGTAAGGTTCAAGCTAGGTAGGGACATAGAATATAATGAAGAAAATTACTACTTAGAAGAATGAAGAATTATTGATAGATATAATGAGAGGAAGAATATATATTTATAGATTACACTCAGAGACTTTCCGCTTCAAAGATTAAAAAATTCTTGCTTCAAAAATTCCCATCCAGGGTACTCCATAATAATGATATGAAATCTTAAGGTTGTTTAGATATAGAGTTATTGGAAGTGATATTGTGTCACCCTTTTTGGATACTTGCTATAGAGATCCCCTGCCATTAATTTTCTTAGATCCATGATCACTCCTCTAAAGGTTTTTATAAAGGTATCTTAAATGTTGTACTTCCTTTTAGAGAAAATATTGTACATCTGAGGAACTATACACCTCTACATAACATGTGGGGTTTGAAGTAGTGGTAGTAGTCCCATATATGGGCTATAGAGGGATAGTATCCCTTCGTGTGATGGTTTCATGGGTAGAAGCACCCAAAGAAAAAATTTCCTTCCTAACATTCTGGGTCATAGCTAAAGGAAGTCTGATTGGGATCTAGTTATATCCCTTGTTCTGATTAGAGTTCCTTATGGCAGTATCTCTCTTTTTCTTTATCCCATTATTCTGGTTGTCATCACTAGCTTGATGTGTCTAGTTGCTTTATCTAGTTAGACATCCTTAAGAAAAAAAATTGTTCTAATTTTGATGCATTGTAGAGCCTTGAGGTTTTTATCAGATTTTGGTTATGCATTTTGTTATGAGCCTTTTCCATGTGGGGCTGGTTATTGGGCCTTTGTGATTGCCTTCATTTGCTCTCTTATTTAGGGGCCCAATCCATATGATTTCTACTTGGACTTCCATCTGAGCCTTCAGCAACCCAATCTTCTATTGAAACTAACCTTCAAAAATGGCCAAAAGACCTTATTCCACCCAAGTTTAGTGAAAATTCACTACAATATATTTATATTTAATTTTGTTAATACATAAATTATTATTGTGCAAGGATATATCACAATATATTTATTTATTATTGTCACTAATAAATTGGTGATGTGATATTGTAACTAACAAGACAAATATTTCCATGAAGTAGTAGAGGGAAGAACACTCCTACAGGTTTGGCCAATCCTTATCCACTTTTTTCTACGTAAAATAAAGTAGGTTGTTTTTAAGGATATACACTTACATATATCTTTGTGATTTCAAAAATACTTAAACCTATACTTTATTATGGCAAGGCCTATTGAAAAAAGTAATGCTTAATGTGAAAAAATATATAGCAAATTTTTAAGAAATGAAAAAAATAAGAAGCAATTTTAGAATTAGAAAGGCAACTAAAAAATAGAGAAGTGCATGTGAAAATAAAATGAAAAATAAAGTTGAGGGTAAGAAAATAAAACTACAAACACTCCTAAGCATATTGGAGTTATAAAAGTAGCCAAATTATAATATTTAAGTTCAAAATTCCAAAGTAAGGATTCATCTCTTATTCTATTCTAAATCAATAAAATATCCACAATTATATCCATATCAAAATTAAGAATAGATCCAATTTTTATACAAGGAAAAATGATATTCCTAAAAAATAAAGGCTTAAATTCTCATTAAAGGAAGAGTTATACATCAAAAGTACCCACTTTTAAATTATTTTATTAGATTATATGAAGTTATTGAGATCTAGTTAAATAAGAATGAAAAATTTGATCGGTTCAATTGGTTGAAAACCTATTATAGCAAGAAAACAACAAGAAACACCACTAGGAAGACATGGAAAATAGAACGAAAGGATTTTGTTACAATAAAAATTCCAAGGAATGCCATGTAAATGAGGAAAGA
This sequence comes from Wollemia nobilis, assembly GCA_028583015.1. Classification (NCBI taxonomy): domain Eukaryota; kingdom Viridiplantae; phylum Streptophyta; class Pinopsida; order Araucariales; family Araucariaceae; genus Wollemia; species Wollemia nobilis. The sequence goes on along the minus strand of JAQPPZ010003242.1, from coordinate 369,898 downwards.
CAATTTTTATAATATGGGACACTAATAATGTCCTCTTACCATCAAATATACTATGGGAACACTCATGAAATTTTCCATGTAAACAAATTAACATAACACTCTTGTTATATTTTGCTATGATAAACTTGAGACACTTAGATAGACATCCAAACCATCCCAGTGTGGGCCCCTAAGATCATGATAGAAAGACACAAGGAAATCAATATAGGTAATTATTTATTCTAATGTTTCTATAACATGAAGATTAAACATGTATTTGTTCTAACATATCCAAATCTTAATCAACTTTAACTATTTATAAGGATTGCTCGTAGAAGCGATGCATATGTTGAGCAAAGACTAGTACCAAAATTCCTACATATGTAGGACAAAAGGATTACTCAAAATTTTTATTTCCCAAGAGATATATTCTCAATTTGACTTACATAAATATATGTATCAAGTAGAGTATAATGCTTCTAAACGTTTGATATTAATTGTTGAAAAACTTTGGGTCATTACCATATAGATGACTATACTTATAATAAAAAATACATAATAGAGTAGGAAAGTAAAAACTATGTTGATATTATATTAAGTATAGAATGGTCTATATGGAGAGATATAGTAGAAGTACTTGTTAGTCAAAAAGTGACTAACTATAGAAAAACATCTGATGCACCTTTTTGCATATTTTCCAAGAAGACCGAAGTGGCCCATATGCTAAAGATCAAATAAAAAGCAAAACATCACAAGGAGGAAAAAGTGTCACGATATCGCGACATGTTGCATTTTCGCATTCCAAAGCGAATAAAAAGAGCAAGGAGGAAAAGGTGTTGCGATATCGTGACATGTTGCATTTTTGTGGTCCAAATCAAAGAGAAAGAGCGAGGAGGAAAAAGTGTCGCGATATCGCGACATGTTGCATTTTCATGGCTAAGAGCAACAAAAGGGAGCAAGGAGGCAAAAGTGTCGCGATATCATGACATGTTGCATTTTCACGGCTAAGAGCAACAAAAGGGAGCAAGGAGGCAAAGGTGTCGTGATATCGTGACATGTTGCATTTTCGTGATCCAAAGCAAAGAGAAAGAGCAAGGAGGAAAAGGTGTCGTGATATCGCAACATGTTGCATTTTTGCGGTCCAAAGAAAAGAGAAAGAGCGAGGAGGAAAAAGTGTCGCGATATCATGACATGTTGCATTTTCACAAGCAAAAGCAAAGAGAAAGAGCAAGGAGGAAAAAGTGTCGTGATATCGCGACATGTTGCATTTTCATGGGCAAAAGCAAAGAGAAAGAGCAAGAAGGAAAAAGTGTTGCGATATCATGACATGTTGCATTTTCGCGGCTAAGAGCAACAAAAGGGAGAAAAGAGGCAAAAGTGTCGCGATATCGTGACATGTTGCATTTTTGCGGCTAAGAGCAACAAAAGGGAGCAAGGAGGCAAAAGTGTCGCGATATCGCGACATGTCACATTTTCACGGCTAAAGGCGGCAAAAGAGTCCAAGCGGGAAAGAATGTCGCGATTTCGTGACATGTCGCATTTTCACGACGAAAGATAGCAAAAGAGCAACGCGAAGGAAAGAATGTCATGATTTTGCGACATGTCTCATTTTCACGGCTAGAAGTGGCAGAAGAGCAAAGTAAGAGACGAATGTCGTGATTTTGTGACATGTCTCATTTTCGTGGCTAGAAGCGGCAGAAAAGCAAAGCAAGGAAAGAATGTCATGATTTCGCGACATGTCTCATTTTTGCGGCTAGAAGTGGTAGAAGAGAAAAGCAAGGAAATAATGTCATGATTTTATGACATGTCTCATTTTCATGGCTGGAGGCGGCAAAAGAGCAAAGCAAGGAAAAAATGTCGTAATTTCGCAACACGCTAGCTGTAAAGGAATAAAATGTATTTTTGGCAATCAAAGGCATGCACTGACACCAAGAAGTGATTTATGAAATGATTATCAGAAATCTAGGATAGAGCAAACTTGCCAGATGATTGAAAATGTGATAGGCTCATCTAGAATCTAATCTATAGAGAAGATATCTAATTCATAGAAGACATGTTGTGCATTATTAGAAACTGCAGATGATTGCTTGTAAAATAGTAAGATGTACTAAAAAAAAGATACTCTTTTAGGGTATATATAGGGGTGAGCAACTCCAAAAAAAAAGGGTCGGCTCTTGGATGTTTACAGGCTTGATGTACATGTACTAGATTACAAGCAATAAGATATTTCTTCTTTTGGCTTCTAAAACTTTTGTGTGCAAGAATATGTATCTAGTGTTTTAACTTTTATTCATTCTAAGTTTTATAATGTATCTATTCTAAAATCTGGATTGTGCATGTATAAACCTTGTCTCTAGAGTTGAACATTAAATATATTTACATGTATTTAGACGAACATCTAAAATTTGCACTCAGGAATTCATGTTTTCTATAAGAAGATATAAAGAAAACTCTGAAAGTAGTAATTTGCATCATCAGTGTTTGTTGTTGTCTAATCTGTACCATGAGAAAATTTCTAGCTTAGGCTATATTTCCCTTATCTCTTGTTCCCATTTTCTCTAAAAAACTCAAAGGAACCAGCCTTCTCTAGAGACTAGACAAATGATCTCAAGCAAGATCTGTCTATTCAATGTTGGCAAAGTCTAAGGCACAACACTATTAATCGAAGGCAAATTTTGTTCCAACAGTTTTTGGCATGCCCGGTGGGACCAGCAATCCCATAGTATTGTATAATTTTTGGTGTTTTACCTTAAGAGCCTTTTTGTTTGAAAATCTCAAGAAAAACCACCTGGTGACTCCGTTGTAATTTAGACCATAAAAGAAAGACCTTGTCTAGAAACCATCTGGTTATATAGCCATATGATAACCATATCCTTATCTAGAAAATCTAAATAACCTATCGATTTATTTGAACTACATCTCGAAAGCCTAAAGGCACACTCTATGCTAGCCGCACGATCAAATCCACACTACACCATTAGCACCTCTTTAACACCCATTGTAGGAGCATCTGCAAGCAATCCTATAGTAGTTGTAACTCCTTTAGCAATCATGGCAGCCGCCCCTGCCCCAACCCATCTTGTGTGGAATCAAACTGGCCCTTTGAACTTAGGGGCACAAAATCAATTTCCACAAGCTGCACTAAAAGCATTGCCAACTTTTGATGGAACAGGCAAAATAGCAGATGAGCATTATCTAGATGTATCATTGCTAGCATCTATTTACAATATCACTCAGGAAGATGTAATGGTTAGATTTCTAGTTATGTCTTTGAAGGGAAAGATGCTCTATTGGTATAGAGCGCTCCCCATTGGATCCATTACTTCTTGGGCAATGCTTGTCGATCGTCTGGTCGATGAATTTAATATACATGCAGATCCTTTCACATTGCTAAATAAATTCACTGTCATTAAGAGGCATCCATAAGAATAAATCCATGATTTCAACATCAGATTTACCATAACTCATGGTAGAGTACTGCAAGGCCCAAACCCATGAAAGAACAAGCTATATGCTATTACTTAAGGGCTTTTGATTTAGATCTCAGTATTATAATAAGGCAATCCCATGTAACCACTTTTCCTGGGATCTATTTAGAGGCAACAAAGGGCGAAGCTGATCTCATCGCTACAAAAAGATATCCATCAAAGAGTCTATTGCCAATTGTACCAGAGCTTTCCCAAGCATCAATTTCTAAACTGCTTGTAATCCCATCAATGCATGCCCTCCTAGCTATAGCCAAACCTCCTACATTCCTTGCATTACTAGCCACACCCCTTGCATCAGATCCCCCAAATGATCAATACACGACCATAATTGATACAATGAAGACATTGTCAAATGAAATGGCATCCATGAAAAAGAGAGAGGCGGAACGAAATATGCAAGCAAGAAGATTTCCACAAATACAAAAGGAATGTGCTTCAACAAGTGGAAGAGGACAAGATAAAAAAAATATGGTGTATACAAATGAGATAGGAGATAATGGAGAACCCAATAATTTTGACTACTGGTGTACCACTTGCAATGATCCTCATGGAGAAGATTCATGCATGATTCATCAAAATCATGTGCAAGCAGTTATTAATGAAAGAGCCAAAGAAATCGGCAAGGGATAGGTGAACATAATCAAAGAGGTCCACCACAATTTGGCAATGCCATCAGTGGAGCAAGTATTGGTCCTGACAAGATCGAGAAAAAAGTCATTACAAGTTGACCCTAAGGAACTCCAACCACTAGTTTTTCCTCCTGCCCCTAGTGCAACTCTATAGAAGAACCAGTCCTATGAGAAATGACGTTCTGACCCTCCTCAGACTTCTGTGACTACACCAAGAAAATAATTTCCTCCTAGAAAATGGAACAAGGCTCAAGAGCAAGTGAAGGAAAGACTTAGATTTCCTTCATTGACAAAAAGGCAAAGAATAGAAGCCATGTAGGTCTATAGAGATAGATACAATGCATATACTAGTGGAAGGGAAAAGAGTGCTGAGGTATCCCCAGCTGTAACCCTTTCGTTCAACATTGTAGAAGAAATGAAGAGGACTCCTTCCAAAATAAGCATGTATGATGCACTGCAAATTCCTAGTCAGATCGACCTCCTCCAAGAATCCCTAAAATTAAAGAATGATACCTCTTCCTCAAATGTTATACAAGCAAATGTTATGTCAACCTCTGGGAAAAATAGACCGCCCCCATTCTATCTATCCTTGCAAATGGAGGGATGGATAGTTCACAATTGCATGATTGATTCAGGGGCCGCAACTATGGTGATTCCGAAAGCTTTATGTGACATAATGGGGATGTAATATACTTGAAGTCATCCTGGTGTGTTGCAATTGGATGGTACTCCAGTAAAAACTATCGAGGTGATCAAAGATATCCCTATTCAACTCCACAAAATGCCAGAAGCAGTCGTCATACAAGTAGTCATTATAGACTTAGAACCATATTTCGGTATGTGTTTATCCAGAGAATTCACGACCAAAATGGGCGGTTATCTGTCTCTAGATTATTCTCATTTGGAGGTACCTTTCAAAGGTAAAAGAGTCAAGATCTACAATGAAAAACCATCTACTTTCCACATAGAAATACTGGAGGAAACAACTACCATCAACATGATGTCTAGGGAATTGGAAAATATTGATTTAATGGAAGAAACCCTGGAGGAACTCCAATATGAGGATCATTTTTCAATGAAATATTTCAATGCTATGATAGAGATAAAAATAGGATGCTATTCCATTGAGAAACCAATAAAGCTTCCTATTGCTATCCCTAAAATAGGTGATTCAGCCAACTAGTTATGGAAATTGTACTTTGACGGTTCAAGGTGGAAAAATGGAGCAGAAGCTGGAATTGTTCTGATTTCACCTACTAGAAAAGAAAAGGTTTTTTCATATAGGTTGACATGGAATTGCACAAAAAATGCGGTTTAATATGAAGCTTTGTGTTTGGGACTTAAGAAATTTGAAAAACTGGGTGCAAAATAGCTGCTGATCTATGGAGATTCAGAGCTGATTGTTAAACAGGTTACTGGTAAATGCATTTGTAAGTAGCATTACCTAAAGGCTTACAAAAACAAAGTGTTGGATCTATTGGAAAATTTTGAAGCACTAAACATAAAATCCATTTCCAGAGAAAAGAACACCCATGCAGACCTATTATCGTCAATAGGATCCAATTTTTGCCCAGTTAGTAATGTTATTTAGAAGTCTAAAATAGTTAGACTTATATACAGGCCTTCTGTGCCTAACAATGACATTTTTTGGCAAGTATTCGAAAACGATGAGAAAATCCTGGATTTTCTAATTCATGAGATGAATTTCTTTATAGAAATATCGTTACAAGAAGAAATAATACTATGCATCGATTTCAAAAGTTTGAACAAAGCCTCTTTAAAGGATAACTATCCTTTACCCCAAATTGACCCAATCCTTCATACTATGGTGGGAGCAGAAAGGTTTTCTCTGTTAGATGGCTTCTCTAGTTACAATCAAGTTTGGGTGAGAAATGAAGATCAATACAAGACTGCATTCACCACTAAGTAGGGAAAATTTGCATACCAAAGGATACCCTTTGGATTATCCAACGTAGGAGCAACTTTCCAAAGAGCAATGGACGTAGCTTTTGGGGAGCTTGTAAAAAAAATTATTATCGTCTATTTAGATGACATGACGGTTTTTTCTCACAACAAAAAGGACCATGCCACTCATCTGTAGCAAGTGTTTGAGAAATGTAGAGAATTTGGAATATCACTAAATCCAAAAAAATCTATTTTTGTTGTGGAATAAGTAATACTCCTTGGGCATATTATTTCTAAATTTGGGCTATCAATTGACCCTGATAGAGTGAAGGCACTTCTTGAGTTGTCACTTCCATTTAACTAGAAAGGTTTGCAGTCCTTCTTTGGGAAAATAAATTTTGTTAGAAAATTCATTGGGGAATTTGCCCAAATAGTTAAACCAATGACTTAATTATTGAAAAAGGATGCTCCTTTCAAATGGACAGAGCCAGGGAAAGAATATTTCCAAAAAATTCTAGAAGCCATCGCTCAAGCTCCTATGCTAGTTAATCTTGACTATTCCCGAGGTTTCATACTATATGATGTCGGAGAACAAGGTAGTTATGCTACAGTTCTCACTCAAAAAGGAGCAGATGATGAAGAAAGACCCATAGCATTTCTAAGTTCCACCATGCACAAACATGAGGAAAGGTACAACTTCATAGAAAAACAAGTATATGCAATTATGAAATCCTTGAATAAGCTAAAACATTTCTTATCCCAGAGTCGGATGATGGTGTATGTTATTGATCTTGATGTAAGGAACTTCATAATTCAAGGATAATTGGGTGAAAAAAGAGTTGGACGGGTGACTCGCATCCAAGAGTATGATGTAGAAATACATTCTAATAAAATAGTTAGAGGGAGAGATTTGTGCCAAGAATTGGCCAAGCAAGATACAAGTGGATATGGGGAGAGCCACCCCGTCATGGCAAACATAGAGAAACACCAAGATAGAGTAGGCTCAAGTTGGATTGATGACTTTGTGAGGTATTTTCAGATTGGGTCATGTCCTGAAGATATGAACACTTCCTAGAGGAGATTCAGAACCCAAGCATTGAAATATACCCTTCGAACAGAGAGGTTGTACAGGATTAACATCAATGGTGTATTTTTAAGATGCATTCCCAATAATGAAAAGTAGAAAGTGTTAGATGAATTTCATAAAGGTTTTTTAGGGGGACATTATGCAGGCCAAACTACAGCTTTAAAGATCCTTAGAGCTGGATGTTATTGGCCTTCCATCTTCCTAGATGCATACAAAGTGACCCAAAGGTGTGAACAATGTAAAATGTATATGGGGAGAAACAGGAATGCACCTATGCCCTTAAAAGCTATTCAAGTCGAGGAACCATTCCAGCAGTGGGGGTTGGATTTCATAGGGATAATAGAGCCAAATTCATCATCAGGCCACAAATACATTCTCACTGCCATAGACTACTTCACCAAGTGGGTAGAAGCAGTTCCTACAAAGAAATATGATTCGAAAGTGGTGATAGAATTTGTCGAAAGTCTAATCACAAGGTTTGGCATACCAGATTCTTTGATTATAGACAATGGATCCCCTTTCACCAGTGCAAAGATGATCGAATTCGTTAGTAGATATGGAATTTACCTGAAGACTTCCTCTAATTATTACCCATAAGGTAATGGATTAGCTGAATCTACTAATAAGAATCTTCTAAGAATTCTGAAAAGAACATTAGAGGATAATAAGAAGAACCGGCACTCACTCCTGAATTAAGCCCTATGGGCCGATAGAATATCAATCAAAAAATCAATCAATACATCGCCATATGCTTTGGTTTATGGCAAAGAATATGTTCTACCAATTCATATGGAGATACCCGTATTGAGGATGCTAAACCAAGTTAACGAAGATGAAGGTCATCCAATGGATGCCCTACTAATGCAACTTCTACAGCTTGAAGAATCTAGGGAACAGGCCTACGATCATCATCAAAAGCATATGGTAAAAACAACCGGGTGGTTCGATAAGAAAACCACTTTCAAGAAATTTAAAACAGGTGACCTGGTATTAAAATGGAATGTCAAGAAAGCAAAGCCAGGACACCATGACAAGTTTGATGCATTCTGGGAGGGGCCATTCAAAATTGTTTCAAAAAAGTAATTCAATGCCTTCCAGTTAAAATATCAAGATGGATGGGTTCTACCCATCACGATGAACTCTTTTCATCTAAAATTTTATTTCCAATAAAAGCTACAGATCACCATTATATGTACAGTATATTATAAGTTTGAAGTTTTGTAAATATTTCCATTTTTTATGGCCTATTATTTCTAAAGGACAATAAGAAGGACTAGCACTCACTCCTGGGGAGGAATTTTCCCTGTTAGAATCCTTCCAAGCAAATGAAGTGGTCATTCTTTTGCTCCCAAAGTGTTCCAACCACCTGAGAAATCCCAACAGCCAGAGCTGGGACCAGCTCCCAGAATTGAATTTTTGTGTTCTTCAGACAAAGGTTAAATACCTAAGGGGTAAAAGAAAGGTTCTGATAAGGTCAATATCACTTGTATTCCAAAGTGCATTCTTTTTCTTTTGTTTTTCCGCTCAAAAGTTTACTTTTCACAACTATGCTGGTGACTCCGTTTCCCAATGGATGAAGGCCTGGTCTTTTTTTTTTGCGAGCAAAAATTCCCCCGAAAGGCTCCATGAATGTTAGTCAAAAAGTGACTAACTATAGAAAAATAGCTGATGCACCTTTTTTCATATTTTCCAAGAATACCGAAGTGGCCCATATGCTAAAGATCAAAGAAAAAGCAAAACACCGCAAGGAGGGAAAAGTGTCGCGATATCGCGACATGTTGCATTTTTGCGGTCCAAAGCGAAGAGAAAGAGCAAGGAGGAAAATGTGTCGCGATATCGCAACATATTGCATTTTCATGGTCCAAAACAAAGAGAAGGATCGAGGAGGAAAAAGTGTCGCGATATCGTGACATGTTGCATTTTCGTGGCTAAGAGCAAAAAAAGGGAGCAAGGAGGCAAAAGTGTCGTGATATCACGACATGTTGCATTTTCATGGCTAAGAGCAAAAGGAGCAAGGAGGCAAAAGTGTCGTGATATCGTGACATGTTGCATTTTCATGGCTAAGAGCAACAAAAGGGAGCAAGGAGGCAAAAGTGTCGTGATATCGTGACATGTTGCATTTTCGCGGTCCAAAGCGAAGAGAAAGAGCAAGGAGGAAAAGGTGTCGTGATATCGCGACATGTTGCATTTTTGTGGTCCAAAGCAAAGAGAAAGAGCGAGGAGGAAAAAGTGTCACGATATCATGACATGTTGCATTTTCATGAGCAAAAGAAAAGAGAAAGAGCAAGGAGGAAAAAGTGTCGCGATATCGCGACATGTTGCATTTTTGCGGGCAAAAGCAAAGAGAAAGAAAAAGGAGGAAAAAGTGTCGCGATATCGCGACATGTTGCATTTTCGCGGCAAAAGCAAAGAGAAAGAACAAGGAGGAAAAAGTGTCGTGATATCGTGACATGTTGCATTTTCGCGACTAAGAGCAAAAAAAGGGAGTAAGGAGGTAAAAGTGTCGTGATATCGTGACATGTTGCATTTTCATGGCTAAGATCAACAAAAGGGAGCAAGGAGGAAAAAGTGTCGCGATATCGCGACATGTCGCATTTTCACGGCTGAAGGTGGTAAAAGAGTCCAAGAGGGATAGAATTTTGCGATTTCGTGACATGTCACATTTTCACAGCTAAAGACAACAAAAGAGCAATGCGAAGGAAATAATGTCACGATTTCACGACATGTCTCATTTTCATGGCTGGAAGTGGCAGAAGAGCAAAGCAAGAGATGAATGTCGTGATTTCATGACATGTCTCATTTTCATGACTAGAAGCGGCAGAAAAGCAAAGCAAGGAAAGAATATCATGATTTCACAACATGTCTCATTTTTGCGGCTGGAAGTGGTAGAATATCAAAGCAAGGAAAGAATGTCGCGATTACGTGACATGTCTCATTTTTGTGGCTGGAGGTGGCAAAAGAGCAAATCAAGGAAAGAATGTCACGATTTCATGACATGCCAGCTGTAAAGGAATAAAATGTATTTTTGGCAATCAAAGGCATGCACTGACACTAAGAAGTGATTTCTGACATGATTATCAAAAATCTAGGATAGATCAAGCTTACCAGATGATTGAAAATGTTATAGGCTCATCTAGAATCTAATCTGCAGAGAAGATATCTAATTCATAGAAGACTTTTTGTGTATTATTAGAAACTGCAGATGATTGCTTGTAAAATAGTAAGATGCACTTAGAAAAAGATACTCTTTTAGGGTATATATAGGGGTGAGTGACTCCAAAAAAAATGGTCGACTCTTGGACATTTACAGGCTTGATGTACATGTACTGGATTACAAGCAATAAAAGATTTCTTCTTTTGTCTTTCGAAACTTATGTGTGCAAGTGTATGTATCTTGTGTTTTAACTTTTATTCATTCTAAGTTTTATAATGTATCTATTCTAAAATTTGGACTGTGCACTTATAAAACTTGTTTCTAGAGTTGAACATTAAAGATATTTACATGTATTTAGATGAACATCTAAAAGTCACACTCAAGAATTCATGTTTTCTATAAGAAGATATAAAGAAAAATCTGAAAGTAGTAATCTGCATCATCAATGTTTGTTGTTGTCTAATTTGTACCATGAGAAAATTTCTAGCTTAGGCTATATTTCCCTTATCTCTTGTTCCCCTTTTCTCTAAAAAACTCAAAGGAACCAGCCTTCTCTAGAGACTAGACAGATGATCTCAAGCAAGATCTGTCTATTCAATGTTGGCAAAGTCTAAGGTGCAACACTATTAATCAAAGGCAGATTTTGTTCCAATAGTACCATATATCTTTTTATCTCTATATATATCTATATCTATATCTATATATCTATCTATATCTCTCTCTCTCTATATATATATATATATATTGGAAATTTGAGAAAGTTTTTTTGTCATTGATGTCAAAAGGTTGATGTTCATGTTTCATCGTCATTAATGTCATCAGGTTTTTTTACCACAAGGCAATAAAGTGATTAAAAGAAATAGGATATAATATTTATTTTAAATATTATATGCCTAAAATATTGAAAACCCAAGGAAGGAGGAGCAGGTTTGAAAATAAATAATAATATTATAATATTTTGGGCAAAAGGATGAGGTGAAGAAAATGAGGTCCAAGGAATCATTAAAATAATATTTCCATGAAAAGTCCCATTGATCAGTTTTTAAAGGATTTAATTTAATTTATTTAAATTAAAATATTTTAACCTATGGTTAAAATTTCAATTTAAATAAATCAAAGGTGCCAAAGTTTTCAAAGGTTTTAAAATCTAAATTTAAATTCAAAATTTGAAATTCAAATTTGGTCCGACGAGTTAAGTGTAAAGGAAAACAATGTATAAAAAAGGGAAAAACAACTTTTTCATTTTAACCCCTCACCTATGCTATCGAATGCCATGTTATGCTAATGCTATATGTGATTTCTCTTACGCTGCTTTGTTATGTGAGAAGAGAGGCTTTGTGGCTTTAAATTTTTTAAGAGGTATTCATTGGTTGAAGTGCAAGTGACATAATTAAAATATTCTATAGTGCTGGGTAGCATAGTCAGTGGTCAAATACTTGCTAAGGCGCTCACATAGTAGAGGTTGTGTTTATGAATCCCCACGTGAATTGTTTTGTGAAGGAGGAAGTCGTTTTGTTTGTTCGTTGAATCCTGCAGAGGCATAAGGGGGTGTGCATGAACTAAGGTTCATGTGTGGGTGTGTAGCCCAATGGTAGCCTAGCCTTGGGGTAAGGCACTCGGCGGTAGTTGATCATGGGTTCAAGTTTGGGTGCAGTCAAGACGTGCACAATAGTTTTGAGACGTGGGCCAAAGACTAAGGTAAGCATTTTTTTATTATAATTTAATTTCGCTGAAGTTTGGGAGGTGTAAGTTTAGAAAGGCCACGTGATATTTTTGCATAGTGGAATGCATAGGGAGTTATAAGGTTAATTAAAAAACATTTTATAATTTTATTTCTTAGAAAAATAAATAAAGGTTTGGATGTTATTTTGAAAGTTTGGAGTTATAAGGGTTATAAAAAAAAATTGATTTCTATATGTTGGATGTTATTTTGAAAGGTTGGAGTTTATAAGGTATTAGTAAAGGAACTTGATTTTTGAATATTATTTTGAAAGGTCCGAGCTTATAAGGTGTTACTAAAGGAACTTGATTTTTGAATATTATTTTGAGAGTTTGGAGTTTATAATGTATTAGTAAAGAAACTTGATTTTTGAATATTATTTTGAAATGTTGGAGTTTATAAGATGTTAGTAAAGGAACTTGATTTTTGAATATTATTTTTGAGAGTTTGGAGATTATAAGGCATACTAGAGATTTGATATTTTTGTATAGTGAAATAATTATTGGGGAGAATATTTATGTGGATATTTTGAGATAGGTTGTTGCTCTCTAACTTTGAAATTGGCAAAGAGGATTTGATTGTGATTAAGACAGCTTTTGAATGCATATCTCCATCAAAACAAAAGGTATGGGCACATCATCCTTATGACTGAAATATTGTTGGATTGAATGTTGTGATATACAACTATCTATCACCAATAAATTAGAAGTCTACTATATTTAACTTGGTAAACTACTTTGATGTAGGAAAATAGAAGATATAAGTTGGAAACTAAGTGAATCTGACATATGCTCAGGAATGAGTGAGCTGAGGTTTAGTGGGTGCGGTGGGAGTGAGGGTTTGAATTTTATGGACAGGAATCTTAGTCAAGGTGAAAGAGGTAGAGCAGGTACAGAAGGGGTGGGTGGGAACCTTGAGGATAGATCAAGTGAGGATCTAGAGGAAGGCGGTCAGACTTTGATAGATTTTGATGTAGGCATCATGCGGGGGCCCAACCCTCCTCAGAAAGACCTCAAAAAAAAAGATATGAAGGACAATGCGAGGCCCAAGAAGTGGTTGTATTTTGATGAGACTCTTAGAGGAAAAATAAATGAGGTTCTCTCTCTTCCGCCCCTAGTTCTAGTAAATAATAAAATTTCAGCCCCGACAAGTTCCATGAGCCCTTTTCTTTCAATGGAAGAATTCTCCATCGTAGGCATGTTTTTGGGAGGTAGGTTAGATATGGAGACTATCAAGGCTTGGGTGAGGGATAAATGGTGATCGGTAGGCAGATTGGAGTTGGTAGCTCTAACTCGAGGGTTCTTCATAATCCATTTTAACAAGATGCTAACTGCATTTTAATAGGAGGTCCTTGGTTTTTGGGAAAAAGGAGCCTTTTTTTCAGACGATGGGGTGAATATTTTGACCCTGAATTTCAAAATATTAACATTGCCCCTATTTGGGTTCGTCTCCCGAGTCTACCTACCCATTTCTTCAATGAATATTGGTTGTAGGGCATATCCAGAACTATAGGGGACCTAATATCCATTGACCATGTGACCTTGGCCAGGACAAGGATGACTCATGCACGAATTTGTGTAAATGCTAATTTGGATAATGAATTTCCAAGGTTTGTGGAGCTAGAGTATGGAGAATACTATCAAAAACAACTAGTAGAATACGATAACAAATTGGTATTCTATGTAGAATGCAAAAATCAAGGACATCTATGTAATCAGTGCCCTAACCTGGCAATGAATAGAGAAAAGTAGAAGCAAGGAATGCTAGACAAAGAAAATTTGAGTTTCCCTAGTAGAGGTGATTTCAATCAGGCAAACTATGTCTACCAAAAAAATAAAATAGAGGGTGCAAGGTCCCAACAAGATAAAGGAAAATAATAGGTTGTTGGCAACCAAAATACTCAAGTAAGTTCCAATCCTCTAGTTTCAAATAAATTTTCAATTCTATCCAATATGGGAGTAGGAGGATTATAGGAAGACATGGAAGCCCATAACCTTTAGGCTAACCTTTCTGACTCTCTAGAATCCCCATCCAAGTCAGGATCCTCAAACCCTAATGCTAAAATTACTATAAGCCCCATGGGTATCACAAAGCCAAACCCTAATTCCCGATCTCTAGAATCCCCATCCAAGTCAGGATCCTTAAACCCCAATGCTAAAAATACTTCAAGCCCAGTGGGCATCCCAAAGCCAAACCCTAATGCTGAAAAACTTAGGAAGAAAGTTGAGGCATTGGAAAATAAAAAATCTCATCTCCCTAACATCATCACTAGGAGCCAAGTGAATCCTACTAAGGGGCCATCCCACAGACCAAGGGAATATAGGAAAAAAGGAGAATATTTAGATGTAGGGGTGGAGATATGTGAAACTCTTCAGACTGAGGAATATGGTAGTTCGGTTCTACAACAAATTGCCTCCCCCTAGTTTAGTCCTAAACAAACTAGGAGCATTGTGAAGTCTCCTATAGATTTTGGTAGTGAAAAATAAGAGGGAGAATATCAAATGCTGAGCATCAAAAAATTAAAACTAATAATGACATTGCCAATGGAAAATAGAGAACCTTTTTTCAAAAGGTTATTTTGGGTTCTAAAGATAACAAATTAGGAAAACCCCATCAAGGGAGGGGGAGAGGAAGAAATCCTAAACAATCTAAATGAAGTTCCTCTTATGGAATGTGAGAGGCCTCAATGGCCTGCCCAAACATAGGGAAGTTAGTGAAATAAGAAATCAAGTGAATCCAACTATTATCATGTTGCAAGAAACAAAAAATGATGAGATTCAGTCAAAAAAAGTAGCAAAAAAAATTGGAATCAAGGGGAGATGGTTTGCAAATCAGCCATAGGAGCATCTGGAGGCCTTATGACTTTGTGGGATCCCTAGATAGTAGAAGGCACCATTATTCAGAAAGATGATAGGGTTCTTAGTGTTTTATTTAAGGAAATAAATAGCAAAAGGTCATGGATCCTTTCAAATATTTATGCCCCGACTTCAATTCAAGGGAGAGCTCTACTATGGGAGTACTTAGGCAATTTGAGTGAAATATTCCATAATGTCCCCTGGATTCTAGGTGGGTAATTTAAAACTTCACTTTACCCTTTAGACAAAATGGGTGGAAATGGACCACCTATCAGGAGCATGGATGAGTTCAATGAATTTGTGAACTCCAACATGTTGATGGATGTAAAACTTAGAGGAGCAAATTATACCTGGAGAAACTTATGGATAGGGTGTCATCGCATTCAAGAAAGGCTTGACAGGTTTTTTCTATCAAAGGAGGCTACAACTCTTTTCGATGATTCTACCCTGCAAGCCCTTCCTAAAATTGCCTTTGATAATAATCCCATTTTTTTGGAGATCCCTAACTCTCTGTCCTTCAAGAAACCTTTCATATTTCAATCTATGTGGATCAAACATTCCAGTTTTAGAGATAACTTAATTCAATGGTGGCAACAACTTGTCAGGGGTAGTGCAACTTTTAAAATTGCTGGAAGATTAAAGTTTGTTAAGGAAAAGCTTCAAAATTGGAACAAAGAGGTCTTTGGGAACCTATTTGAAAAAAAAAATAGGTTGTTGAAAGTTTGAAGATAATTGATCAGAGGATTCAACATGGTGATGCTGATGAAACTACTAGGCTAGAGGAACAAACAAAACTAGCAGAGTTTAATAACATTTTGGCCTGTGAGGAAATCTATTGGAGGAAAAAATCAAGGGCTCTTTGGTTGAAATATGGAGATTCAAAGTTCCAAGTTTTTTCATGTCACCACGCTTAGAAACAAAAGCAATAACAAGATAATTTTTAAAAAAAAATTAGATGGTTCTATTACTCAAGACTTAACAGAAATCAGAAAGGAGGTAGTAACTTATTTCAATTCTATCCTTGGTCAAGAATCGTAGTGCAATGAGGAGGCCAAAGATATTCTCTTGCAATCCATTCCTAGCATAATAAATGAGGATATAAACCTTAAGCTTCTATATCCCTTTTTTGATGAGGAAATTAAGGAAGCCTTGTTTAGCATGGAGCCAGACAAAGCCCCGGGACCCGATGGCTTTCCCCCTCGTTTCTATCAAGATTTTTGGGACATCGTAAGTGAGGATGTAATTTCTACTGTCAGAGAATTCCAAGCAAGCAATCATATCCCAAAAGGTATCAACTCTACTTTTATTTCTCTAATTACTAAGAAGCAAACCCCTGAATCTATGGCTGACTTTAGGCCAATCAGTCTGTGCAATGTTTCTTACAAGATCCTAACTAAAGCCATTGCAAATAGAATGAGATATGTTCTTGCCTCGCATCATAGATCCATGCCAGGGAAGCTCTGTCTAGGGCAGGTCAATCTTGGATGGAGTTATCATAGTTCATGAAGCTCTACACTCTGCTCATAAGACTAACAGGTATGTTTTTGCCCTCAATCTTGATATGAACAAAGCATTTGACAGGCTAAATTGGGACTTTCTAATTGTTGTCCTCCTTAAGTTTGGTTTTCACCACCAATGGGTTAATTTGATCAAATAATGCATTTCTAAAGCATGGTTCTTGATTCTAGTTAATGGAACAACTGCTGGTTACTTTCAAAGTCATAGAGGAATTCGGCAGGGGGACCCTATCAGCCCCATGTTATTCATCATTGTGGTAGAATCTTTAGGCAAAACCATAAAAAATACTTGCAGTTCAAGGCTAATATTAGGAATCAAGGCAAAATCTCTCACTAGGGCTGTTTCTCACCAAAAATTCATCGATGATACCCTTCTATTGACTAAGGCATCGGTGGTTGAGGCCAAAATAATTAAATACATCCTGCAACTCTATGAGGACACTGTTGGTCAGAAAGTTAATTTTAGTAAAAGCAAGTTATATTTCTTGAACACCCCCATTCAGAGGTAAGGAAGGATTGCAAAAATTTTAGGGTGTGATATAGCAAACCTCCCCACTTCGTATCTTGGTCTCCCTCTTTTCATTGGTTCTTTGAGAGAGTCAATGTGGGACAGGGTTATTGAAATAATTAAAAAAAACTTGTTGGATGGAAAGGTCATCTTCTATCTCAAGCAGGAAACTTGACCCTCACTAAGGCCTCTCTTCAGAGAATTCCAGTCTATTTCCTCTCCATTTTCAAAGCCCCTGTGAAGGTTTTCCAAAAAATTAAGAAACTCCAAAAAAAATTTTTATGGACTAGATCAGAGGAGAAAAAAAGGATACACCTTGTAGGATGGACCAAAGTCTGCATACCCAGGTAAAATGGGGGCTTAGGTCTGAGGATAATTGCTCATATGAATTTAGGTTTACTAGCTAAGTAGGCATGGCGCCTCATTTCTGGTGAAGAAAATGAATGGACAACTATCATCAAATGAAAGTATCTTCAAAATATGGAATTTCTAAGTGACTCAGTTCCAATCAGAGGTTCTACTTTTTGGAAAGCAATTCTCAATTGTAAGGAAATCATCAAAAAAGGTTTAAGATGGGTTTTAGGCAATGGTGAGAGGATAAATTTCTGGAATGATAGGTGGGCTAAGGATGAACCACTAACGCAATATCCTAACTTAGCCCAAATCAGAGATATCATAGAAGAACTCATTGGTAGAAAAGTCTTCGATTATATGGTTGAGGACAAAGGCAGAATGAAGTGGAAACAAATAAGGATTTAGGGATTTCAAGTAGAATCAAATGATATTTGTAATATTCTCAGGCAACAGTTTATCCCCATGAGACCCAAGGAAGATCAAGTGACCTGGGCTCCTACGGAAAATGGGCAGTTCACTGTTAAATCAACTTACAAGCTTTTGCTTGATGATGAGGATTTTGTCCTCCAAAAGGACTTAGTTTGGATAAAAAATTTAATTCCAAAAATTATAGTATTTTCATGGCTGGTTATCCAAGGAAGAATTCTAACCATTGATAATATGATGCGTAAAGGTATTTGTATCACTAATCATTGTTATCTGTGCAGGGCTAATTGGGAGACCATTTATCACATTTTCCTTGAGTTCCCTTTTTCCTTGACTATCCTAAGTGGGGTTTTTCAGGCCTTCAATATTTCTTGGGTTAAACTAGCCATCGTACTTGATTTGTTCATCCAGTGGCCTTACCCCTTTTCAATCCAAAGACTTAGATACATGTGGAAAATTTTTCTCAATCACTATCTTTGGTAGGTGTGGTTAGAAAGGAACCATAGAGTCTTTAATGAGTCTATCCATGATCATCAAACTATCATTGCCAGGATCCTATCCTTTGCCAATAAGAATGTGAACCTTATACCTTTTTATAGTCGTAAACCTCATCTGTAGGAGACCATGATTGCTCAATATTTAAGCTTAACCTTGTTAGATGAGTCTATGCCTAGGGTAGTCAACCCCAAAGCCAATGTTAAGTGGTCCCCACCTCCTACGGGTTGGTTTAAGCTTAATTTTGATGGAGAAGCTAAGGAAAATCTTGGTAGAGCAGGCACTGGTGGCATTGTGTGAGATCATAATGGGAATATGATGCTTGCATTTTTTGAATATTTGGGAACAAGGACGAACAACGAAGCTGAAGCTAGAGCTATGTGGAGAGGCCTTCAAATGACTCAAGACTTAGAAGGCAATTTGATCATAGAAGGAGACTCTATGCATGTTATAAATCTCCTCAATAATTGGAAAACACCTCCTTGGAGGATTAAAATAATTTTTGAAGAGGCTAGGATCCTTTTCTAGGGAAGATAGGACAAAAAATCCCAACATGTCTTTCGGGAAGCTAACAAAGTTGCTGATAAGCTGGCCAATTTGGGTGTCGATGGTGATGGACTTTTCAAATGGGAACACGGTGTCCCGAGTGAAGTAGAGGAGCTTATTCAACAAGAATTCCAAGAATGATAGTCAAATTTACCAATAGGGAAGGCACTGTAAGTTTGAAGGCTATGAGTATTCCCATATCTTTTTTGAAATGGACTCATAATAAAAATTATCCGAGTTGTCAGTCTTGGTGGATGCTGCTTGGAAATACCACAAAGACTAATGGGGATAGTCACATGTTAGATAACATGGCTCCTAGTCATATTAGTAATTTGAGGTTGGTTGATAATCATAGGGCAGGAAAGAAACGACAATATAAGACTTCAAACCAGAGCCACATGGACCACCAGATAGCCACCACCATAAATCTATCCAGCAAGTTCACTTCTCCAAGGCTGATTGGCCAAGATAGGATGTGGTCCCAAAGCATGTCATATATGGAAGAAAGCAATTACCAAAGAATTATTAAGAGTAACTGTCAATACATAGCTTGTGGGAGTTTTTTTTAGTACTCTTCTATGTGTGTCTGCAGCTTTTTATTTCTCCACTGTCTCAAGGAAGGTATCCGTGTCTGTTTGTTTTTTTGTAATTATGATGCAGGTGTGTTTTCTCGGGGTATACCCAAAATGTTTTATGGGAATTTTCTTTTTGATAACAGGCTATGTGCCTTACTGGATGTAATGGCTTTGGCGGCATGTAGATTTTACATATATAGGATCCTTAGTAAGGACATGTTCATCAACAACCCTAGGCTGATTTTTGTAAAAGGTTTTTGGTCAACCTGTAAAACCCGGTATTAATGCTGTAGTATATTATATAACAAAAAATAATGTTGTGAAATACAAAGTTGGAGTGAAAAGGATTATTTGATAAGCATTGTTGGAAATGTTTGAGTGAGTATTCATGTGCATGATTTGTGGTTGTTGAAAGAACATGAGTATCATTGTTATGTGAGATTGAGAACTATATTGAACTAGGGTTTGTGAAAGAACATGAGTATCATTGTTATGTGAGATTGAGAACTATCTTGAACTAGGGTTTGTGAAATAACATGAGTATCATTGTTATGTGACATTGGAATCATCTTGAGTCAAGGTTTGAGTTCCATAGTGTGAGTTGTTGGAAGTATAGTGAAACACTTGGTTAGGGTTTGTAAGCAAGTTGTGTTTCATTGAGTGGATGTTTGAGTGAGGTTGATTGAGCATTATTGATTGAAAGCATTGGAGTGATAGTTCAAGTTTTGTGAAACAAATTATACTTTATTTCTGAATTGATTTGAAAGAGAGTTTGAAAGTGATAGAGTGTTTTGTTGAGTACAAAATATTGTGAGTGTGAAACATATTGAGTCTTTGATCATTCTCTATATGTTTCTATGGTTAAACAAGATTATGAGTGAAACTTGTTTGTGTGATTGAAGAGGTTTTCTGAAAGAGATTAAGTTGAGTTTTGTAAGCAAGTATTGCAGTTGTTTGAGTAAGCTTTTGTGAAAGCTTGTGAGTATATTTGAGTAAGTCCTAGAGGGGACTTAAGGATAGATTTGAGTAAGCTTTTGTGAAAGCTTAAGGATATAATTGAGTAAGCTTTTGTGAAATCTTGTG
This sequence comes from Wollemia nobilis, assembly GCA_028583015.1. Taxonomy (NCBI): domain Eukaryota; kingdom Viridiplantae; phylum Streptophyta; class Pinopsida; order Araucariales; family Araucariaceae; genus Wollemia; species Wollemia nobilis. The sequence continues at coordinate 349,577 of JAQPPZ010003242.1, read as the reverse complement.
AGCATATTTTGAGTAAGTCTTAAAGGGGACTTAAGGACAGATTTGAGTAAGATTTTGTGAAAGCTTGTTGAGTAAGTTTGTGTAAAGATTTTGAGATTTTTGAAGATTTGAGGTAAGTTTTGGTGAATACTTGGTTGAGATTGAAAAGTTCTGGTAATACTTGTTGAGCAGATTTGAGGTAAGTCTTGGTGAAGACTTGTTGAGCATATTGGACAAGTTCTAGGGAGGACTTGTTGAAGATTTGAGGTAAGTCTTGGTGAAGACTTGTTGAGTAGATTGGACAAGTTCTAGGGAGGACTTGTTGGATATATTTGAGGTAAGTCTTAGTGAAGACTTGAGAGTAGATTGAGCAAGTTCTTGAGAGGACTTGTGGATAGATTTGAGGTAAGTCTTTGAGAAGACTTGAGAGTAGATTTGATTGATTGATTTGTTCAAGCTTTGAGTTAAGGCTTGAGGTAGATCTAAGTAGAGTTGATTTGTGATTGGATCAAGATTTGTGTTAAGGCTTGAGGATAGATTTGAGGATAGATATTGGTGTATATTTGAGGGTAGATTTGTGCTAGACTAGAGATAGAATTATGAGTATATTTGTGCTAGATCGAGGATAGTGTTTAGTGTAAATTTGAGATAGATATTGAGTAGAGCTGAGAGTAAGCTTTGGAGGTGATAGAGCAGAGGATAATAGTCTCTAGTGGATAGAGATCCATTAGCCATGGTAGTGAGGATAGAGGTATTCTGAGTGAGGATAGAGGTCTTCTATGGAGAGAGATCCACAAGCCAATGTAGTGGAGGTAGTAGTCTTCTAGAAGATCACCAACCAGAGTAGAGGAGAAGGAGTTCTCCTATGGATAGAGTTCCATGAACCAGTAGAGGAGAAGGAGTTCTCCTATGGATAGAGGTCCATGAACTTGATTAGGGGATTGGTGTCTCCTTTGGATAGAGGTCCATAAATATTGTAATAGGGAAGGATTCCCAAGAGATTTGTTGAGAAAATTTTAGTGAAATATTTTCTCCATGGAGTAGCCCACATTGGGTGAACCACGTTAAATTGGTGTCTCTATTATGTGTGATGATTTATGCATTGCTTTGATTACTACTATTGATATTGCCATTGATATATTGGATAATATTATTTGAGAAATAAAAGTAAAAGTTGGTCTTATATTGTTCACCCCCTCTTAGTATAAGCTTGTGTTCTTCAATTGGTATTAGAGTGGGTTCCTTCGAAAGAGTTTAACAACTTGAAGGAAAAGCTTACAAGAACATAGATGGATTATTAGAGTGGATCTTCAGGAAATAAGGCACCATTGTTCTATGGGAATAATTATGCATTTTGGAGTGTAAGAATGAATATTTACCTAATGGTACAAGGAAATGATATATGGTAAGCAGTTGAGGATGGGTACACATCACCAACTACTCCACCTATAGATAAAGATGGTAAGCTCCTACATATGAATAATTCAAAGGTAATGAATGGAATCTTAAGTGGTTTACGTGAATCAAAGTTTGTAAAAGTTATGCATTGCACATCAACAAAAGAGATTTGGGAAAAGTTGAAGAAAACATATGAGGGAGACAAAAAGGTCAAGATGGAAAAATTGCAAAATCACAAGAAAACATTTGAAGACCTGAAGATGAAGGATGAGGAAGACATTGCTACATACTTACTTCGTGTGGATGAGGTTGTTAACTCCATGCAAGGACTTGGGTTTAAATTTGAAGAAATAGATGTTTGTCAAAATATTTTAAGGTCACTCCCTAAGAGGTATAGTGAAAAGGTTTCAGCCATAGAAGAAATAAAATATATTGAAACTTTGACAAGGGATGAGTTACATGGAACTCTCACAACTTTTGAGATGAGAATAGGAAAGGATCCTATCCCCCAGAAAGAAGTAGCTTTCAAAGTTACAAATAAGACAAAGGATAAGAAGTCAGATTCAAGTAATGAGTTATCTAGTGATGAAGAAGCAAACTATGGCAGAAGGAACAAGGACACAAGAAAGTATAAAGGTACAAAAATAGTTAAGTGTTTCAATTATGGTAAATATGGTCACTATGCATCTGATTGTCTAGAAGCTGGAAATAGCAGTGGTGAAGAGAAATAGGATCATAAGAACAGGGAAGCAGGAAAATCTAGGTATCAAAAGAAGAACAGGTATGGACAAGGCAAGCAAGGAAAGAAGTTTTTCCAAAGGCATAAGAAGAGTTTTTATGTAGATAAGATAGGCAAGAGTTCAAGTGATAGTGATGAAAGATCCTCAGATAATGAAGAAGAAGAAATTCTATTTCTGACAATAGAAAAAGAAGATGTTAAGAAAAAGGTAAAAAGGGAACCAATAATTCTCAAGTGTTTTAGGTGTGGTAACTTTGGTCATCTTGAAGATCATTGTACAAGGAATGGGTTCAGTTTCAGTGAAGATGAATATGAAGATGCTCTTGAAGGTCTAGAAGAAGAAAGTCTTCTTATGGCAATAGAAGAAGAAGGAAGTGCTCCTATTGAAGATAAATCAGAAAGGAATGAAGATGATCTAAAAGATAAAGAATAAAAAAATTCAGAGGAAGGAGAAGTTGATCTTGAAGGTGAGCTTATTTCTACTCTTAAGGAATTAAGAAAGGTAAGAAAGTAGAACTCAAAACTCAAGCTTCAATTTCAAGAATGTGATGAAGAGAAAGGAAAGATTATAGAAGATCTAACCAACTCAATAGCTAAGACAAGGAAATTTAAAGAAAAGTTAGAGGCAAAGGTCTTAGAATGTGAAAGATTAGAGCATGAGGTAGCTTCACTAAGGAAGGAAGTAAAAGAGTCTAAAGACAAGCTACACAGGTTTGGGAGAAGCTCAAAGACCTTGGATAAGATTATCAAGGTACAAAGATCTTCATCAAACAAAATAGGACTTGGTTTTGAAGAGGAACATAGAGAACAAGGAGAGGAGTCAATCTCAAGCTCCAAAGAAGAAGAAGCTTCAGAAGAAGAGAGTGTAAGAGAAAGTGAGACTTCTGAGGATAAGTTGGAAAATAGAAGGTTCAACAAGGAAAGGAACAATGCACAAATAAGGAATAGATGGAACAGGAAACATCACAGGGAAGAAGAGACTAAGAGACCAATGGGGTCAAGGCAAGGTTTCTTCAATGGATGTTGCTTCTCATGTCATAGGTTTGGTCACAAGGCTATGCAATGCAGGACACATGAAAGACAGGGACATGGTTTCACCAATAGAAATTTCAGAAATGGGCATCTCTTTCAAGGGTATTGCCACTCTTGTAATCAGTTTGGTCATAAGGTAGTTAATTGTAGGGTTCATGATAGGAATGGATATGGCTTCACCAGGAGGAACTACAAGACATTTGCACCTTCAAGGAATCACAACATTAAGTGTTTTAAGTGCAATAATGTTGGGCATATGGCTAAGTGGTGTAGAACAGAATTTCCAGAGACAAGCAGGAACAAGAATATTCAGAGAAATTAGAGGGATCAGTTGAGGAAGAAGGTGGACAAAGAAAAGAGTAGTGTATGATGGGAGTAGAGATACTCCCACCCCAAAATTAACCACCTCAAGGAGAGGAGGTGGGGAGGGGGCTGAGCTAAGAGTCTTATATTTAGCCCCAAAGGTGGCCCTTTGCCATTGATGTCAAAGGGGGAGAGATTTGAGTTAGGGGGAGAGCATTCAGTCAGGGGGAGAAGTTTCTCAAGGGGAGCAAAACTAAAAAAGGTAAAAGAAATGGTTAAAGGAAAAAGGGTTGCCATCAATGACAAAGGGGGAGATTGTTGGAAATTTGAGCAAGTTTTGTTGTCATTGATGTCAAGAGGTTGATGTCCAAGTTTCGTCATCATTAATGTCATCAGGTTGTTTTTCCAAAAGGCAAGGAAGTGATTAAAAGAAATAGGATATAATATTTATTTTAAATATTATATGCCTAAAAGAGGCCTAAAATATTGAAGACCCAAGGAAGGAGGAGTAGGTTTAAAAAGAAATAATAATATTATAATATTTTGGGCAAAAGGATGAGGTGAAGAAAATGAGGTCCAAGGAATCATTAAAATAATATTTCCTTGAAAAGACCCATTGAGCAGTTTTTAAAGGATTTAATTTAATTTATTTAAATTAAAATATTTTAACCTATGGTTAAAATTTTAATTTAAATAAACCAAAGGCGCCAAAGTTCTCAAAGGTTTTAAAATTTAAATTTAAATTCGAAATTTGAAATTTGAATTTGGGCCGACGAGTTAAGTGCAAAGGAAAACATGTATAAAAAGGGGAAAATGATTTTTCATTTTAACCCCTCACCTATGCTATCGAATGCCATTTGCTTTGCTAAGTGAGAAGAGAGGATTCATGGCTTTAAAATTTTTAAGAGGTAGTCATTGGTTGAAGTGCAAGTGACACGATTAAAAGGTTCCATAGCGCTAGGTAGCATAGTCGGTGGCCAAAGACTTGCTAAGGCGCTCACATAGTAGAGGTTGTGGTTTCGAATCCCCACACGACTCATTTTTGTGAAGGAGGAAGTCATTTTGTTTGTTCATCGAATCCTGTGGAGGCATAAGGGGGTGTGCATGAACTAAGGTTCACGTGTGGGCATGTAGCCCAATGGTAGCCTAGCCTTGGGCTAAGGTGCTATGATGGCAGTTGGTCATGGGTTCGAGTTTGGGTGCAGCCAAGACATGCACAATATTTTTGAGATGTGGGCCAAAGACTAAGGTAAGCATTTATTATTATTATTTAATTTCATTGAAGTTTGGGAGGCACAAGTTTTATAAAGGCCATGTGATATTTTTGCATAGTGGAATGCATAGGGAGTTATAAGGTTAATTAAAAATTATTTTATATTTTTGTTGCTTAGAAAAATAAATAAAGGTTTGGATGTTATTTTGAAAGTTTGGAGTTATAAGGGTTAATAAAAGAATTTGATTTTTATATGTTGGATGTTATTTTGAAAGGTTGGAGTTTATAAGGTGTTAGTAAAGGAACTTGATTTTTGAATATTATTTTGAAAGGTTGGAGTTTATAAGGTGTTAGTAAAGGAACTTGATTTTTGAATATTATTTTGAGAGTTTGGAGTTTATAAGGTGTTAGTAAAAAATGATTTTTGAATATTATTTTGAGGTTGGAGTTTATAAGATTTAGTAAAGGAACTTGATTTTTGAATATTATTTTGAGATTTTGGAGATTATAAGGTGTACTAGAGATTTGATATTTTTGTATGGTGAAATAATTATTGGGGAGAATATTTGTGTGGAGATTTTGAGATAGGTTGTTGCTATCTAACCTTGAAATTGACAAAGAGGATTTGATTGTGATTAAGATAGGTTTTGAAGACATATCTCCATCAAAACAAAAGGTATGGGCACATCATCCTTATGAGTGAAATATTGTTGGATTGAATGTTGTGAAATGCAAAGTTGGAGTGAAAAGGATTGTTTGATAAGCATTGTTGGAAATGTTTGAGTGAGTTTTCATGTGCATGATTTGTGGATGTTGAAATAACATGAGTATCATTGTTATGTGAGATTGAGAACTATCTTGAACTAGGGTTTGTGAAAGAACATGAGTATCATTTTTATGTGAGATTGAGAACTATCTTGAACTAGGGTTTGTGAAATAACATGAGTATCATTGTTATGTGACATTGGAATCATCTTGAGTCAAGGTTTGAGTTCCATAGTGTGAGTTGTTGGAAGTATAGTGAAACACTTGGTTAGGGTTTGTAAGCAAGTTGTGTTTCATTGAGTGGATGTTTGAGTGAGGTTGGTTGAGCATTATTGATTGAAAGCATTGGAGTGATAGTTCAAGTTTTGTGAAACAAATTATACTTTATTTCTGAATTGATTTGAAAGAGAGTTTGAAAGTGATAGAGTGTTTTGTTGAGTACAAAATATTGTGAGTGTGAAACATATTGAGTCTTTGATCATTCTCTATATGTTTCTATGGTTAAACAAGATTCTGAGTGAAACTTGTTTGTGTGATTGAAGAGGTTTTCTGAAAGAGATTAAGTTGAGTTTTGTAAGCAAGTATTGCAGTTATTTGAGTAAGCTTTTGTGAAAGATTGTGAGCATATTTGAGTAAGTCCTAGAGGGGACTTAAGGATAGAGTTGAGTAAGCTTGTGAAATCTTAAGGATAAAATGGAGTAAGATTTTGTGAAAGATTGTGAGCAAATTTTAATATGTCCTAAAGGGGACTTAAGGACAGATTTGAGTAAGCTTTTGTGAAAGCATAAGGACATAGTTGAGTAATATTTTGTGAAATCTTAAGGACATATTTATGTGAGATTTTGTGAAATATTACAAAAATATTTGAGGTGAGCTTGGTGAAGACTTGTTGAGTAGATTTGAGGTAAGTCTTGGTGAAGACTTGTTGAGAAGATTTGAGGTAAGTCTTGGTGAAGACTTGTTGAGAATATTGGACAAGTTCTAGGGAGGACTTGTTGGGTAGATTTGAGGTAAGTCTTGGTGAAGACTTGTTGAGAATATTGGACAAGTTCTAGGGAGGACTTGTTGGATAGATTTGAGGTAAGTCTTAGTGAAGACTTGAGAGTAAATTGAGCAAGTTATTGAGAGGACTTGTGGATAGATTTGAGGTAAGTATTTGAGAAGACTTGAGAGTAGAGTTGATTGATTGATTTTTTCAATATTTGAGTTAAGGTTTGAGGCAGATCTAAGAAGAGTTGATTTGTGATTGGACCAAGATTTGTGTTAAGGCTTGAGGATAGATTTGAGGAAAGATATTGGTACAGATTTGAGGGTATATTTGTGCTAGACCAGAGACAAACTTATGAGCAGATTTGTGCTAGATTGAGGATAATGTTTAGTGCAGATTTGAGACAGATATTGAGCAGAGCTGAGAGCAATATTTGGAGGTGATAGAGTAGAGGATAGTAGTCTCTAGTGGATAGAGATCCATTAGCCAGGGCAATGAGGACAAAGGTCTTATGAGTGAGGACATAGGTCTTCTATGGAGAGAGATCCACAAGCCAGTGTAGTGGAGGCAGTAGTCTTCTAGAAGATCACCAACCAAAGCAGAGGAGAAGGAGTTCTCCTATGGATAGAGTTCCACGAACCAAAATAGAAGAAGGAGTTCTCTTGTGGATAGAGGTCCATGAACTTGATTAGGGGATTGGTGTCTCCTTTGGACAGAGGTCCATAAATATTGTAATAGGGAAGGATTCCCAAGAGATTTGTTGAGAAAATTTTAGTGAAATATTTTCTCTGTGGAGTAGCCCACATTGGGTGAACCACGTTAAATTGGTGTCTCTATTGTGTGTGATGATTTGTGCATTGCTTTGATTATTGTTGTTGATATTGCCATTGATATATTGGATAATATTGTTTGAGAAAGAAAAGTAAAAGTTGGTCTTATACTTTTCACCCCCCTCTCAGTATAAGCTTGTGTTCTTCAATATATATATACATGGAAATATTTATCTTGTATATGCTATCATAAATTACCAACTAAATATAATACAATAAGTTTTTATACATATCAATATAGATAGAAGTTGAAGATACAACATTAGAAGATAAAGTGGTTCACATTAATTGGTTACAATAAAGAAGTAAAATAGTTTCTCAAATATTATTTTTCATGTTTATTTGGTGTTGAGGTATGGTGTCTATTGGATCTCTTGGAGGTAGGTATTGATGATGTTAGCTTTTGGAACCAAATAGTAGGAGTTGAACTAGCATTTAAGCCTATCGGTGCTTCTAGTCGTGTGGTGATGCTAGTGTTATAAATTGGCTAGATAGTGTTATAATCAACTTTGATATTCATGAAAATTTATATTGGTTGACACTACGATTACTAAATTTTTTACTTAGATTATTCATCCTTCCATGGAAAGAATTGAATATTATTAATTATAAATTCTCATTATTTGTACATTCAAAATTGAGTGGAAATATTCTATTCTTCTTCTAATTAAGAGTGATCCAACACACTCGATGGATAAATTGACATATCTTGATGTCATGAAAGAGAATAATCTCTTAAATTCTTATGCATTTCATCTAACCATCAGCTATATGATCTAATTTTATTATATTTGTATAATATAGATTTAGTTATGTCTATTGAAGCATCTCCACCACATTTGATCATTCAACATAGGTAGAAAGTATAGGTCAACATATTCTATTTTTTATAGTATATTAAGGCCTAATTAGAGAGGAAGACTTATATGAATGGTGTTAACTACTATCTACTTAGTAATACTATAGATGTACATAGCATTTAAAACAACATGATAGTTTGGTCACACCCATGAAGTGATTATTTCTAAAGGGAAATCCCAACCTATTCTTAAATCTAGGATTAATGTGGTATGTGATGCTCATTGTACTTGGATTTAGTTTATTAAATAATTTCATGGGTATTGATACTATATTAATTAAATTTTCCCAACAATTATACTTAAAATTTCAACTTCTTTTATAAAATTTTGTGTAAATATTATAGTTGTCGAAGGGATTTTTAGGTTAATAAATAGTGCTAGGCATACTTCAAATGGGATGTGTCCTAAAAAATTGGACATATTGTATGTTATCATATAGATGTATAAATATTTAGAGTTATACATCCTAAGAATATGAATTTAATCATTTGATTCACCACCTTGTCTTATTTTTCTATTTGTGAATTAAAGAAGTTTGATCAAATTGAATCGATATCAATTATGGACAAAATATTAAACTAAAAAATACTTGTATAGATAGAATTTTATCTAACGTGATAGTATGACATGAGTTTTAGTGAACTCAAACATGCTAATATAGGATTCTAATAGTATCTTCCCTTGATATCTTCTTTTTGACAAGGTATGATGATAGACATACTAGAAAAATTTTCAAAATCAAGTACACATGTTTTATGGATATTATTGTAATCCTTGACATGATATCCATGAAGGCTAATTATAGAGGATTTATAGGTGTAATAAATGGTGTATAAAACTTCTACTTCTTGTTCAAAGACTTGGTGATTTCATAAATGGTGTATTATCTGACATACATAGATATTAATATAAATTTTAGGCCAAAAGAAGTAGTTTTGTATGATAGATAAATTCTTGGCAATGCTAAAATATTCAATTATTTGACTATATTATTTTTTTCAGGCCATCTTTATCATTCACTTGTAATAAAAAAACATATCCTAGGTGGCTTAAAATGATATCCTATGTATAATTGCTAGGGATTAAATTCCTAGTAAATTAAGATTTTAATAGTATAGGCAAGTTCTATTTGATGTTGAATGTTAATATAAACTAATAACTTTGGATGCTGTGATGACTAGAAGCCAAATTAGGTAAATTATATGATGTGGTTAAAATATCTACTCCTATGATTGATATTCAAATAGAATTATTACAAGAATGTTAATTATTTCTAATGGTGTTCCATTTGTAACTTACTTTACATTTAAAATGATTTTTGTGGACTATGACATATATGGATCATGATATCATTTTTCAATATGTAGTGCTTTTATTGGCTACATTCTTGGACAATATCATAAAGTTGTCTATCATATGAATAGTACTTTTAGACATCTTTGAGAATATCACTTTGGTATGAAATTGAATGCTTACATTCTGTAAGCATCTAAGATGACACCGTATAATAATGAACAAACAAATATGCAGTAAACTTAAAATTTTTATTGATATTTGAATGGAGCCTTGATCTCTATTTACAATGATTTTCCTCGAATACACAAGGGTATGATTACAATATTGCTTGCTCTCATATTACAATGGGTAGAAGTAGGGAGAAATACCCCTTTTCACCAAATACAAGTGATGATGGTGTCTTTGGTCTTCTTTGCTACAACCAAGTGGTGAGTGGGCTTGCGTATCCTATGATGGACCACTCTAGATTCAATAGCCACTTCAAATACTTGTTTACTACACACATATGAAAATCACACAGGGATTTACTAGCACCTATAGATGTGTTTGAATATCAAATGTAGATAAAAAACCTCACATGTACGTTTGAAAAAAACACTAAAAAGTAGATCTAAATACCTTGCTAACTAAAACCAATCAAAACTTATAGATATGATCTATTATGTCGATAATTTTAGTGTATTTTGTGTAACCACGGGGTGCGTGATTTTGATTGTGTAATTATAGACTAGGCAGTTGAGGCTGAATGATAGAATATTTCAAAAGGGTACTCTAGGGCATTGAATCTTGAATCTTCCTTATGATGTGTACAAGCTTCTAGCATGATTCCAATAGTATTATAATGTATATCCTCGACCTTTCTTTTTTGATGGGATGATGCTTATTCTATAGGCAATTTTAGGGATTTGGAGGGAAGGATAGGTGGCAAGCTAGGGTTTCCATGTGGTAGGGGGAGTTAGAGTGAGTCACTTAGAGTGCCTCACTTAACTGGGGTGATGTGGCTAATGGGTGAGTGCAAGTGGAGTGCAGTATGGAGGATGAGTGAGTGCAACTAGGGTGATGTGGCTTGATGAGTGAGTGAAAATGTAGTGATGTAGCTTTACAAGTGAGTGCAAGTGGAGTGCAATGTGGAGGATGAGTGAGTGCAAGTGTAGTGCAATGTGGAGGATGAGTGAGTGTAACTATGGTGAAGTGGCTAATGAGTGAGTGCAAGTGTAGTGCAATGTGGAGAATGAGTGAGTGTAATTATGGTGAAGTGGCTAATGAGTGAGTGCAAGTGTAGTGATGTGTGGAGGATATCCCATGTGAAGGGATAAAGTGTGTGAGATGTGGCATGGTTATGGGTAGTTGTGGCTAGGACACATGTCCCATAGGGAAACAAGGTATCCTAGGTGGATTTTCTAGATTTAATAAAATCTAGAAAATATAATTATGTGCAGGATTTTATATGCCTAAGTTTGGACTTAGGCATATATTTTATTATGTAAATTAATGTGGTAGGATGCAAATGGTGCTTTTGTGAATGCCTAGGTTTTTGTGTCTACACATTCAATTAGAACATCATCCAGTGTTTATATAATTCAAGGTATAAGTATTGATTTCTCAACTAGGTATAGTAGGTGCAATAATGCAAGGAATAAATATATGTAAAGGCATAACTTTAGTTTCAATTTTTTTTTATGCTTGAAATTTTTTAAATGAATTTATATTTTACACCTTGTATGTCACCAAGTTATGATGGAAAATCCTAATATAAACTAATAGTAAAAATTTGATAATGTCTAAGTCCGTGAGATTTTAATCAATTCGTAGGGAATCAAGAGTTCCAAAACTAACATTCAAACTTTATGGGTGAACCTTAATATTTACCATGGGGTCAAATGTAAGGAATTTGGAATAAAGAGTTTCACACAATAGACCAAGTATAAAATACCATATGTGAATATAAATATTGTAATCAAATGGAAATAGTTCAATTGGTTAATATGTTGATATTTAAAGTATAGACCATGTTTTAAATCTTTCCAAACTATATATGAATAATTTTTAAAATATTTTTGTAATACCATTATATGATCATAATATAATATTGGTGAGGTCTCTTTTGATCCCATATAAAAATATTTAAAAAAATCATAATGTCTAAGTATATATAAACATCCATGAGGATCTATAGAAAACAACAATATCAAATGATCTTGATGCTTTTTTGAGTCAAGAGTGGCTCCATAATCATTGGTAATGAATGCTAAGTATTGAATTTTTTCAACACAAAATAATTGCTTACTTAATTGATGTGGATCTTGCAATAGCATATGATGTGTAACTCTTTGGAAATTATGCTACAATAATTCTTTATATATCCTATTAAATATAAGAATACTATCAATGCATATGATAACAAAAGAATTGATGGATTCTAAGAAGCACCATGTAGATTATGTGGAACACTTCTAACATTATAGGGAACTAATAGTTGCCTCTTAACATTAAATCCACTTTAGGAACATTCATTCACTAATGTAATTTCCATGTGAATCAAAGATAGGGTAGAACAAACTTGCTAGTTTCCACTATTTTAAAACAAATACATAGTGAGGCATACAAACCACCCTATGTACTCCTCTAAATTCATGTTAAAATGTAAGAAAATCAACATAGATAAATACAACCATCTCGATTTCATAATAACATGAAGTATAAATATGTATTCTCTCTAACATATCCAAATATTAATAAAATTCAATTAATCATCACTAGTAATTTTAAATTTTATGATTTTATAAGGATTTATTATACAATCGAGGCTTACCTTGAGTAAGTACTAATACCAAACATGCTACAAATATAGGGTACACGAATTAATTTAAATTCATATTATAAATATCTACTTAGATGACTATATATTATTGACATGTTTTCCATTAATATATGGGTCAAGTAGAGTATAATTATCTTACACTTTTGATATCTAATTGTTGAAAATTGATGGTCCATTACCACATTTATGAATAAAGGAACAATGAACAAGACAATAATGTTTAGAAAAATAAAAATGATGTTGATAGTTGTATCAATTATAGAATGATCTATATGGTGATATTCAAAATAATTACCTTAATCTACATGGAAATATATTTCATACATATTCTGTCATGATATAATAATGAAATATAATGTACAAACATTTAATACATATTGAAGTAGAAATAAGAAAACTATAGTTATAACATTGAGAGATGAAATGGTTCATATTAATTGGTTACAATTAAGAAATAGAATAGTTTTCAAAAAATATTTTGCATACCCCTTTGATAATGATGTGGGGTGCTTATTAGATCCCTTGGAGGAAAGTGTTGATAGGGATATGTGCTAGTATTGATTAGTAGCAATGACATTATCACTTATGCCTATTGGTACTACTAGTGATGTGGTGATACTAGATCTAGTACTTGGCTAGATAGTATTGCAAGTCGTTCTTATATTTAGCAAAATGCTATAGTAGTTGATGCTAAAATTAATTAGTTGTTATTTAGACTATTTATACTTATCTATAAAGAAATGAATTTCACTACTTATAACTTCAAAACTTGGTCAAAAAATATTCATTGTCTAATTCTGTGTGATCCATCTCCTTAGTGAGTAAGTTGACCAAAATTGACAACATGATAACCATTTTATTTGACTAATTTTTACTTGATATAATTATACTATATTAGTATAATGAAGATTAAGTTATGCATATTCAATAAACCTCCACTATATTTTATGAATAAATAAATATGGAAAATATGGATGAAGATATACCATTTTGAATAGTGTAAGAAATCCTAAGTATAGAGAATGACATAGGTCAAAGGTAGTAAATTATACCTACTTGGTAATAACATACAATAGATAGCATTTGAAGTAACATGATATATTGGTCATATCTATGAAGTCATTATTTTTTGAAGGAAAATCTATACTTGGTCTTCAATTTATTAGTAATATGGTGCTTGATATTTTCCATAATTTTATTGTTCGTGCTATTGGTTTGTTAAAGAATTCCATGGAATTAAAATTATATTTTTTGAATTTATTAAACTATCCTACAGTTTATATCATGTTTAAATCATGTTTTTTAGAAAATCTAGTTTGATCTAGTCTTGGACAAATCTATTTTATGTGAGATCATTCTCTACAAAATATTAGGACCAAAATTTTGAAGAGCACAAAATCAAGAAAAAATAGTAGTTATGATGGCTACTAGCATCAAAAATTTAAATCTTACTTAGTCTTAGATTCATTTATTTAAGTGGAAGAATTGTGTTTTTTATAGCATTTGTGCAAAAAAACTATAAATTTTGATCTTGAGAATTTGGTATAAGGTCTAGTGTTAAATCTAGGAGCCCTAAGTACTTATGGAGTGGCTTAGGGGGATGTTGGAGCAGTGGGTAGAAATAATCCTATATTCAAATCATAGGCTAGTTCAAGGAGGATACACAAGCTTATTGGTAGAGAAACCTCAATGCATGGAGGACCTAGATTTTATTTCTAGTTGGTCCATATATGTAATAAGATATGTGAGCCAATGTAATAAAATTGAATAAGACAAACAAAATTAGAAGCAATGTTGAAAGAAAAATAAAAGCAATAAGAGTATCCTTAGAAAATGGAAGTGATGCTTAACCATTAGATGAATGTTATGTGTGGTAGAAGCAAGGTCCCACTCATGAGAGAATAAAGATGAATATTTGGTGTGGAAACAATAGAGTGAACATTGTAACTAGTAATTTATTCTATTACACCTAGTGGTTGGAATGACTAGTTATCTATACAGTTCAGTTTGATGAAAATGTTACCATAAGGGCTCTTTTGGTTGAGTCATATGATCAAACCCATGTTGAAAAAGAAAATCAAGTGACCAAAAAGTGGTTTAAAAATATATGAATGTGAATGCACTACAGTGCAAATGTACGTGGAATAGCAAGTTGAAGAGAAAGTTTTATTTAAAATATTAAATATTGGAACATTAAGAATTAAGGGGGAGAATGTTGGAAAAAGTACATGAAACTGATTTTCTTAAAGAATAACGTAAGTTAAAAATGATAAAAAAACAATTATGAAAGATAGATGGTAAATGTTAGCTTTTGAGGATGTATATTAAAGGAAATGCAACCACAAGATGTGAAATAAGTAAGGTAAGATAACTATATGATAATGACACTATAATATGTATCAAAATAATGATATAAACATTTGCAATAGCTTAGTAATATTCCATTATATAAGGCACACAAAAATAGTACAATGCAATATAATGGACTTGAACACTCTAGAATTTTTAATAAAGAACTATATTGTACCTACTCACTATTCACTATAGTAACATTATGTCTCTCATTCACTCATTCTCTATTTCTCTCACTATGTCTCTATATCTTAAAGTCCTATATAAAACAAGATACGTGCGTTGGCATTTGCTCTACCTTATCCTATGACTCATGTACATGTCGACTACATGCATATTTACATCATTGCACATTCTAACACTTGTGAATTTATTACTTTGCATGAAGTAACTCAAACTTTACTCTAACAAAAATTTCTACTCTAGTTATGTACCCAGGGTGGTACGTTAGCATGTATAAAATAATGTAATAAACTCTAACACCTCCTATATTCCATTATTTGGTTATTGAAGACTTTAGTATTTAAAATGGATCTTTATCTTGGTCTAAAATTTTGTACTCTCTTTCTATGATATATTAATTATGCTCCCTTTCTATATTTTTTTCAAGCATGTAGTTAGTGTCTTCATAAAATTCTATCTTTGCTAAGAGAGCTTTAAATTCATGTTACTCTATAGGTTCTTCCAGTTCTTGAATTTTCTAAATTTTGTGAACTAAGAGCCCTTTTTGATTCCCTTATCGATATTGCAATTGAGGATAATTGTATTGATTCTAAGAAGGATATGAATGCTAAAATTGTTGTTGATGTGGACTATACTGATTCTGATATTGTCTTGATTGGAATGACCTATTTGGTTGGCTTCCATATTTTGTCTAATTTTCATGATACTAATTTTTGGGATTGAATATATAGTAGTTGGTACTATGTTATTTCTTCTTGTAGACTTGAAAATATTTTTTATTTTATGGTCTTAATCCTTTTGATGATGAGACAACATTTCCCTATGGATTGTTTTTTAAAACTAATGCATTGTTTTTTTTTTTAATTTACATGGTGGAATCGGTAGCCGCCATGAATCCGAGAAGGTTGTCCAGATTTTTATGGCCGCCATAGTATTCTATGTTGTCTGCCCCAAAAGCTGCCACATAGATCTTCGCGTAGTCCACCCCTATAACCACCATGCCACAATCATTTTAAACCTTTTACACCGCTGAAAGCACCAAGAAAGGGACAAGCATTTAGTCCGACGAGGCCCGAGATTTGAACCTTGGATCTCTGCCCCCATTATGGGGTTTGGATGAACCAATTGGTCTACACCTCAGACCTAAAACTAATGCATTGTTAGTCATTTCATCTTTAACTGTATTTTCCACTTCAAATTATTGAAGAATATTAACTAACTCATCAAAATATGTATCTTTACTTAGGATTTGTAAATATGTAACTAAGTGTTTGTAGCTATATGAAAGTGCTCTTAAGGTTACTTGAACAAGAAAATTATCTTCAACCTTTGCTCCTAAGGTTAATAATTTTACTTTTAAATCTACTACTTTTCATAGGAATAGTTGTATAGTTTCACCACTATTCATTTTTAGAAAGTGTAATTGAGTTTGAATATTTAAGATAGTGGATTATTATTCCCTTAAAATATTTTGGCTAAGGTTTTCCATGCTTATGTATATGTTCCTAATGAACTAATGTAGGGTTGTATTTCATTTGTAATACCAAAAGTTATTATAATTAGAATTGCTATCACCTAAATAGTAATTTGTTCCTCCAAGTAATTGGTATTTAGTGAGAATGATTTTTTACATTATGATGATGATATTTGTAGACTACCTTATACCTCCTTAGTTTTAAGTATATGCTCAACCTTGCTAAGAACTTTTCAATTTTATAAGTTTTGTAAAATACCTTCTATCTAGCAAGTGTTTGAATGCACATACGAAATTTGATAGTATGCTTTAGCTTTATTAGTTTAAGTTGAATTCCTTTTATCTCCCGAATATTCAACTTTACTTTCTTGCCTAATGTCTTCCTATTTATGAGTAAGTAGAAAGCTAAAGATAAATAGTGATGCACCTTCAAGTTTTAATAAGGTTATTTTCCTTTAAGACCTTTCAGTTGGATTAATATCTCATAAATTAATGTAAGAGACTAGTATAAAATGCAATTTCCAACTTCTAAGCAATTAATGGTTTTGCTTCTTTAACCTTCACTTTTAAATGGTTCAATTTTTTTAAATTCCAAGAAACTAAAATTTGAAGTAGTATGTCTTGTAATTCCCTAATTTGGAATTTTATAAAATAATAATATTTGTAAAGTATTATTTTAATTATGCAAGGTAGAAAACCTTATATCTCATAAATTATTTATTTACAAATATTTTAGTGTTTAAATCTCAAGCAATTTATAATATCTTCTAAGATATATAATTCCTTTTCTAAAATTACTTTCTTACTCTCTAAGGTTGACATTTCAATGCATTAATAATTAACTTTAAACCTTGTAATAGGCACCTTATAAATTCCTAAACTTAGGAAAGTAAATATTAAATAATGTAAAGCTTTTACATTCCTTGTAAAGTGTATTGTGCATGCTAATTGGTGTATGGAGTGACCTTTAATCAAGTGTTGTAATTTTGATCTCCTATGTATGGTAGTGATCAATTAATATTCAAAGGTGCCTTCTCCTCCTTAATGGTGCTTTGAATACCTTATTTAATTATTGACTGTGTGATTCTATTTTTCTATGTTTTCCTTCAATATTAGGTGTTTAAATAGATTGGATGCTTCTTGAAACTTTAGACAAGTGGTACTTTTGGAGTTAAATTCTTGATGAGCATTGGTTTAGATTATTTAAATGCTCATTTTTAACTCGAATGAAGTTCTATTATGATTATGCTTTTAATATCTAACTGATGTTATTCAATGCTCAACAATAGGTGTTACTTGCTCTTTGAGCACTTCTTTCCTGGGCATGCATTAAGGAATATATTGGTCCCTTGTTTGGATGTGCAAAGTGGTACAAGATGCATTGGATATAAATTGCAAGTGGTGCTCCTCCAATTTCATACATGTAAGACTCCCTTCAACATATCTTATTTTGTGTATACTTCTTGCTAGAAAATACCCTTTGTGTCTTGTCTTCAACACTTTCTTCCCAAGCAAATGGTGATGCTATGAGGTTGGATCCAACTATGGTGGTTCAATACCACTGCAACGGTGGTTCTATAGCACTCCAAATATGGCTTTACATGCTTCTTTTCAACTGACAGTTCATCCAAGCTATAGCTTGGATAATGCATCTTTATCTTCACCTTGTAATTCACTTCTTTATGCTATCCTTAGTGCTATCCTCTTTACATTAGTATGCAATGGATGATAGACTCCTTTTATAGTACCTTAGTGTTATCCTTTTACGTAGATAAGCAATGCAAAATGGTATCTTTATGTATGTCTTGATACTATAGGTTAATGCTACTATAGATGCTCAATTCGATGGTAGATATGGTGTCTTTAGAAACCTTGAAATTTGGCTAATGTGATCTCTTCATTGGATCTCTTCCTTAGCCTAGAATCTACTCCTTTAATCTGCTGAAATGGACACTTTTTAGACTTGCTTTGCAAGCTATTATAATTTCTTTGAGACACTCTAGCTTTGTCCTCTTTTGTTACATATGATAAGAGGAAAATGGTGCAATAATCTAATGCAAAAATGCTTTGCAATAGTTAGAATAACATACCTAAAATTTGCACCTATATTTTGAGATCTCTATATCTCCTTTTGCAAGATTTTTTTCTTCCTTGATTAGGTGGCTTATTTGCACTACTCCTCAGTGGAAAGCAATAATTTTATGTTGTCTTCCTTGCTATAAAACTCTCTCTTTTTCTTGGTTAACTTCTCAATAATAAATCCAAGCTCTTAATCATGCAACTAATATTAACTTAACTTGAATACTTAATCCACCTATAATAACTAGTATAGTGCAATAGCAATTTCTTCTTATTATTCTTGTAAATAAAATCTTAAAAATAACTTGAAATTTGCACTATAATATATATAAACTTGCACTTATGGATAATATCTTATTTGCTTTAACTCGAAGGTAGGATGTTGATATTTTCCTTTCTTTCAAAATATATCTAACTCCTCCTTTTATGTGTAGGTTATAATCCTTGTAAAACTATCTTCTGCACTCCCTTGAAGACTTAATATGCAACCTTCTCCTTGTAACTTTTAAACTCTAATATGGTTCTTATAAAAACTTAATAATGAACCAAATAAGTAATGTTCAAGTAATAAACCTTTTTGCACAAAAAATTCTTATCTTTAATAACCTCTATAGATGATGGTTGTGTTGGTGATTTGAATCACCTAATTATTGCCTTGTAATGGATGAAACCACAAATTTTTCTTGTTGTCCAAAATAGCTCTTTAGCTCACCTATTTGAAGCTTTGAAACCCTCTAACTTGATGCCTTGAAATTGTAGTTTGGTGACTTTTCTCTTCCTTCAAAATGTATTCTATAAATCTAAAATTTCACAGTTAGTAATGCTACCCTAAATGCTACCATTTCACAATCAATTTCTCCTTTATAATGTTGTTCTTAAATCTCTAAATTTTGGTAGGAAACTCATCCAAATTGCAACTAAGATTTATCTCCTAGAGCCCTTAATTTTTTTTTTAGTAGATTCAATAGCCTCCAATATTTGAAATGATATTCAACACTTAAATGGAAATATTCAAATCTCTTAGATTTGGTGGCTTCTCTATCTCATTTCTCCTTCAACCTTCTTATCAAATTCTAACTTCAATATTGGATTAACTAATGGACTTCTTCCCAAGATTCTAATTTTCTTCTCATTTGAAATTTATAAAATTACTTGCCAAATTTTTCTCCTTTTTGGGTTGTTGTTGGATGGTGATAATTGTCCCAAATTCTACTCTATATAGAACTCCTTATCTAGCTAGTAAATTTCTCCAAAAATTTCTCTTAGGAACACCTTCAATGGCCTTCTCCTTCTTTCTCCTTGAGACATCTTCTCCAGGGTCTTCACTCCAAATTTTAATGGAGATCTCCAATATCCAATATTATCAAGACTCTTTTCCTTGAGTCTCTTACTCCTTCAATGGGATCTTATTTCTATGATCTCCTCCTTGATTTTTAGTCTTCAATATTCAATGGATATCTCCAACCTCCAATCTTCTCCTAGAATATTTTTGGAGTCTCTTCAATTTTCAATATGGCTCCTTTGGCCTTTTTATCTTATCCAATATGGTCATGGGACATTTTATCAAGCCTCCAAATCTTTAATCTTCTAGTTTCTATGGATATTTTCTTCCTAGTTCACCTCTATTTGCAATTTCTACTTTATTTGCAACATGGAACTAATCCCTACATGAGGAAAGCACAAAGACTTTAGGCAATCAAATGTGAAATTATTCTCTATCCATTGTAGGAAATTTCTTAACTTCTAAGAACTAATTTTTTGCAACAAAAACTTAGATAGTAGCAAGTAAATCCATGCAAATATCTAAATCTCTATAAATAAATAAACATCACTAGTTATCCTTAAATCTAGTGGAAACAAATCTATTATGAGTCTTAGTCTTCATAAGTTTTTCTGCAACTCTATGTAAAGACTCCAACCAAATGTATTTTTAGAAATTATACAAATAATATTTCTGATCTCCTCTCAATCTCTCTTATGGCTCTCCCCATTTCTTGTCGATCTACTATATCTATGATACCACTATTAGCTTTTGAGGATGTATATTAAATGAAATGCAACCACAAGATGTGAAATAATTAAGCTAAGATAACTATATGATAATGGCACTATAATATGTAAGAAAATAATAATATAAAATTATATAATAACTCAGTAGTATGCCATTACAAAAAGCTAATGAAAAAAGTACAATGCAATATAATGGAGGACTTGAACACTCCAAAATTTTCAATGAAGAATTACATTGTACCTACTCACTATTCACTATAGTAACATTATGTCTCTCACTTACTCACTTTATATTTCTCTCACTATATATCTATATATTAAATTCCTATATATAGGAAGATATGTACCTTGGTCTTTAGTCTACCTTATCCTATGACTCATGTACATGTGGAATACATGTTGTTGGCAATTTTGGGTTTGAGATCCTAGCTTCTTGTCTATGAGTTGTCATTGATGTCAAAAGGAAATGGCATTAATGTTAAGAGGATGTGTTGGATTCAAAGGTGGAAGATTCCCAGAGAATATTTTTAAGAGAATCCAGAGAGATTCCATTGGCAAGGGTTTTTCATTAAAACCAAACCGATTTTTATTAAAACCAAGTTAAATGGTTTTTATTAAAACCAATGGAGGTTCTCTTTATTACTTATTTAATTATTATTTAAAACCCTTCAAGGTTTTAATTAATTAATTATTTAATTAATTAAGGGAGAAATTATTTTTAATTTATTAAAAATACTTAAAGGTTTTTAAACCTTTTTTTATTCTTAGTTTATTAAAATTATTTAAGGGTTTTTAAAACCTTTTTGAAAAGACTTTTGATTAATTATGAAATGGTCTTTATTTTCGTCGACATCAAGGTGTCTTCAAAGAGACTATTTATTCTCCAACTCCTAAGGTTGGAAGGCTAATTAATTCGAAATTCCCCGAATGCAATTTGCGGTGTTTGTGCTCTGTATTCGCTATGATCGAAGGAAGACTTAGAAGCACGTGCGGTTGAAAAGTCTTCAGGAGTTTTTTCGAGGGTGAAGTGGAGGGAAGTTCACTTGTGAACTTCATAGCCTGTGTGGGCTAGTGGTAGCGAAGGCTGCTGTTGGGCACTGCATTGGCGGAGGTCACCGTTTCGAGTCTCGCAGGGGTGCTTTGCTAGAGTAACACACATTTTTATTAAAACGTCTTTATGCCATGAAATTCAGAGTTTCTTGGACAACGATTTATAAGGTGTGATTAAATTTTATGAGTTTTGGCTTTTGTGATTAGCATTGAATAAAAGCTTAGGAGAAATAAGGGCATATTTCTTTGGATGTATTTTTAAGATTATTCTTTGCTATGCTAAAATTAAAAATGGAGGTATAAGGTGTGAGTCTGTGATTGTTGATTTATTGGCATGTTATGGTGGTTGTGTTTAAAGAAGTGGAGCTAAAAGGTTTAATAAAGGAAGTTTATATTATTGCTCATTTCTTTTTATTCTAACTCTAACTTGGTTGGAAGTTTGAGAGTTGTGTGTGGTGACAACTTGAAGGTTCAATTATCTTCTACTCCAATAAGATATGGGCACATTCTTCTTATGAGTATGATTGGTGTATGTTTTCTGAAATAAGGTTGGAGTAAAAAGGTATTCTACTAGGTATCCTTTGGCTAGGTGTAAATCCTATTTTCTGGTTTGTTGAAGACTACTTATGCATTGTTATCTTTAAGGAGAGTTTTTGGTGAATGCATAATTTTTGGTTTGAGATAGTGGAAGCTTTGTGCACTAGGGTTTATATTTGTGAGTCTAGCTACTTGCATTGAGTTGGTGGAACCCTTGGTTGGCTGTTTTGAGTTTGATGGTTGAGTTGCTTCCATAGAGGTTGTTTGATCAAGTTATTGCTTTACTTGATTCATGATATTGAGCTTACTCCATTGAGTTGATTTGAGCAAGTTATTCTTTGCATTTGGTGATATTGTGTTGGTGGCTATTTTGTTCAAATATATTTGGAGGGAAAAGGATTTCTACTTGTTTCCTTTTCTTGTGATGATTGGTTGAATGCTTCAAGGTTGATGTTGAGTTGAATGGTGTTGGTTGACTAAACCTTGTTTGATGAGCATTGTTGTTGAAACCCTAATTGATGGTGAAAAGAACATGAGTATCATTGTTATGTGATTCTTTGCATAGTTGGCAATTGTTGGGGTTTCATGTTCTTGAAAGAAAACATTCTATCCTATCCATTTTAGATATTGAGTTGAGTTTTTAGATTTGAGATTGAGATTGAGCTGAGTTGATTTGAGTTGAGTTTTGAGATTGGGATTTGAGTATAGAACATATTGAGTCTCTAACAATTCTCTTTATGCTTCTATGAGTTTGAAAAATCACATTGGGTCTCTAACAATTCACTTTGTGATTTCCTACTAAGAAAGTTTTTCTTGGTGAGCTTGCTAAGTTTTTGGACAAGTTCCGGTGGGGACTTGTGAGTAGTTTTGGACAGGTTCGATGGGGACTTGTGAGCAGTTTTGGATAGGTTTCGATGGGGACTTGTGAGCAGATTTGGACAGGTCCTAGCAGAGGACTTGTGAGCTGAGTTTGATAGTTCTATCAGAGAACTTGAGGACAGAGGTGCATTGGTTCTATGAGAAGAACCTGAGGATAGTTGGCTAGTCTTTGATAAGGCTTGTATGCAGAGGATTGATTTGTTCAAGAGTTAGACAGATCTAACAGACAGAGGAAGACTTGTACTAGACTGACTGACTATGTTTGGTATAGGTTGCTGAGCTACTTTGGACGTGATCATAGAATGCAGAGGTCTCTTAGGCTAAGAATTGAGGAAAGGAGGTCTTTGGTGGAAAGGAGTTCCACGTGCTGGCAAGAGGTAGAGGCAGTTGATCTTCTGAGGGATCATTCCGAGAGCAGAGGGGAAGGTATCTCCTTTGAGCAGAGGCTCATAAATTCTGATTGGGGGAAGGTATCTCCTTTGAGCAGAGGCTCATAAATTTTGATTGGGGGAAGGTATCTCCTTTGGGCCGAGGCTCATAAACATTGTAATTGGAAAGGATTCCCAAAGAACTTTGAGATAACTTTTAGAGAAAAGTTTTGTGGACATAGCCCAACCATTCTGGGTGAACCATGTTAAAATTGGTGTCACTTTGTGGATGATATTGTGCATTGCTTTGATATTGCTTTGGGTATATTGCTTTACTATTTTGAAGTATAAAGGAAAAAGTAAAAAGAGGTCTTATACTATTCACCCTCCCCTCTCAGTATAAGCTTGTGTTCTTCAATTGGTATCAGAGCAGGTGCCTTCAAAAAGTTTAACATCTTGAAGGAAAAGCTAGTAAAGAACACAATGGATTATTCAAGTGGTAATGCAACACCTATTCTTGATGGGTCAGATTTTGGTCTTTGGAGTGCAAGGATGAAGGTTCATCTAATGGCACTTGGGAATGAGGTTTGGGAAGTGATTGAAGATGAGTACACTATTCCTGAACATTGTCCTAATACTAAAGAAGAAAGGCTCCTACATCACAACAATTCAAAAGCAATGAATGCAATCCTGAAAGGCTTACAGAAACCAGATCTCACCAAAGTGATTCACTACAAGACAACTAGTGAAATGTGGAAACAGTTGAAGGTGGTTCATATAGGTGATACAAATGTCAAAAAGGCCAAGTTGAGACACTTCAAAGGTATGTTTGAACAACTCAAGATGAATTATGATGAAAATATTAGTGACTACATGCTTCATATGGATGAGGTTGTTAACTCCATGAAAGACTTAGGTCTTGAGTTTGCTGAAAATGATGTTTGTGATAAGATTTTAAGATCTCTTCCTAATAGATTTAGTGAAAATATTTTTGCTATTTAGGAAGCTAAAGATTTGGATAAGTTGAAAAAGGATGAGCTCCATAGTATACTTGCAGCATTTGAGTTGAGAACTCAAGTGAAGGTTGATGTCAAGAAAGAGGCAGCTTTCAAGTCTACCAAGAATTCCAAGGGTAAAAATCTTCAAGATAGTGATGAGTCTTCTAGTGATGAAGAGGCATATTACAGCAAGAAAGGCAAGTTCTCTAGAAAGCACAAAAGTATGAAAAATATAAGATGTTTCAATTGTGGAAATTTTGGTCATTATGCTATTGACTGTACTATTCCCAAGAATGAAAGTGATGAAGATAAATAGGATTCTAAGAGCAAGGATTTTGAAAAGCACAAGCATCACAGGAAAAACAAAAATGAGCACAACAATCAAGGAAAGAGGTATTCTCACAAGCACAAGAAGAGTTTCTACCTAGACAAAGCAAGTAAGTGTTCTAGTAGTGATAGTGAAAGTTCTTCAAGTGATAATGAAAATGAGATGTTGTTCATATCAGAAAAGGAGGAAGAACCGAAACATAGATTCATTATCATGAAATGTCTTAGATGTGGAAATTTTGGTCACCTTGAGGATGATTGCACAAATAATGATTTGGTTTCTAGTATGTATGAGGATGCTTCAGAAAACTATAAGGAAGATGCATGTATGGTTTTTGAAAAGGGTAGCACCTCTAGTGATAAGAAATCTAAAAAAGGCTTTGATGATTCAAAAAGCAAACAAATAGAGGAAGATATAGAGGAAGGTGAAGTAGATCTTGAAGGTGAACTTATAAGTGCTCTTAGTGCTTTGAAAAATGAAAGAAAGAAGAATGCTAGACTCAAGGATAAGTTAGATGAATGTTGTATGGAGGGAGATGATCTTATAGAAAGTCTTGACTTCTCTATGGCTAAGACACAAGAACTCAAGGATGAGTTAGAGTCTAAGGTTCTTGAGTATAGTGAGTTAGAACAGAAAATGGCTTCTTTGAAAGAGGAAACTAAAGAGTACAAGGATAAGCTTTACAGGTTTCAAGATAGCTCCAAAAAGGTTAAGTCACTCATCAAAGGTCAAAGAAAGACAATAGATAAAACAGGCATTGGTTTTGTTAAGCCACAAAAGGAACAAGTTGGAGAGTCTAGTAAGAGACTCCAAAAGGAAGAGAGTTTTGATGAGGAAAGTATTTCAGAAAAGGATTCCTTGAATGATAGATGCACAGAAACAGAAAACAAAATTCAGAATGAGAAGAAGAAGTTTTCAGAACCTAAGAGGTCAATTAAAGGAAAGTTTCAAGGCAGATGTTTTGTTTGTCACGAGTTTGGTCACATGGCTTCACATTGCATGGCTCAAGTGAAGGAGGTAAATGATAGTTTCAGAAGTGCTAGTTACTTTCAAGGGTATTTCTACTCTTGTCAACAGTTTGGGCACAAGGCAGTTTATTGCAAGGCAAATAATAGGAACAGGTTTGGCCAGAACAGGTTTGGTCAGAACAAGTTTGGTCAGAACAGGTTTGGCCAGAACAGGTTTGGTCAGAATAGGTTTGGTCAGAACTGGTGGATTCAAAGATTAGGTTTACCTGAGAGAAACAACATCGTCAAGTGTTTCAAGTGCAACAATGAAGGTCACACAATCAGACAGTGTAGAGATGAAATTCCAGAATACAAGAACAGGACCAATGGCATGATCAGGTCCAAGGATCAAGGCATGGACAAGAACATGGATGAGAACAAGAATAGGAACAGTGATAGGAATAGGAATATGGACAAAGAGTTCAAGAGAAGGCCCGACAAGGAAGTTATAGACGCTGATGATGATCAGTGCCTAATGGGAGTTTTACTTCCACCCAAGAATTAATCACCTCATCAGGAGGTGGGGGAGGGACTAAGCTAAGAGGCTCATTCTTAGTCCCGAGCCCCAAAGGTGACCCTTTGCCATTGATGACAATGGGGGAGAGATTTGAGTAAGGGGGAGAGCCTCAAGAGAGGGGGAGATGTTTATGTTGAGTTTCTGTGTTGTTGAGAAGCATGGTTTGCCATCAATGACAAAGGGGGAGATTATTGGCAATTTTGGGTTTGAGATCCTAGCTTCTTGTCTATGAGTTGTCATTGATGTCAAAAGGAAATGGCATTAATGTTAAGAGGATGTGTTGGCTTCAAAGGTGGAAGATTCCAAGAGAATCTTTTTAAGAGAATCCGAAGAGATTCCATTGGCAAGGGTTTTTCATCAAAACCAAATCGGTTTTTATTAAAACCAAGTTAAATGGTTTTTATTAAAACCAATGGAGGTTCTCTTTATTACTTATTTAATTATTATTTAAAACCCTTCAAGGTTTTAATTAATTAATTATTTAATTAATTAAGGGAGAAATTATTTTTAATTTATTAAAAATACTTAAAGGTTTTTAAACCTTTTTTTATTCTTAATTTATTAAAATTATTTAAGGGTTTTTAAACCCTTTTTGAAAAGACTTTTGATTAATTTCGAAATGGTCTTTATTTTCGTCGACGTCAAGGTGTCTTCGAAGAGACTATTTATTCTCCAACTCCTAAGGTTGGAAGGCTAATTAATTCAAAATTCCTTGAATGCAATTTGTGGTGTTTGTGCTCTGTATTCGCTACGATCGAAGGAAGACTTAGAAGCACGTGCGGTTGAAAAGTCTTTGGGAGTTTTTTCGAGGGTGAAGTGGAGGGAAGTTCACTTGTGAACTTCATAGCCCACGTGGGCTAGTGGCATCGAAGGTTTCTATTAGGCGCTGCATTGGCGGAGGTCACCGTTTCGAGTCTCACGGGGGTGCTTTGCTAGAGTAACACATGTTTTTATTAAAACATCTTTATGCCACAAAATTCGGAGTTTCTTGGACAGCGATTTATAAGGTGTGATTAAATTTTATGAGTTTTGGCTTTTGTGATTAGCATTGAATAAAAGCTTAGGAGAAATAAGGGCATATTTCTTTGGATGTATTTTTAAGATTATTCTTTGCTATGCTAAAATTAAAAATGGAGGTATAAGGTTTGAGTCTGTGATTGTTGATTTATTGGCATGTTATGGTGGTTGTGTTTAAAGAAGTGGAGCTAAAAGGTGTAATAAAGGAAGTTTATATTATTTCTCATTTCTTTTTATTCTAACCCTAACTTGGTTGGAAGTTTGAGAGTTGTGTGTGGTGACAACTTGAAGGTTCAATTATCTTCTACTCCAATAAGGTATGGGCACATTCTTCTTATGAGTATGATTGGTGTATGTTTTCTGAAATAAGGTTGGAGTAAAAAGGTATTCTACTAGGTATCCTTTGGCTAGGTGTAAATCCTATTTTCTGGTTTTTTGAAGACTACTTATGCATTGTTATCCTTAAGGAAAGTTTTTGGTGAATGCATAATTTATGGTTTGAGATAGTGGAAGCTTTGTGCACTAGGGTTTATATTTGTGAGTCTAGCTACTTGCATTGAGTTGGTGGAACCCTTGGTTGGCTGTTTTGAGTTTGATGGTTGAGTTGCTTCCATAGAGGTTGTTTGATCAAGTTATTGCTTTACTTGATTCATGATATTGGGCTTACTCCATTGAGTTGATTTGAGCAAGTTATTCTTTGCATTTGGTGATATTGTGTTGTTGGCTATTTTTTTCAAATATCTTTGGAGGGAAAAGGATTTCTACTTGTTTCCTTTTCTTGTGATGATTGGTTGAATGCTTCAAGGTTGATGTTGAGTTGAATGGTGTTGGTTGACTAAACCTTGTTTGATGAGCATTGTTGTTGAAACCCTAATTGATGGTGAAAAGAACATGAGTATCATTGTTATGTGATTCTTTGCATAGTTGGCAATTATTGGGGTTTCATGTTCTTGAAAGAAAACATTCTATCCTATCCATTTCAGATATTGAGTTGAGTTTTCAGATTTGAGATTGAGATTGAGCTGAGTTGATTTGAGTTGAGTTTTGAGATTGGGATTTGAGTATAGAACATATTGAGTCTCTAAAAATTCTCTTTATGCTTCTATGAGTTTGAAAAATCACATTGGGTCTCTAAAAATTCACTTTTTGATTTCCTACTAAGAAAGTTTTTCTTGGTGAGCTTGCTGAGTTTTTGGATAGGTTCTAGTGGGGACTTATGAGCAGTTTTGGACAGGTTCCGATGAGGACTTGTGAGTAGTTTTGGACAGGTTCCGATGGGGATGAAGAACACAAGCTTATACTGAGAGGGGGGTTTGAACAATATAAGACCTCTTTTTACTTTTTCTTTATACTTCTAAATAGTAAAGCAATATACCCAAAGCAATATCAAAGCAATGCACAATATCATCCACAAAGAGACACCAATTTTAACGTGGTTCACCCAGAATGTCTAGGCTACGTCCACAAAACTTTTCTCTAAAAGTTATCTCAAAGTTCTTTGGGAATCCTTCCCAATTACAAAGTTTATGAGCCTCGGCCCAAAGGAGATACCTTCCCCCAAACAGAATTTATGAGCCTCTGCTCAAGGGAGATACCTTCCCCCAATCTGATTTGATAATCCTATGCTTAAAGGAGATACCTTCCCCTCTGCTCTGGAAATGATCCCTCAGAAGATCAACTGCCTCTACCTCTTGCCAGCACGTGGAACTCCTTTCCACATAAGACCTCCTGTCCTCAATGCTTAGCCTAAGAGACCTCTGCCTTCTATGATCACGTCCACAGTAGCTCAGCAACCTGTACCAAAACATAGTCAGTCGATCTAGTACA
This sequence comes from Wollemia nobilis, assembly GCA_028583015.1. Classification (NCBI taxonomy): domain Eukaryota; kingdom Viridiplantae; phylum Streptophyta; class Pinopsida; order Araucariales; family Araucariaceae; genus Wollemia; species Wollemia nobilis. The sequence goes on along the minus strand of JAQPPZ010003242.1, from coordinate 320,727 downwards.
AGTCTTCCTCTGTCTATCAGATCTGTCCAACACTTGAACAAATCAATCCTCTGCACATAGGCTATACTATCTTCGCACACTCTATGCCCACATAGCAGCACTCTGCATTCGTATTTGCCCTTTGTGCTCTCTGTGCCCTCTGCTCTCTCTGTGCACTCACAGCCGCACTTGGTCGAACTTCAACTTTTGCAATGTCTGCGCAAACACAACGGCACTCAGAACAATTCACCACGACTCTTCGCTCACTCTGCACACTTCGATCAAATTTTGCACTCTATTCTCGATGATCGAACTTCTCACTCTATGCTCTATCTGTGAATCTTGCAACTCTCATTCCCACTAACTCTTCAAAACAACCTACCTTTTATAATAACACTTTCAAGATCAAAAACCTTAATCTTAGTCGGTTGTAACCCTGATCTGTAGTCAGCTGCACAACCCTAAATGTCATCGGTTGCAAACCCTAATCTTCATCGGCTCACATTTAACTTTGTCGGCTTCAAATGCCTCTGCAACTCTTCTATAGCTTTGGCCGTGAAACTACAACATGTCACGATATCACGACACCTTTGCAATCATACACTTTCTTTTGGCTTTTGTCGTGATATCATGACACTTCAGCCTTTGTCGACTTCAACTAAGTTCTTATCATGATATCGTGACACTTCTGTCTTTGTCAGCATCAACTTTGCTTTTGTCATGATATCGCGACACTTCTCCCTTCGTCGACCTCCTTTCTGCTTTTGTCGTGAAATCATGACACTTCTGCCTCTGTAGACTTCGTCTTCACTTTTGTCATGAAATCGTGACACTTCTGTCTTCATAACCTTCCTCTCTGCTTTTGTCGCGAAATCATGACACTTCTCCTATTGAAGACCTGCTTTCTATTTCTGTCGTGAAATCGTGACACTTCTACTATTGAAGCCCTGCTTTCTATTTCTATCACGAAATCGTGACACTTCTGCTGTTGAAACCCTGCTTTCTTTTTGTCATGAAATCGTGACACTTCTAATTTGTTCTGCTTTATTTTCTTCCTGTCATGAAATCGTGACACTTTCTTCATCCGTACGTTTTCTCCACAACCTGTCACGAAATTGCGACAGTTCTCACTTCAAAACCTTTCCTTTGCTGCATGTCACGAAATCGTGATAGTTCTCACTTGGAACATTTTCATCTGTAGCATGTCACGAAATCGTGATGGTTCTCACTTCGAACTCTACAACATGTCATGAAATCATGATAGTTCTCACTTCGAACTCTGCAGCATGTCACGAAATCATGACACTTTTCATGTTACTTTCTCTCTCTTTGAACTTGTCACGAAATCATGACAGTTCACACTGCGGACTCTCTCTTCTGCATTATGTCATGAAATCGTGACACTTTTTCATCCGTACAACCTTCCTTGCAATATGTCACGAAATCGTGACACTTTTCCTTCTCTGCCTTCCTACTCTTTTCAAGTCACGAAAATGCGACATGTCGCGAAATCGTGACACTTTCCACCTTGCTCTCTTTCTCTACCAACATGTCATGAAATCGTGATAGTTTTTCCACTTGCCTTTTTTTCTGCCAACATGTCACGAAATCATGATAGTTTTTCCTGCTTCTTCTCTCTCTTCCAACATGTCACGAAATCATGACAGTTTTCCCTGCTTCTTTTCTCTCTTCCAACATGTCACAAAATCATGACAGTTTTTCCCTGCTTCTTCTCTCTCTTCTAACATGTCACGAAATCACGACAGTTTTTCCAGCTCTTTCTCTCTCCTCTAATATGTCGTGAAATCGTGACTATTTTTCTTTCCTGCTGTATATGTCACGATATCGCGACATTTTTCTTACTTGTCTTTTTCTTTGATCTTTTGCAAATGGGCTACTATGGTCTTCTTGGAAACTCACTGTTCATGCTCTGAATAACCTTTGAACTTGTCATGCCGTAACCTTCATCAAAACAAATTATTTGACATTAAATCAAATTCCTTCAAGAGCTTCTTGACATCAATGACAACTTATACATTTGAGCAAAGGCAATGTACCCAAAGTACCCAAAATTGCCAACAATCTCCCCCTTTGTCATTGATGGCAAACCTTTACTGAAAAACACTTCTCAAGAGCCAAAACTGAAACCAACTGTGCTAACAACTGAGAATATTCCTTTGAAGTTTTGCTCCCCCTAACTTGAAGCTCTCCTCTTCACTTTGAAGCTCTCCCCCTTACTCATATCTCTCCCCCTTTGTCATCAATGGCAAAGGGTCACCTTTGGGGCTCGGGACTAAGAATGAGCCTCTTAGCTTAGTCCCTCCCCCACCTCCTGATGAGGTGATTAATTCTGGGGTGGGAGTAAAACTCCCATTAGGCACTGATCATCATCAGTGTCTATAACTTCCTTGTCGGGCCTTCTCTTGAACTCATTGTCCATATTCTTGTTCTTATTCTTGTTCTCATCCCTGTTCTTGTCCATGCCTTGATCCTTGGACCTGTTCATACCACTGTTCCTATTCTTGTACCTTGGAAGTTCAGCTCTACACTGTCTAGCTGTGTGACCGTCATTGTTGCACTTATAACAAGTAACAATGTTATTTCTTTTAGGCATACCTATTCTTTGAATCCACCAGTTCTGACCAAACCTGTTCTGACCAAACCTGTTCTGGCCAAACCTGTTCCTATTATTTGCCTTGCAATAAACTGCCTTATGCCCAAACTATTGACAAGAGTAGCAATACCCTTGAAAGAAATTACCACCTCTGAAATTGTCGTTTACTTTCTTCATTTGAGCCATGCAATGTGAAGTCGTGTGACCAAACCTGTGACACGCAAAACATCTACCTTGAAATTTTCCTTTATTTGACTTCTTGGGTCCCAAAAACTTCTTCTTCTCATTCTGAATTCTGTTTTCTATTTCTGCGCATCTATCATTCAAGGATTCATGATCTGAAATACTCTCCTCATCAGAACTCTCTTCTTTTTGGAGTTTCTTACTAGACTCTCCAACTTGTTCCTTGTGTGGCTTAACAAAACCAAGGCCTATTTTATCTGTTGTCTTTCTTTGTCCTTTGATGAGTGACTTAACCTTTTTGGAGCTATCTTGAAACCTGTAAAGCTTATCCTTGTACTCTTTAGTTTCCTCTTTCAAAGAAGCCATTTTCTGTTCTAACTCACTATACTCAAGAACCTTAGACTCTAACTCATCCTTGAGTTCTTGCGTCTTAGCCATAGAGAAGTCAAGACTTTCTATAAGATCATCTCTCTCCATACAACATTCATCTAACTTATCCTTGAGTCTAGCATTCTTCTTTCTTTCCTTTTTCAAAGCACTAAGAGCATTAATAAGTTCACTTTCAAGATCCTTTATTTGTTTGCTTTCTGAATCATCAAAGCCTTTTTCAGATTTCTTCTCACTAGAGGTGCTACCTTTTTCAAAAACCATACAAGCATCTTCCTTATAGTTTTCTGAAGCATCCTCATACATACTAGAAACCAATTCATTATTTGTGCAATCATCCTCAAGGTGACCAAAATTTCCACATCTAAGACATTTCATGATAATGAATCTATGTTTCGGTTCTTCCTCTTTTTCTGATATGAACATCTCATTTTCATTATCACTTGAAGAACTTTCACTATCACTACTAGAACACTTACTTGCTTTGTCTAGGTAGAAACTCTTCTTGTGCTTGTGAGAATACCTTTTTCCTTGATTGTTGTGCTCATCTTTGTTTTTCCTGTGATGCTTGTGCTTTTCAAAATCCTTGCTCTTAGAATCCTATTTTTCTTCATCACTTTCGTTCTTGGAAATAGTACAGTCAATAGCATAATGACCAAACTTTCCACAATTGAAACATCTTATATTTTTCATGCTTTTGTGCTTTCTAGAGAACTTGCCTTTCTTGTTGTAATATGCCTCTTCATCACTAGAAGACTCATCACTCTCTTGAAGCTGTTTACCCTTGGATTTCTTGGTAGCCTTGAAAGCTGCCTCTTTCTTGACATCAGCCTTCACTTGAGTTCTCAACTCAAATGCTACAAGTATACTATGGAGCTCATCCTTTTTCAACTTATCCAAATCTTTAGCTTCCTCAATAGCAAAAATATTTTCACTAAATCTATTAGGAAGAGATCTTAAAATCTTATCACAAACATCATTTTCAGCAAGCTCAAGACCTAAGTCTTTCATGGAGTTAACAACCTCATCCATTCAAAGCATGTAGTCACTAATATTTTCATCATCATTCATCTGGAGTTGTTCAAACATACCTTTGAAGTGTCTCAACTTGGCCTTTCTGACATTTGTATCACCTGTATGAACCACCTTCAACTGTTTCCACATTTCACTAGCTATCTTGTAGTGAATCACTTTGGTGAGATCTGCTTTCTATAAGCCTTTCAAGATTGCATTCATTGCTTTTGAATTGTTGTGATGTAGGAGCCTGTCTTCTTTAGTATAAGGACCATGTTCAGGAATAGTGTACTCATCTTCAATCACTTCCCAAACCTCATTCCCAAGTGCCATTAGATGAACCTTCATCCTTGCACTCCAAAGACCAAAATCTGATCCATCAAGAATAGGTGCTGCATTGCCACTTGAATAATCCATTGTGTTCTTTGCTAGCTTTTCCTTCAAGTTGTTAAACTTTTCGAAGGCACCGGCTCTTATACCAATTGAAGAACACAAGCTTATACTGAGAGGGGGGGTGAACAGTATAAGACCTCTTTTTACTTTTTCTTTATACTTCTAAATAGTAAAGCAATATACCCAAAGCAATATCAAAGCAATGCACAATATCATCCACAAAGAGACACCAATTTTAACGTGGTTCACCCAGAATGTCTGGGCTACGTCCACAAAACTTTTCTCTAAAAGTTATCTCAAAGTTCTTTGGGAATCCTTCCCAATTACAAAGTTTATGAGCCTCGGCCCAAAGGAGATACCTTCCCCCAAACAGAATTTATGAGCCTCTACTCAAGGGAGATACCTTCCCCCAATCTAATTTGATAAGCCTCTGCTTAAAGGAGATACCTTCCCCTCTGCTCTAGAAATGATCCCTCAGAAGATCAACTACCTCTACCTCTTGCCAGCACGTGGAACTCCTTTCCACAGAAGACCTCCTATCCTCAATGCTTAGCCTAAGAGACCTCTGCCTTCTATGATCACGTCCACAATAGCTCAACAACTTGTACCAAAACATAGTCAGTCGGTCTAGTACAAGTCTTCCTCTATCTGTCAGATCTATCCAACACTTGAACAAATCAATCCTCTACACATAGGCTGCACTGTCTTCGCACACTCTGCACCCACATAATAGCACTCTGTATTCGTCTTTGCCCTTTGTGCTCTCTGTGCCCTCTGCTCTCTCTACACACTCACAGCCGCACTTGGTCGAACTTCAACTTTTGCAATGTCTATGCAAACACAGCGACACTCAGAATAATTCACCATGACTCTTCGCTCACTCTGCACACTTTGATCGAATTTTACACTCTACTCTCGGTGATCGAACTTCTCACTCTGTGCTCTATCTACGAATCTCGCAACTCTCATTCCCACTAACTCTTCAAAATAGCCTACCTTTTATAATAACACTTTCAAGATCAAAAACCTTAATCTTAGTCGGCTATAACCCTGATCTATAGTCGGCTGCACAACCCTAAACATCATCAACTGCAAACCCTAATCTTCATCGGCTCACATTTAACTTTGTCGGCTTCAAATGCCTCTGCAACTCTTCTGTAGCTTTGGCCATGAAACTACAACATGTCGCGATATCGCGACACCTTTGCAACCGTACACTTTCTTTTGGCTTTTGTCGTGATATCGTGACACTTCAGCCTTTGTCGACTTTAACTAAGTTCTTGTCGCGATATCATGACACTTCTGTCTTTGTCAGCATCAACTTTGCTTTTGTCGCGATATCGCGACACTTCTCCCTTCGTCGACCTCCTTTCTGCTTTTGTCATGAAATCATGACACTTCTACCTCTGTAGACTTCGTCTTCACTTCTGTCATGAAATCATGACACTTCTGTCTTCATAACCTTCCTCTCTACTTTTGTCACAAAATCATGACACTTCTCCTATTGAAGACCTACTTTCTGTTTCTGTCATGAAATCATGACACTTCTACTGTTGAAGCCCTGCTTTCTGTTTTTGTCATGAAATCGTGACACTTATGCTGTTGAAACCCTACTTTCTATTTCTGTCACAAAATCGTGACACTTCTACTTTCATCTGCTTTCTTTTTTCCTATCATGAAATCGTGACACTTTTTGCATCCGTACGTTTTCTCCACAACCTGTCACAAAATCGTGACAGTTCTCACTTCAAAACCTTTCCTTTGCTACATGTCACGAAATCGTGATAGTTCTCACTTGGAACATTTTCATCTGTAGCATGTCATGAAATCATGACGGTTCTCACTTTGAACTCTGTAGCATGTCACGAAATCGTGATAGTTCTCACTTCGAACTCTGCAGCATGTCATGAAATCGTGACACTTTTTGTGTTACTTTCTCTCTCTTTGAACTTGTCATGAAATCGTGATAGTTCACACTGCGGACTCTCTCTTCTGCATTATGTCATGAAATCGTGACACTTTTTCGTCCGTACAACCTTCCTTGCAATATGTCACGAAATCGTGACACTTTTCCTTCTCTGCCTTCCTGCTCTTTTCAAGTCGTGAAAATGCGACATGTCATGAAATCGTGACACTTTCCACCTTGCTCTCTTTCTCTGCCAACATGTCATGAAATCATGACAGTTTTTCCACTTGCCTTTTTCTCTGCCAACATGTCGCGAAATCGTGATAGTTTTTCCTGCTTCTTCTCTCTCTTCCAACATGTCATGAAATCATGACAGTTTTCCTTGCTTCTTTTCTCTCTTCCAACATGTCGCGAAATCATGACAGTTTTCCCTGCTTCTTCTCTCTCTTCTAACATGTCGCGAAATCATGACAATTTTTCCAGCTCTTTCTCTCTCCTCTAATATGTCACGAAATCGTGACTATTTTTCTTGCCTGCTGTATATGTCGCGATATCGTGACATTTTTCTTGTCTTTTTCTTTGATCTTTTGCAAATGGGCTACTATGGTCTTCTTGGAAACTCACTGTTCATGCTCTGAATAACCTTTGAACTTGTCATGTCGTAACCTTCATCAAAACAAATTATTTGACATTAAATCAAATTCCTTCAAGAGCTTCTTGACATCAATGACAACTTATACATTTGAGCAAAGGCAATGTACCCAAAGTACCCAAAATTGCCAACAGGGGACTTGTGAGCAAATTTAGATAGATCCTAGTAGAGGACTTGTGAGCTGAGTTTGATAGTTCTATCAGAGAACTTGAGGACAAAGGTGCATTGGTTCTATGAGAAGAACCTGAGGACAGTTGGCAAGTCTTTGAGAAGGCTTGCATGCAGAGGATTTATTTGTTCAAGAGTTGGACAGATCTGACAGACAGAGGAAGACTTGTACTAGACCAACTAACTGTGTTTGGTATAGGTTGTTGAGCTGCTATGGACGTGATCATAGAAGGCAGAGGTCTCTTAGGCTAAGCATTGAGGACAGGAGGTCTTTGGTGGAAAGGAGTTCCATGTGCTGGTAAGAGGTAAAGGCAGTTGATCTTCTGAGGGATCATTTCCAGAGCAGAGGGGAAGGTATCTCTTTTGAGTAGAGGCTCATAAATTCTGATTGGGGGAAGGTATCTCCTTTGAGTAGAGGCTCATAAATTCTGATTGGGGGAAGGTATCTCCTTTGGGCCGAGGCTCATAAACATTTTAATTGGGAAGGATTCCCAAAGAAATTTGAGATAACTTTTAGAGAAAAGTTTTGTGGACGTAGCCCAGCCATTCTGGGTGAACCACATTAAAATTGGTGTCACTTTGTGGATGATATTGTGCATTGCTTTGATATTTCTTTGGGTATATTGCTTTACTATTTTGAAGTATAAATGTAAAAGTAAAAAGAGGTCTTATACTATTCACCGCCCCCCTCTCAGTATAAGCTTGTGTTCTTCACATGCACATTTACATCATTGTACATTCTAACACTTGTGCATTTATTACTTTACATGAAGGAACTCAAATTTTACTCTAAAGTAAACTCCTACTCTAGTTATGTACCCAAGGTGGTACATTAGAATGTACCAAATAATGCAATATACTCTAATAGTAAAATAGAAAAGGTGAATGCAAAGATAAAAAGATAAATTTGAAGATATAAAATAACTATCTATTAGTTTAAAAAAGCCATTTGTAATGAGTATATATATTATTGTATTCAACATTGATTAATTTATCCATCCATCCATACTTTGGTGGATCATCTAACCTATGCATCATCCATAGTTGGATTAGATTATATGAAGTAGTGATTATGGATTTTAGAGTGGTGCAACAACATAAAGAAACAAGAGGACCAATCATTCAAAATATAAGATGTATTGAGGAATATTGTATTATAATACAATAAATCAATGAATAAAATTTTGTGTTTTGTCATAGTAATTTGTGTCTTCTCTTTTCTATTCTACATAATTGTTTCTTCTGTATAAACCAACATTTGGTATTAGAGCACTCAATTTTCAACATACCAATGCATTTATTAAAATAATGTGTAGTTCCTATAATTGTTAAACACAAAGTTAGATCAATTGGTGATAATCATTAGAATGTACAACATGATTTGAAAAAAATATGACCTATAGATTTATGAATAACAATATTATAATTATGTTGAACATAAAATATGTTCTCATCCTATATGTACAAATATTTGGAACCATACATCCTATGGAAATGCATTTAATTATGTAATTTAGTATTTCATAATGTTTATCTATTTGTTAATTAAATTAATTGATCATTTTAACTTGATATCCATTATGGACTACATCTTAGAGTAAGAAATACTTGTAAATCTAGTATTTTTATCCAACATGATAATATGCAATAATTTGAAGTGAAATCAAACATGCTTGAAGACTAGCAATTTTTTCTTTTGATATGATCTTCTTGTTTGATATAAGGATGTCTATATTAGAAATGTTATCCAACATTACATATATGCATTCCCACTGAGGTTATTCAAATACTTGACATGAGATTTTATGAAGATGGTTCTCAAGTTTTTCTATGTAAAAATAATGGTGTGTACAATTGCCACTTATTATTGAAGGTTTGGTGACTAAAAAATTGTGCATGATATGAAATATGTAGATGTTGATATGAATTTTAAGGTAATAAAAGGAGATTTATATGATAGATAAATTATTGGAATGATAAAGTATGATATTATTCAACTTTATTATGCTTCTTGGACAATATTTATGTTTCACTCACAATATCGTAAATATGTACTACGAGACACAAAAGATGTTTTATATATACTAGTTATGGATGTGTTTAATTATAACTAACACTTGATATATGCTAGTAAAATCAAGATTTAAATAGTATATATGAGACAAATTTTATATCTTATGTCCATAAAAGTAAATAATTATGGTCATTGTGATGATTGATGATGCACCTTGTCGAAGCCATAACTTGTGAACCGTACACTCATTGGCCTTGAAATTTAACAGGTGGTTCTACGTGTGTGTTCTGCATTAGGTGAATCTCCGATTGGACTGACTCTTCAAAAGACATACTTTTTGGAGATTCAGGCCAATCGAATATTCACCTGATATGGAACACACATGTAGAACCACCTGCTAAATTTCAAGGCCAACAGGCATACCAAATGGTGTGAACTTAGCTACAAGAGACCAACAATATGGACTCCAATCACATAACACAAATGCAATATAATGGAAGAAACTTGCAAATCAATATTACTATCATTCCTAAATTCACACCCATTCTCCAAAAGATTACAATCCATCATATAGCAACCAAAAACCAAAGAAACCTTAAAAATGTCTTTTCTAAAAACTGCTAAAAATAGAAATGAGTCAGATTGCACCCAAATTCGATGCATAAATACCTCTTACAATAAAAAACCATAATTTAAAATATTAGGTCTCAACTTAAGGTATAACAAACGATAATAAACTTCTAAAATTAAAAAAAAACTCAAAAAACTTGAGAACCTATTCTAAAATCTAATTTTGGGACACTAGATGGAGGAGTTAGGTCCCAAAAACATGTTTTTTTAGAGATTCAGGCCAATAAAATATTCTCCTGATGTAGAACACACATGCAGAACCACCTATTAAATTTTCAATGCCAACGGGCATACTGTTCACAAGTTATGGCTCCAACAAGGTGCATCAATTGAAATGTATCTTAGGTAGTCTAAAATGTTTTTGTCATTTCCATCCCTATGATTGATATTTGAATGGAACTATGGAAAGTAGATAGATAATTTCTAGTGGATATAAATTTGTATTTATATCTTACATTTTTAATATTTTTTGTGGATTATCATCTATATGGATAATAATATCAATTTTCAATTTGTAGTGATTTTACTTGTTAAATCATTAAACAATAGCATAGAGTTGCCTATCATATGTAGAGTGCTTTTGGACAAATCATTGAAATTATATCATATTGGTATGCAATAAAATGCTTTCATTTGGTTAGAACATCACTAGGTCTATATGTACTCTAGTGGATCAACATCTATCTCAATTTTACATTTTATTTATAAGAATGTAATGATTGAAGTTGAGCAAAGTAATCATTTAAGTTCCTCAAATATATTATATTGCTCATGCATTCACATGAATTTATTTTTGACACCTCCTATGATCAAAAAGTTTATTTATAAAATTAATGATAGATTATTCTTGTAAAAATTAATGGAAAAAATTGGCAAGTTCCAAGAAGCTATAGAGCTCTACGAGGGTCTTTAGACTACGTCAATACTGGATGATCTTGAAATTTTATGGATAAAAATAAACTCCATTCTCATTAAAAATGAATCTCAAATACTAAATGTTTACATCAAATAGGCACTTACCTAAATTAATGTGGGTTATGTACTCGAATAGGGTGCCTATATCTTGGAAAATGTGCTTCAACTATTTTTTCTATACTTTATTGAATATAATAATGTCATTAATGTATACAAATGAAAAAAATAATAATATGAAAAGTGTTTTAAAATATCCTTTATAAACTATAGGAACATTATCATTGTGATAATTATCTAAATAACATGTTAAGGTTGTTTTTCCTTTCGTCTAGCACAAACAATGAAATATGTTAAGGAAAACCTTAAAATATAGAATAAAGAAGTGTTTGGAAACTGTTTTGAGATCAGAAAATCTCTTATAGATAAAATTATTTCCATTGAGAATAAAATCCAAGCAGGTCAGTGTGATAATCAAACCCGTACTAAAGAGAGAAAACATCCTGGATGAATACCACAATATTCTAGCTCATGAAAAAATCTTTTGGAAATAGAAATCTAGAGCTTTGTGGCTTAAATAAGGAGATTTGAACACAATATTTTTTCATGCTTCCACCATGTGAAACAAAAGCCACAATAGAATCAAAGAATTGAAAAAATATGATCGCTCCACTACCTCTGATATGCAGGAAATGAGAAATGAGGTTGTCTCTTATTTCACCAACCTCCTTGGTGAGAATAGGGAACCTTCTAACCTTGCTCTAAATTCCATGATTTATCATAGGTGGTCTCAAATGATGCCAAATCTAAATTTTTAGCCCCTTTTACTGATGAGGATATCCACTCACCCCTGTTTTCAATGGATCCTGACAAAGCCCCTGGCCTTGATGGATTTCCTCCTCATTTATTTCAAACCTTTTGGGATATAGTGGGCTATGATGTTTGTTCTACCATTAGAGAGTTTCAATATGCAAAATCTATCCCTCAAGGATTCAATTCAACCTTTATTGCTCTCATTTCCAAAAGTTTAAATGGTAAATCCATGACTAATTTTTGACCTATAAGCTTGTGTAATGTGGTTTACAAAATCCTCACAAAGGCTATTGCTAATAGAATGAGAGACATCATTCCTTCCATTATTAATCCTTGTTAGGGAAGCTCTATTTGTGGTAGATCCATTCTTGATGGATTTATTACTATCCATGAAGCCCTTCGTTCCGTTCACATATCCAAAAAAATTGCTTTTGTTTTAAAATTAAACATGAATAAAGATTATGATAGATTAAGCTAGGATTTCCTTGTGTCAATTCTCCTGAAGTTTGGATTTCATTATGACTAGGTAGATTTAATCAAAGGGTGCATTTCCACTTCGTGGTTTTTAGTTCTTGTCAATGGATCCACTACTGATTATTTTCCAAGCAATAGAGGCATTCACCAAGGAGATCTTATATCTTCCTTGCTGTTCATAATTACTGTTGAAGCTTTGGGAAAAACCATAAAAGTAGCTTGTAATATCGACCTCATTTCAGGAATAAAATTAGCCTCTCAAACTTCTAATCACATTCCCAGGTATTTTAATTCAACGTTTATAGCTTTGATACCCAAAGGCCCTAATCTTAAGACCATGTATGATTTTAGGTCGGTTAGCCTATGTAACGTATCCTATAAAATACTATCCAAAGTCCTAGCTAACTGCTTGAAGAAGGTCTTTCTTGTTATCATTGATCCAAGTCAGTGAAGTTCAGTTCAGGGGAGATCAATCTTAGATGGAGTTATCACAGTTCATGAGGATCTCCATACGGTTGCCTAGACTAAGAAGGCAGTCATGGCCTTAAAGCTAGATATGAATAAATATTTTGATAGGATCAATTAGGATTTCCTAGAGGCAGTTTTAGTAAAATTTAGTTTTCACACTCAATGGGTCAAGCTGGTCAAACAATGGATTTCGAAGGCCTAATTTTCAGTCTTGGTAAATGGGTCTACAGCAGGATTTTTTCAAAGTAAAGGAGGACTGAGACAAGAAGATCCCATTAGTCCCATAATTTTCATCATTGTAGAAGAAGCCTAAGGAAGAACCATCAAGACAATGGTAGTAGCTGGACTTATATCAGGCATAAAGGACAATTTGTTAACAGCCCTAGTGACCCATCAACAATTTATTGACGATACATTGTTACTTACATTAGCTTCAGTGGTTGAGGCAAGAAGGATCAAACACATTCTTAAGATGTATGAGGCGTCCGAATAGAAAGTGAATTTTAGTAACAATAAGCTATATTTTATAAAAATCGCCATTCCTAGGTAAAACAATATTGATAGAATTCTGAAATGCCAGATTGCGTCACTTCCTACCTCCTACGTAGGCCTTCCCCATTTCTATGGGAAATTAGAAGGGTCAATGTGGAATATTATGCTGGAGAGGATCCAAAAAAAGCTAGCAGGCTAGAAAGGACATTTATTATCTCAAGCAAGCAAAGTAGTCTTAACAATGACCTCCCTACAAAGTATACATGTATATTTCTTATCGGTTTTTAGAGCTCCAAGAAAGGTGTATCATAAAATTGAGCAATTTCAAAAGAAATTTCTCTGCTTAGGGATTGAGGATTAAAAAAGGATCCATTTGGTAGGGTGGAATAAGGTTTGCAAACCTAAGGTACATTGGGGGCTAGGGCTGAGGAGAGTTGCTAATATCAACACATCTTTGCTAGCCAAAAACGCATGGCGACTATTAACCAAGGTTGAAAACGAATGGATGACCATAGTCAGGAGGAAATACCTCCAAGGATCGAATTTTCTCAATGATAATCTGGTGAGTAGGGGGTCATATTTATGGAAGGCAATCCTAAAAAGTAGAGATCTAGTCAAGAGAGGGATTAGATGGATCCTTGGGAATGGGCAAATGATAATCTTTTGGAAGGACCGATGGGCGAGAGCTGAAGAATTATCCTAGACTCCTCGATTGGCTAGGATCCAAGAACACATGGAGTAGCAGATTGGGCAAAGGGTAGCTGATTACATATGACATGATATGAACACCCCTAGGTGGAAATACATCAGAGTACAGGGTTTTGAAACTAAGTTTGAAGAACTTCATAATATTTTAACATAGCAAATTCTTCCCTCTAGAGAATATGAGGATCACATTGCTTGGGCCGAGACTAAAAGTGGATATTTTATGATCAATTCGACCTATAACTTGCTCCTCAATAATGAAGACCAACAATTTCAACCGAATTTGGTCTAGATCAAGGGTTTAATCCCTAAAATATATTTTTTCTCATGGATGGTGATCCAAGGAAAAATTCTTACCATGGATAATATGTTGACCAAAGGTATGGTTATTGCTAACCGTTGTCATATGTGCAGGGTTGGGTGGGATTCAACCCAAAATTTGTTCCTAGAGTGTCCGGTGGCAGCATCCATCCTTGATGAACTTTTCTAGGATTTTAGGATCTCGTGGGTCAAGTCGGCTTTAGTTTTTGAAGTGTTCCAATAATGGCCTCAACCCTTTGTTAGTCTAAAACTTAAGTACCTTTGGAAAATCTATTGGCACCATTTCCTATGGAAAATATGGCTAGAAAGGAATCACAGAGCTTTTAAGGACACCAGTCATAGCCTTAAAATAATCCTTAATATAATCCTTACCTTTGTGAAATAAAATATTAGTATCCTTGTTGAGGATAACTGTATAATCCCTCCCCAGTAAATAAAAATTACTTTAGCCTTAGGCATTGATAAAAAGCCTTTTATCCCTCTACCCAATCCCAGAAATGGGGTCTCTTGGGAGCCACCCCCTAGGGGTTGGTTAAAAATGAACTTTGATGGTGCAGCTAAGGATAACCTAGGAAGAGCAAGAGCTGGAGGAGTAATCAGAGATCATCAAGGAAACTTGGTTAAGGCTTTTGCTGAACCATTAGGAATTATAACTAATAATGAGGCAGAATCTAGAGCCCTTTTGAGAGGGTTAAAAGTTGCCCAAGAGACTCATGGAAATTTTATGATTGAAGGCGATTCCATGAATATCATCAACGTATTAACCAATGGCAAAAAACATCCAGGGAGGATTGATATCGTCATCCATGAGGCAAGGATACTTTTTATGGTAAGATAAGACAAGAGGATTCACCATGTGTTTCGTGAGGTCAATAAAGTAGCTGACAAATTAGCCAATATAGGTATTGATGTAGGAAGTTTTATGATGTGGACACAAGGGGTACCATGTGAAGTGGAAGATATTATTAGACATGAAAAGCACACTACTGATTAAGGAGAAAGGTGGAAGGGTGCTTTTTCCCCAAGTTTTTTGTGATAAGCATAGAGTTTTTCTCTAAGTCAACTCAAACGGCTATCGATGCAAGTAATGTTAATTGTCATGTTCATATGTCTTTCTGTAGTAAGTATAAGGTGTTGTAGGATAACCAACACAATTTTTGAGACTAGGATCTACAATCTTAGCATAAGGCTAGATTTTCTATTAGGTTTTGGGTTAACCTGCAAAACTCGGTATTTAATGACGACTTTTATTTACCAAAAACAAATTAGCCTCTCAAACTAGACTAGATTCTCACCAAAAGTTTGTGGATGACACAATCATTTCTTCTAAAGCATATATCTTTGAGGACAAAGTCATCAAACATATTTTACTGTTATATGAAGATGCTGTTGGGAAAAAGATCGACTTCCACAAAAGCAAAATCTATTTTCTAAATACACCTATCTAGAGACAAAGCAATTTTTTTTCCATCCTTGAATGCCCAATATCATATTTCCCTGCTACTTATCTAGGGCTTCCTCTATTTTTGGGACAACCTAATGCTTCAATGTGGAATAATGTGATTGAAAGACTACAAAAGGAATTAGCATGTTGGAAAGGCAATATTTGTCTCAAGCTGGTAAAGTTACCCTAACACACTCTTCTCTTCAAAGCATTCCTATCTACTTCATGTCTATATTTAAATTTTTGGTAGGGGTTTGTCACAAATAGAATATATTCAGAATAATTTTCTGTGGTTAGGATCTAAAAATAAAAATTGGTTTCACCTTGTTGCTTGGGATAAATTTTGTCGATCAAAACATTTTGGTGGGGTTGACCTCAGAAGGATTCACCTTTTCAACTCAACTCTTTTAGCAAATCAGGCTTGGAGGTTAATTTCAAATGATGGGTCTGATTGTATTTCTATAGTCTATCACAAATATCTACAGGGAACTAATTTTTTCAATGTTGTCCTTTCCTAGAGAGGGTCTTGCTTCTAGAAATCTATTTTGAAAGTTAAATATCTTGTTAAACGAGGCCTTAGATGGAGATTAGAATATGGGTATCAAATAATATTTTGGTAGGCCAAATGGCTTCTCAACAAACCACTCATGAATAATCCTAGCTTGGCTATCCTAAAATGATATACTGACATTGCATTTGAACCAAAAGTCTTAAATTTTATCTGATCCCAAGAAATTAGGAGAATATGGAAGCATATATTTAGTCTTGCTCATCCTGAGGAAGCTAGAGAACTACAGTTTCTTCTAAGATATTCTATCATATCTTAGGTGAACCTTCATGATCAAATGGTTTGGGAATTTACTGAATCTGGAGAATTTTTTGTTAAAATTGTTTATCAACTTCTTTTACCTCATGATGAATCCTTAATTCCTTTTAATATTTTCTAGATCAAGTTGTTGATTTCTAAAATTGCAACCTTTTATATGGTAGCTATCTAGGAGAAGATACTTACAATTGATAATATTTTTAAAAGAGGCTTACCCATTCCCAATATGAGTTTTCTATGTTTATCTAACTTGGAATCCCCCATCACATTTTCCTTGATTGTCCTTTCATTTTTTACATACTCAATAAATTGTTTGATTTGTTCCACATTTATTGGGTTGAACCTTACTCTATCCCTGGTATTTTTATCCAATGGCATAACCCTTTTAGGAACCTCCATATCAAAGTATTTTGGCAGTTTTACCTTCATCATTTCTTATGGAAGATTTGGTTGGAAAGAAATCGTAGAGTGTTTTCCAACACTAGTCAAAAATTTGATTTAGTTTTGAATAAAATCCTCTTGTTTGCTATTAAGAATGCTTCCCTTTGTCCTTTACCTTCTCAGTCTGCTTCCCATTTTGAAGTTTCTATAGGGCAGGCTCTTAATTTTTCTATTGTAGATAATTCTCGGGTACAACCTATTATCAACAGGACTTAGTCACCTTGGATTCCTCCTCCATCAGGGTGGCTTAAACTGAATGTTGACGGTGCTACAAAGGGTAACCCTAGTCAGACAAGAGTGGGTGGTATCCTCAAAGACAATAAATGCAGGGCTATCCTTGCTTTTGCTAAATTTTTAGGGACTCATTCAAATCAAGTTGCTGAAGGCCATGCTCTATGGTGTGGTTTAGGGTTGGCCAAAGACTTTCCTGATAAAATTTTGGTTGAGGGTTATTCCATTACTACCATTAATTACCTTAAAAATTCTAAAGTTCCTTCTTGGAAAATAAGAATTTGCATCGATGAAGATAGAAATATTAGTAAAAAATTCTAGGATATAATTTTCTAGTACACATTTAGGGAGAACAACAAAGCTACTGACATCTTGGTAAATTTTGGAACCTGGATTACAAATTTGATGACATGGACCACTGAAATTCCTTAGTTTTTGACTAAGGTTATTAATAAAGAAACTTCATCTTCAAGCATCATTAACACTGACGTGGAGCAAGTCAGCCATATTTTGAATGCATCTAATGTTAGCGTGTCCTAATTTTTTTATCAATCACTCCCATGCTACCTCGGTTCATGGGCATCACGTGCTACTTGGTCTTGTCAACCTTGGATTTTGGTTTCCCACATTTCAAGATAGAGCCTTTGTTTTTATAACTCATCTCGAAATTCTCCTTTGTTTCAACTCTCGATCCATAGCCTTTTATCCTCACTGTTTCTCCACCATCCCAATCCCTTCTAGCTTCATTACCCCTCCCAACCTTCCATATTTTCCATCCACGTCATCTCTTTTCCATGTGTCTCACCTTATGTTTCGTTGCTCCACTTTGTTCTTTCCCTCATGTGGGATTTTGGTTCGGATTCTCACACGATCCTCTTTGGTGATTGGAATTACCTTGTCTGCTAGGATTACCTTGGGTCATGCAGTCTTACTCATCACCATTCTATGCAATAATTTTTTTGATATTGTCATTGGTTTATTGTTGCTTTTGCCTTCCTGGCTATTTCCTTTTATATTGGTCAAGTCTCAGATTTCCTCCATTGTTGTGCTCTTCAATTGTTCATCCAAAAATGGTCTCATTTTTGTGTGACCATCATGAGTTTTGTTGAATTGTCCAAGGTTTGTTTGGACTCCATTGTTGAGGGAATCCTTTCAGAAAAAGGTTTCCTCCTGTTAATCCAAAACTTCAAAGAGGACCCTAAAATTACTATGGCATTCATGGAGATATGGGACAATGGCAGGGTCACCATCCGTAACAAGACTTATGTCATCGACATAAATTTTTAGCTAAATTGATTGGGAAACAACCTAAGGGATGATCCATTAGGAGAGATAAGCATACCTAGGATGCCAAATTAAAGGATGTCAAGAACAAGGATATTTTAGAAAGGCTAATTTGGGTATGCTCTATGATGAGCTACCTTTTCCATAGGGGAGTGTCTTAAATCCCATTATGGAGTATGTAACTATTGATGATCTAGATAAGCCCCTCTGTAGTTTTTATTTCATATTTTACAATCACTTTCATGATGTAAGTGTAGTCAATATACCTTAGTTTTTATTTAACTCTATCATTTATACCATTGAGCATTGTAGAGAAAAAAATGGGTCAGAATTACCCACCCACTGTGGCATTTTTAATGTTTTGTTTAAACACTGGTTAATTCACTACCCTAAGGGTATTGTTGTGACCCCCCTCCCAAACCCAAGTAGAGTCCCATGAAACCCAACTCTTCTCAAACCATGCCTCAATCCTCATGCACCCCTAGGTTGTTCACAAAAAAAATAAAAAATTATTGAGGTTGTCATAAAATTAAGGAAGAGACCCTGCAATGCCTCACATCAACCTGAAATAGAGTCTGAGCATAAACCTTTGATATCCTTTGTGCATCTAAAGAACAAAGCTATGCAGAAAGAATCACTGGTCATTGAGTCTAAACATGAGGATAAAGACAACCTTGATATTTGTATGCAAATATTCATCATCAAATCTATAACAAACTGCATTACCCAACTTCATGATCTGCATAATGCCCTTAATTTGTGGTTATTTAGGAAGCCCTTTACTGAGGGCGTGGGAGACATTCCTACTAAAAATATAAAGGCGGTTGGTTTTCCTAAGGATGTCCCTACTAAAGAAAATATTGTTGAATGAATACTTCCAATGATGGACTCCAAGATGTTGTTGTTGAACCTAACATGGATATTTAAGTGCTCCCCTTCCTTTATGGAAGGTTCCTGGTCACATTTTTGTTGTTTAATGCCTTCTGTTGTTTTTTGGATCTTTTCAAAAACCTCTTTTGTTAAGTCTTGTTGTTATTGTTGCTTGCTGAGGAAAACCTTAATATATGGGAATTTTTAAGGTTGACACCATGTTATGAAATTTTTTTCCTTTCTGGCACTTGTTGCCATTTTGTAATCAGGTTTTGGGACCTTGTTAAAACCCGTTTGAAATCTAATCTCTTTAACCGATAATTTATTTTTATCTAAATAAAATGACAAACACAATCTTATTTGACATGAAGTTGTATTTTAGATATCAAAAGGATCCATTAAAATTTAATAACATCTTGGTTTAGATAAAATGTTGATGAAGTATATTGAAATATTTAATTTAAGGAATAGGATGTCAAGTATTTACTATGATCATACTGAATGTTTTATAGTTGATATAAATTTCCCATATACTATCTTTCTTTGGTTCTATCTAGATTGAGTTATTATAGTATTAAATATTAAGTTTGATATGACGTATTTATAATATAATACTAATATGGTGCTTAGTATTTTTATTATCCAAAATAAAATATTGATATACCAATGCATTATGAAGCATTTTGAAATTTTGACAATTAGAAGCTTGACTAGAAAATAGAGTGGTATCGATGAACATGGTGTAAATATATATTTAATATTTTATCATCACCAAATCCATATCCTACTATCATTAGTATTATTGGTGGTATGACTTGTCTGAATTAGGTTAAAAATATAATTATTATGGTTTGCTCATCAAAAGCATGAACATGCTAATTTGATTGATCTCCTTCTATAATTGTTTGGCATTGATCATTGAACCTTCAATAAATGGAACCACCTTTGGATTCTTGTAGTGTTGATAATCTAAAATTGTAATTATTTAATGCTTATAGGTCTTATATCAAATACACTATTTTAATCCCACATGTAGGTTTTCTAAGAAGGATATCATACATGTTGATAGGGGCATGGATGGATTGAGGATGAGGCATATTTGTTAACTTTATTTTTTTTATTACTTTCACAAAAAATCAAGTTATTTTGGTAATCATTTCCCATATCCATATATAAGTTAAACATTTGTATATGTTTATCTGGAATATTACAATTGTGTTGTGGCAATAACAAGATATAGATTTAATTTCATGATCCGTTTTCTTTTATTTTTTTATGTTGAGGATGAACATGGTATTTACTTAGATGATGATAAATATATTGATATTTTAGTCAATAATAAATAAGTAGGATTTAACATTGATCCTATATATGAATCAAATATTATTATACTACATCACTTATCAATTTCTAATGGTGAGTTACCTAATGTAATTTTTCGTAGATTAGTTCTTCATGTTTGACCTTTATTCTAATATTTACCTTTAAGTTTGGGACTACTTTTTTCTTCTTGAATTTTTAATTCTAGATAAATCCACTTGCATTATGAATACTTTTACCTATGAAATTATCTTTCATATTTGTTGCATATTGGTATTCTTCTAATAATGTTGTGATGTTGAGGAAGCTCATTTCTATATAGATGTCTTTATGCACCCAATTTTAGTATAAGAGAATCCTATATTTTATGTCTTTCATGCCTTTATGAAATATATTAGTGTATTTTTTGTGATCTAAATAAGTTAGGATTACATGGGTCCCCCTTCACACTAGTGTTATCCTCCAATAGATGATGGTGCAAATGTAATTCTTTGTAACATGGTGATATCCAATAAATTAATAAAAAAATTGGCACTAAGAATTACTAGTGTTTCTCTCTCTATTAGTGGTAAACTAATATAGTGGTAACTCCATATCATTTATGAACAATAGTTATTTATGTTAGTATCACCATTATACTAGGTTCTAATTCCCTAGGAACCAATAGCAGCATGTAGAAAAGTTTCAATGCAAATATCTAATATTATATTTGGACTACAATGTTCTATCAACAACATATTTATGAATCTAAATACTAAATCAAAATATTAGCCCACACTTCCACCAAGTTCCATGCTAATAAGATTAAAACACATATAAGAAATGTTAGCATTGGTTTGTAATTTATCCAAAAATAATACACAAAATTATTATACTTTCTAAATATACTTCTACCCAGTTGGACACTAGTGGTTTTATTTCTTAAAGATTTAATTTCTAACATTCAATTTAATGAGGATGCTCTAAGACCTTTTTATTTTATGTATTAATTGCTAATTCCTTGAATTATCAAGTCATAATCTTAAAATATAAATAAATCTATCTCCTTGCATTGTTTAAGGGTAATCATGAACTCAAATGCTATAATAATGCCACCCATTCTTGTAAAATTATAAATTAAGTATTAAAACTACCCTATATGTGCTTCAACATTATTGTGTTTCGTTGTATAAACATAGTGAAAATAAAATTATTTTATTTATATTGAAGTATATGAAAGGCCTAAATCAATTTTAATTAGAAGTACATTAAACACTAATAGTTAAGAAATAACCTATAAATTTATTTTTTTATAAATATGAGTCTCTTGGACATGGGAAATTGGGTACTTATCTTCTGTAAAATCAATAATTGGTAATGAAGCAATTATATCTTGAAAGAAGATTCTATGTTATAAACATGACATTCTTACTAATAATATATATTAATCTTTATGTCTCTAAAGAAAGATAGAGCCAAGCTAATTTAAATAGCAATGAATATTATGTGGAATAAATGGGATGGAACTAAAGCATACCTATTATTTCTTAGAATAATTATATACTTTGTATCAATAAAGTCAGTTTTCAAAGCATCGATCCTTTAACTAGTGAAAACTATTTTATTGCTAAATGGTTCTCAAGTTGTCCTAAAAGAACATATTCATAGAAACTACTAGTTACCTTTTATGTCAAGGAAGTGAGTAGTGTTGGTGCTTGGATGGAAGTGGAATTGGATGATAACATCCTAAATATAAATTACATTAAGAGAATGGACCCCATTTCAATATATAGGAATTGGTAAGCAAAGTAAGAAATAAATTAGAACCTTCATTGGAAAGGTGACTATATTAGACATGGACTATGCTTCACTACCTCTCATATATGGTTCAACTAATGCATTAGGCAATATGAATCCCTCTTGGTTTGGATTTAAGACTCGGATAAACTACATTCAAGCCAAAGTTATCAAGAACTTAATAGATATTTTGGGATATCAAATATCTATAGGTGAAGGACACATGTTCTATCAAGAATAATTTAAACTATTTACTATAGATAAACCACTAATACAACTTGTTCAATACTATATCCTTGATAATTTGTTAATGAATATTTAAATTATCTAGAATATATCCCTTAAAATATTAGACATGGTTACATGGACAACATATCAATTTTTTTTATATTTCTAGCATTTTTCTATACATACCTCTATCTTAAAGGCTTAACACTTTTTGTGGAACACCAACTATTTTGGATCAACTAGGACATACAAATATGCAATTGGTTCTTCATCAATGTTGCTTGCATGGAGAATTTTACATTGTTAAGTATCCATTAAAGTTAAATTAGAAATATTGGGTACTTTTAAATCACTCACACCCTAACTATCATGTCCTTGAGACCATCTTATGTATGCATTTTGGAAGTATTATCAAGCAAAGATATTATACTATAAATTGAAAGTCACTAGTCCCAAGTATTTTTTGGCATGGCCCATACATATCAATATATTAATTTTAAGAAAAACCTTGATATATTGCAACCATATCAAAAAATTTATTCCCATGCATATCTAGAAAGTGTATAATATTTTATATTAAGGAACTTAATTTTATGTAATTTTATATTTATTGCTTATGATATGAATTTTGGTTACAATTGTATGTAGTTATATATTTCATAGAACACACAAAGAAGTAACAAATATTTGGAGTAGTCAATTATGAGGTTATGAAAAACATGGAATAACTTGTGTAGAGAAAATAACAACAATATTAGTATTGAAATTATAATCTAATTCATGACCAAGAGTAGACATTGTGTGATGTGTTCAATATGACTAAGGGTGTTTCATTGTACAATGTATTAACTATTTTTTAATCCTTTATTATGTAATCCATATGGATATTTTTTAACCTTAAAATGGTTAAACCCTATATATGACTTGTAATTAACCTAAAGCCCTCTTGTTATGTTGGCTTAGACTATACTTTATGATGTAATTGGGGTTTTGGTAATATTATAAATACCCCCATCACACTCATTTAAATTATTGTTGTGTTGTGCAATATTATCTATAGATAGTGATTAATTATTGTATCCACCTCTTTTATTCTTTTCCTTCATATGTAATATTTGAGTAAATGTATTGCTTTTGTTCATTTTTAGAAAACATTATGAATTCCAACATGGTATTCAAGTGAGTGTAAATATACATTGCTTGGTCACATAGAAAGGAAGTTGAGTGAATTGTATGTTTCTCCTAAATATTAGAATTATTTTATGCAAATATATTTTCTGATATTTTATCCTTAGAATCCTCTACTCGAAAAAATGATAGAAAAACTAAATTTTTCCTCCAAAATTGTTCTTCGAAGAAAAGAACTATTAGATACCATTGGATCAGAAGCTTCATTCCAAAATGTAAATTTTAAAATGCTATATTTTCCTCCTTATGTATTTGTATTAGCACCCTTTGACCTTGAGGCACACTATTCCCTTATTCAATAAGATAGGACATACCTCGACCCATCCTACAAGGCAACCATTATGGCCAAGGGGATGAGGCTAAGGATGCTTTGATAAGGGGACACTATTTGGTCAACCATGGATGCACATGGAATATATATTGATATTTTGGTTTACTATATCCATACCTAATAACTAGCGTATCAATGTAGTTCAATATATACATTAGAGAAGGGAGGAAATATGATCGAATCATGCTCATACCCTATGTAGGTGTTTAATTTTATTATTATCTATGTGATTCCAAGGCACTTAAAATTATTGCACATTGTAGATGGATAACCAATAGGATATTTTTTGGGATGTTGGATCTCTGGTTCAAATTGTAGACACTATTTTTTGGAGTAGCAAATAGAATGGAAGGATCCCTATATATGGAAAACAACTTCCCCTCTCAAGTGCAATGGTGAGAAGTTGGATAGGTCATTGTGTTTAGCATCAAAATAAACCTTAGTTAAAATACCTTTGATATCTTTAGATACCTTTTCAATTAGATTAGAGGGTATTTCCCACATAGTATTAAATGCCTACTTTCGTACCACATCTACCTAATTTTTGCGTACTTAAACTGAATTATCCCATCAAAATAAGGAAGTGTCAACAACTAAGTAGATAAGAGGATCTAAAGTGTCAAAAAGTGATTGGATCATTCTAGTAAATTAGATTTCATCAAGTGGTAGGTTAATATTGGTGCTTGCAACCCTAAGGTTAGAGCCTTTAATTTTAATTTTTGTGGGGTCCATTAGGGAAAATCTTTCAAAGGCAATAACATTTGCATACAAAATCATTTTGAGCCTCTTTTTTTAAATCTTATGATTTTTTATCTCTACACATTGGTGGCATCAATTGATGGACTTACTATGGTATTAGGGATCATATTGTGTAAGATGGATCATACAACCGTAGTTACTCACCTTAACGGGTGAAACTATAGTACTTGATCAAATCAAACTCTTTGTCCTAATATTTTGGAGATATAGGTGAATTTATTATGGTTGTAGTAAATTTTGAGTCTTTTGGAGGCTTGTACTGCTTCGGGTGATTGATTCAACTTCTTCATCAATATTTAATCCTTCATGATATTTTATTTTTTTGTGCAAGTATTTTTGAAAGTATTTTATAACTGTTTACATAAGGCCTATGCAAAGCCTCTTTTGATTACTAAGATCAAGTGACCCTTAGGAAAGAGGAATTCTTCAAATAGGGTGATGTATGCTATGATTGGAAAATTTATGCTTTCAAGACACACCTTATGCAAAAATAGAATATTGAAAGAGCTTATCTTTAAAAGAGGTGGTTATTCTAATTTTTCTTCTTCATTTGAAGTCCTAGCATAAGTGCTTTGTGGCTATGTGTAAGAGTGTCTAATATGGTAGTGGTGACTGTGGTCCAAGCTAAGGAGATTTTTGTGTAGAAAATATTTTTTAATAATATAATTTAGATGATGGGAGGGATATATATGAATTCACATCAAATTGTGGAGCCCAATTAGAGCATCCATTATAGGGGGATGATAATATTATTACTAATTGCTCCTCTCAATGACCCCTTAGTTTAGATTATGCGAGGTATTAAAATTATACAATTATTCATGGCCAAGAGCCAACATTATGCGATGCATTGGATAGGCATAAGGGATTTTATTGAATGGCATATTAATTATATTGTAATATTTTATTATGTAAGCCCTATAGGATATGGTTAACCTTGTTATGGTTAAACCTTATTGATAACTTATTATTAACCTAAATACCTCTTGTTATGTTGGCTTAGGTTAAAATTTATGATGTAATTGGGTTTTTGGTATTGCTATAAATACCTATATCACACCTTCATTTAAATTATCATAGTGTTGTGCAATATTATCTATGGATAGTGATTATTTATGGTGTCTATGTGTGCCCCAAATCTCTTTTGTCCTTTTCCTTTTTGTATAATATTTGATAAAAATTCCTGCCTTTGTTTTTTTTTCAAAAGATATTATGAATTCCAATAATTAGAAGTTAGAATGAATTCAAAACCAATATAAAAATATTTAGGTGGTAGTTTCTAATTTACATAGGTCAAGATTCATGCACAAAAACAATTACACCTACTATTTTAATACTTAATCTATGAGAGAAATATTTACTAAAAAACACATAGAAGTTTGTATTATTTATGAATAGATGTTTTAAAAATGAATGATCATTGCTACCCTTTAGAATTGACCCTTTTTTTTCATTTAATTTGTTTATTTTGAATTTACTGTTAGATTTTGATACTTAATACTTAAATAAAAATAACCACAAGATCTAAAATAAAGATATTATATGAAATATAAGATAATGATAAACTTCTAATCATATAAAACTCATAAATAACTTCTACAACAACTCATAAAATTTCTATTAATAAATGCTCATAAAAATAGTATCTTGATATAGAATAAAGATCTCAAATACAACATACTTCCACACACTCTCACTCTACATTGTGTTTTACAAATACACATACATATACAAATATATAATGGGATGTGAATCTTCATATGGAGTACTCATAGCCTTCACTCTTCTTGAGACTCTTCACTTTTCTACTTTAAGGACACACGTGCACTCTTACATAATGTACACTTGTGCACATCTACATTCATCACACTTGTACACTTAACTACAAGACATTTGTGCATTTCTTGCACATTATTACATTACATAAAATATTTACTCACACTCTAATATAAGACACACTCTTAATCGAAAGATGTACCCAATGTGGTACATTATCATGTACCAAATAATATAATATACTCTAACACCCCCCTATATTACATTATTTGGTTATTGAAGACTTTAGTCTTTAATTTTATCTTCATATTGGTTCTAGTACTTGTGCTCTTATTTTCTACTTTCTTCATTCTACTCCTTGTTTGTATCTTGATCAAGTAAATAATTATTATCTTCATCAAATATTATCTTTTCTAAAATTTCTCTAACTTCATGTTCTCTTACAGGTTCTTCCAGTTCTTGAATTCCCTAAAAAATTTTCACTAAGTACCCCTTTTTTATTTCCTTCTCTATTTTGTAGTTAAGATTGATTGTATTGATGTTGAAATTGTTGTTGATGTGGTCTATATTTATTCTGATATTGTATTGGTTGAAATGACCTATTTGATTGGCCCCCGAAATTTGTTTGATTCCATTGATACTAATTTCTTGGATTGAATCTATAATAATTTTTACTATATCCTCTTTTCTTGCATACTTAACAATATCTATTATTCCATTTTAATCTATTCCTTGAGAATGAAGTAATATTTTCTTGTGGATTATATTTTGAGAGTAGTACATTATTATTCATTTCATATTTTATTGAATTCTCTACCACATACTCTTGTATTATATTGACTAACTCATAAAATGACGTATTTTTACTTAGAATTTGTACAAGATGTGACTAGATGCTTATAGATTTCTAGAAGTGCTCTTAGAATCACTTAAATAAGAAAATTGTCTTCTACATTTTCTCCTAAGGTTAATAATTTTCCTTTTATATATCCCACTTTTCTTAGAAAAAATTCTATACTTCACCACTATTAACTTTTAGAGAATACAATTGGGTTTGAAGATTCAATATAGAGGATTTATTCTTTCCTTCAAATATCTTGGCTAAAGTATTTCAAGCTTCTATAGAAGTTACTATTAAACAAATTTATGGATTTATATCATTCGTAATTACAAATGTTATTATCATGAGTGCTTTTGTTCCATCTTCTTCATAATTTTGGATTTCTTTAGAATCTTTAGTAGGTTTAATTTTCGCTCTTGTAACAATATCCTAAATATTTTCTACTATCAATATTGACCTTACTTTGTTTTTCCATGAAGTGTAATTATGAACTTCAAGAAGTTGGGATTTTGAAAGAAATAATTTATTTGTTTTGATGATAACACTTGTATACTACCTTATATATCCCTAATATATTAAATAAAAATTTCAATATAATCTTCAACTTCTACTCTTTAAGATGAATACCTTGTATTTTCTAATGTTTGGATATATGATCAAACAATAGTTTTGACAAAGATTTCAATTCTTCAAAACTCTAGGTGGAATTCCTTTAATCTCCCAAATTCAATAATATGGTTTCTAAATTTCACAAACCTAATTTGATGTTGAATTTCGTATAACTCAAAATTAAGAAGTTTAGAAAATTTTGTATTCCTAATTTGATATTGGAAACCTTATTTTTCCAAAATTAAAAATATTAAAAATACTTCATTATTCAATTATAAAACTTTATAAAGTCTTTTCAAAACTTGAAATGAATTCCCAAAATTTCTCAAAAATATTTCAAGGCTTCTCAAAAATTTCCAATAATAACTATTAAAGTCTCTAAGGTTTCAAATTTCACTTTTATTCCTTATCTATCCAATAATTAAATTAATATTATAAGAAAATAGATTAATTTTCCTTCTACCTTAGAAAATAATAATAATACTCAACCTTATAACTCCTAATGTGGGTAAATAATCAAATTTTAAATAAATTGCTTTACCTCCAAAGTTTAGGCATGAAATATTTGGTCAAAGAGGATTGACCTTCCATTGAATGGTGCTCTTCCATGAAATATTACTTCTTTGTCATATGCATGGTGCTTCTCTCCACTCTATCATACTTAGACCTAATGCTCCATGAATATGGATGAATATGTCATGCTTAGCTTGATTTTGAATGGTAATGTGTCAAATGGAGTCTAATTCTCTGGCATTTATGAGGACCTAAGATATTTAAATCACCTTCAAAATGTATTTTTCACTCCTCCTTCTTCAACAAGTGGCACTCTATATTTTCAGATACTAGACATTACATAGGGTTCAACTCAAATGTTTCAACTTACTCCAATGAACATTACACAATATTCCTCTTCCAAATGGTGCAGGTAATGAGTAACTCCTTATTGTATACTCTTTAGTGGAAACTCCATGTTGAATGGGGTTTATTCAAAATACCAAAATATGTTTTATTGCATGTTGTAACCTCTCTAAAAACCATTCACCTTCCTTTAAAAAATATATCTCCTCTTTGACATCAAATATATCTCTTTAGCTTCTTGACGGACCTAACATTAACTCTTTCAATGGTGTATATTTTTTCTTAAGTTATGTGGTGGTCAGTTCCTCTCCACCAATGACACTCTTCCTTGGATTTGTTCTCTACCGAATGGTGGTAGTTTTCCAATGCTCTTCATTGGCTCTTTGGTAGTAGTGGATACTTCCTCCAATATAGTGTTTCCTCCACTTTTTCTTGGTAATGTTGCACTTGTTTGGTGGCTTCTTCTCACCACTATCTCCCACAATATTTATTACTTTTTTTGTTGTCTTTAGACACCTTTAATACTATCTTATCTTGAGCTCTATTTAGCCTCCAAATGATTCAATAATACTGCACTATTTTATATTTAAAAAATATTATTCACTATGAAATATTTCCTTCTCCTCATTACTCCTTTCAAGCAATTTTAACTCTACTTTATGTTGTATGTTTTCAAGTTTGAAGATGAAAATAATGTCTCCTTCCTTAGCTCGGATACATTCAACTTCAAATTTCTTTTTTATGGATTTAAAACTTGAATATGTAAAACACTTTCTTTAATAATTTAATAAAACACTTTTATAGCTACTTTTTGTCTCACCAAGCATATTTTAAGTTGTTCTCTTTTTGCTATTTGTAAAATTTATATTTTACAGCTCCAAATGCTACTAATACACTACCTTTTTACTATTAAAAAATTACCTTTATCTCCTCCAATTCTCTACCTTAAATTACTATCAATTCCTCTTTCAAATAGTTATCCCAAAACACTTCCAAATATACCCAAAACTTCTCCCATTTATACCTCCTCTATCTCCTTCTAATGCTGCCCAAATTTGCAGTCATAAACTCTTTACAGCTACTCCAAAATTCTAATTCCTTCTCCTTATCTTCCTATCTTGAAACTCTTCAAATTTTGCCCAAAAAATCTGTAATCTTGTTTTTCAAAAATCAATCATCAAACCTTTAAAGGTTATCTTAAAAAATATCAATTTTTGGTTGCTTTCAATATTCTTTCTCCTCCTTAGCTTTCACTAAATTCTATATTTAAATTTGACCTCTTTTCTAACCTCTTTCTCTCTTCCTCCTTCAATTTGTAGTCTTCAATCTTCTATCAGACCTCTTTCTTGGGTCTCCTAAATATTCAATCATCTATCTTCTATGGGGATCTCCTTCTTAGATCTTCCTCAATCTGTAATATTCAATGAGATATCTTTATTAGACCTCCTTAATCTTTAATATCTACTATTTTACTACAACTCCAAAACTAATCCCTACATGAGGAAATCATATAGACTTTTAGGTAATCAAAGATAAAATTATTCTCTATCCATTGTAGGAAGCTTCTCAATTTTTGAGAACTAAGTTTTGGAAACACAATATTAGACATTAGCAACCAAATACATCAAAATCTCTAGAATTATGAAATCAACAAACTTCACTAGTTATTCTTCAATCTAGAGGAAAAAAATATATGTTGAGTTCTAGTCTTCATGAATTTTCTTGCAACCCTATGGAAAGAATCTAGCCAAATAACAACTTTAAAATTTTGTAAATGAAATCTCCCTATATCCTATCAATATCCCTTGTAGATCTAATACCACTATTAGCTTTTGATGCTTAATATTTATAGAAAATTATCACATGATATCCTTCTTGGATCTTCCTCAATATTCAATCTTCAATGGTATTTCTTTATTAGACCTCCTTAATCATTAAGATCTACTATTTTACTACAAATCCATAACTAATCCTTGCATGAGGAAAGCACATATAATTTTAAGTAATCGAAGGTAAAATTATTCTCTATCCATTGTAGGAAACTTCTCATTTTTTGATAACTAGGTTTTGGCAACAAAAGCTTAAACAATAGCAACCAAATACATCAAAATCTCTAGAATTCTGAAATCAACAAACTTCACTAGTTATTCTTCAATCTAGAGGAAAAAAATCTATATTTAGTTCTAGTCTTCATGAATTTTCTTGCAACCCTATGGAAAGAATATAGCCAAATAGCAACTTCCAAATTTTGTA
Organism: Wollemia nobilis; assembly: GCA_028583015.1. Classification (NCBI taxonomy): domain Eukaryota; kingdom Viridiplantae; phylum Streptophyta; class Pinopsida; order Araucariales; family Araucariaceae; genus Wollemia; species Wollemia nobilis. The sequence goes on along the minus strand of JAQPPZ010003242.1, from coordinate 289,567 downwards.
AATGAAATCTCTCTATCTCCTATCAATCTCCCTTGTAGCTCTGATACCACTATTAGCTTTTGATGTTTAATATTTATAGAAAAATAACCACATGATCTCCTTCTTGGATCTTCCTCAATCTTCAATGGGATCTCTTTATTAGACTTCCTTAATCTTTAATATCTACTATTTTACTGCAACTCCAAAACTAATCCCTGCATAAGGAAAGAACATAGGTAAAATTATTCTCTATCCATTGTAGGAAGCTTCTCAATTTTTGAGAACTAAGTTTTGGCAACAAAATCTTAGACAGTAGCAACCAAATACATCAAAATATCTAGAATTCTGAAAACAACAAACTTCACTAGTTATTCTTCAATCTAGAGGAAACAAATCTATGTTGAGTTCTAGTATTCATGAATTTTCTTGCAACCCTATGGAAATAATCTAGCCAAATAGCAACTTTAAAATTTTGTAAATGAAATCTCCCTATCTCCTATCAATCTCCCTTGTGGATCTGATACCACTATTAGACTCTGATGCTTAATATTTATAGAAAAATAACCACATGATCTAAAATAAAGTTGCCATATAAAATATAAGATAATGGTAAACTTATAATCATATAAAACTCATAAATAACCTCTCCAACAACTCATAAAATTACCATTAACAAACACTCACGAAAATATTATCTTGATATAGAATAAAGATCTCAAATACACCATACTTCTGCACACACATAGACACATATATAATGAGATGTGATTCTTCATATGGATTACTCCTGGCCTCCACTCTTCTTGAGACTCTTCACTTTCTTACTCTAAGGTCACATGTACACTCTTACATAATGGATATTTGTGCACATCTACTCTCGTCATTCTTGCACTTTTAACTACAAGATACTTGTGTATTTTTTACACATTATTAGATTACATTAAATATTTACTCACACTCTAATATAAGAAACACTAGTAATATAAATATGTACCCAAGGTGGTACATTGATATGTACCATATAATGCAATATATTCCAATATTTATTTGTACATGTGACTACTTACTTTTATCTTTTTTTAGACATTGAAATGACATATTTTGTTTTAAGAAGATTATCATATTTAGTTTGAGCATGAATTTTTTTCTAGCAAGAAAGAATTTATAAATACCTAATATTGTTTATTAATGTTAAACTCTAACTAACAAGTAATATAACATTTACATTTTAAAAAAATTATGATTTTTTTCATCATTTAAATAATTAATTTTTTTATTCATCAAACAAAAAATGCTTTGATATTATTCATACAATTTTATAAAATATTTTGATCATTTTGTTCACTTAAGTAACCAATATTACAAGGTCTTAGAAGAGTGAAGAGTGGGGTCTTCATTAAAAATAAGTCTCCTAAACACTTAATAATATTCATTATAATATATAAAAAAATATAAGTGTAAAGTTTTTTATTTGATTTTAATTACTTTTATGAGACCCAAACAATGTATGAAACTAAGATTTTTTTAATTTTTGGAAAGTATTGAATTTTGACACCTCATTTGAATTGTTGTGAGGAGATTTTTTTTAGATGGTAGTTTGTAGGAGGAGAATTGATGAAAGATATTAGAACTTAGTATGTTGAAGATAACTAATTATGATGTATAAATGACATGATTTTTAGGTTATTATTAAAGTTTTGAAATTTAAAAAAAAAGATATCTATAAACTAAAAATAAATATAAATCTATAAAATTTTAAAACAAAATGTGCAATATTTCAAATATCGTGAAACAATTTAATTAGTAAAATTTTATAAATAATCTAAAAATATATAAAAAAATAACTTTTCAAAAACCTAAACGTAATATCCAAGTAAAAAAATATTATGAACCTTAAGATAAAAGTATGTAATATGTAAGAACGTTTAGTGGAACCTTTAAAATTAAGACTAGAAGCATCTTAAAATACCAAACAGATATTGCCTTTTTCAAAGGACGAACATACCAAGGAGTTATTGTCATTTGAAAAGGACCCATAAGCGACATTTAGTCATCTCATTTACACCTCACCTTACCATTCGTATGGTCCACATAGGAAAGAGGCTATTGTTTTCCTAAACTATTAACTATATCTCCTCAAATATTACATATCAGACTAGGAGCTTTCTTTTCAAGTGGAGTGGGCTCCAATGCCATTAGGGAATAGAGCACGGATAGTGAAACATTTAAAACTAATTCTCGGTCCAGGCTTATTTAGAAGATGTAGACGGTATGTAAAAGTCTTCTCCCTACTTTTCAAAAATAAATAGACTAGGAGGTATGATTTTTTTTTATACATAGGGGGAATCGGTTACAATTTTTTAGTTGGGAATCCAACAAGGTTGTTTGCCTCAATTTTTTAGTTGGTTATCCAACAAGGTTGTTTGCCTCGTGTGTTGACTAGTGAAGGATCTCGAAATGTTAAAGTATTCATACAACTTCAACTTGACCTCGGCTATTACAGTACGCTGCTGCAGGAGTACTCGTTGTAGCAGTAGGGGAAAAATACAGTTCCCTGCACGTTACGATGAGACGCGAAAGGAAGAAATCACCAGGAACCGGTTTCGTCTTCCCGTTGTTGCTGCTATTTCTTAGCTGTTGTGATGCACAATCAGGCACGGACGGAAAGTTGAGCACCAACACGACATGGTCCATCTCAGACCCGCGGACGCTGGTGGGTTCCTTCACTCTCCAGAACGAAAACAATGCCACGGCGCTCCTTATTACTCACATCGTCTACCAGAGCTTAAACACCTGGTCCTCCCTCTGCTTCGTGGAAACGAGCCTAAACGAGTACTTCTTGTCGGTGGTGGCGTCCGGATCGATCGTCCACGCGGAGGGGTTGATCGTGTGGACCGCCAACAGCGCCGAGTCCGTGTCAGAGAACGCCGTGCTGCGGCTGCGACCCGACGGGAACATGGTTCTCTCCGACTCGAACCCGGGCGGATCGGGCAGCAGAACCGTGTGGTCTACTGGCACCGCGGGAGAAGGCATACAAGGGGGGAGACTGCTGGGCGGGGGCGTGCTGGAGGTGCTCAACAACGGCAGCGCCCCCATTTGGCGCAGCAGCGACTACCCCACCGATACTCTCCTGCTGGGCCAATCCCTCCGCGTGGGGGACAAGCTCCGGAGCAGATCGTCTACTTATAATCTCACCTTGGGAAAATATTCTCTCAAAGTGGAGCCCGGAGGCCTGGGACTTTATGTCAACGACACGAATCTCGAACCGGAGCTTTACTGGCTGTGGAACGTGTACAACGACAGCGCCCTCACCCTGGATTATCTAGCCCCATCCTGCTCTAACAGTTCCTTTGAAGTGTCCATCCAGTGGCCGGCCTTGGGGTTGAATTTCGAAGACACATCCGATCTTTGCAATGAACCGTTTCTTAGCCATTATTATTTCAAATCCATCAAAATCGAGATGAATTTGAATTGGCTCAAGAAATTTGTGTTCGTGAGGTTGGATTACGACGGGAATTTGAGAGGCTATGCGTCTGGGGTCGCGAGCCCGCTGTACCAAGCCCTGAGCAAGTGCCAGTTGCCAAGCTCATGTGGAAAATATGGAGTCTGTACAGAAGCGGAAACGTGCACATGCCCCATGAACGGCACCCATCATCTGAGCACGGACTCGAACGGGTATTGTGGACTACCACAAAGTCCCAACTGCTCAAATGTAGTTAGAAGTTGGCAGATGTTTGCTCTTGCAGGGCTCGAGTATCACCGCAATCGGTACGCCGTTCCCGTGAATATGTCTTCCAAGGAAGATTGCTCGGATTTCTGCTTGAAGAATTGCTCGTGCAGGGCTTCCTTCTACTTGGCCGAATCCAATTCTTGCTTTGCGGTCTCTTCTCCGGTCGGAACACTAGCGCAAACCACGAATTTAAACCACTTTGCATTTATAAAAGTGCAAGGTACGGATTTAGTCAAGAATTCACAGCCGACCGGCAATTCCCACAAGAAAACGGTAATTATTGTTGTGGTTGCAGTCTGCGTGCTTATAATCTGTCTGGTTATAGCTTGCTTTTATCGTTTCAAAGCCTGCAAAAATTCAAAGACGGAAAAGACTATCCACGCAACGGACGGCCACCGAGTGATGTCCAGCATTCTAGATTTGACTACGAGGAAATTCTCGTTCAATGAAATCCAGAAAATAACTCGCTGTTTCAGTAGAGTTCTCGGCTCCGGCGGGTTCGGAACGGTGTACGAGGGCCTGCTGGGCAACGGCACCAAGGTGGCGGTAAAGAGGCTGGAGATGGCAAGGCAAGGAGAAAAAGAATTTTATTCAGAGGTTGCGATACTGGGCATCATCCACCACCGGAATCTGGTCCAGTTGCTCGGGTTCTGCGCTCAGAAATCTCACAGAATCCTCGTCTATGAACACATGGCCAACGGATCTCTGGACCAATGGCTCTTCGACGAGAACAAGAAAAGGTCCTTAACATGGCCTATCCGATTCAACATAGTGCTGGGCACAGCCAGAGGCCTGGCGTACCTGCACCAGGAATGCAGATACAAGATCATTCACTTGGACGTGAAACCCCAAAACATTCTTCTCGACGACAATTTCGTGGCGAAGGTCTCCGACTTCGGGATGGCGAGGCTGATGCCCAGGATGGAGAACCGTGTGGTGACCGACATGAGAGGCACACCGGGGTACCTTGCTCCGGAGTGGCTGCTAGACTGCGCAATCACTGAAAAATGTGATGTTTACAGTTTTGGGATGGTACTGCTGGAGCTTATAGGAGGGCGCAAGAATTACAGTGTGCATGTGGTGGATTCTGAAAAGCATTACTTTCCTGCGTGGGCACTCTCCATGGTATGCAGTGGCAGGGAACTGGAAGTGATTGACCCGAGAGTTGAGGACGAACTTGATAGGAGCCAAGCTATCAGGGTGTTGAAGATAGGGTTTCTGTGCATTCAAGAGGATGCCCACAGCAGACCTTCCATGGGAACGGTAGTGCAGATGTTGGAGGGAGAAAAGGAGGTTCCACAGCTCCCTATGCAACAGAACTTTCAGTTTTGCTATGCAAATAAAATTATTCCACCAGCTCTCTCTATCGCCTTCGCTGACCTTCTCTCTCTTTCTCAGTATTCGTCCCGTTCCTTTGGTGATCCAGATAGTTGATAACTCCTGTGTACGCAGATCATGTATAGAGTGTTCCCTGCGAGTGTTTGGTAAGGGTAATTTTACAGTAATTTAAATATACCACTAGTTTGAATGGGTATTTTTTGAGAAAAGACTTGGGTTCAAACTTTGGTGATGTCAGTTTGCAAAGGTAGTAGTCTGCTCTGAATCCTCTGAGTACACACCAGACCGACGACAAATATGTTTGATGGTTACAATCTTTAAACCCTAAGCTACCAGTTATGAATGTAACCAACTCTTATATAACAATTTTTTTTTACAATTTCTACATCCACCCACTGCGGAGTTTGGACTTTGAATACATGTATACAAAGAACTACGACTTATTCAAAGATGGACACTCCACACAAGTTTCTTATTATTAAAAACGTGGTCTTCCCCTGCTTTGAAAAGAGCTCGCATAGTCTTTTCTAGGAACTCTGAATATCATTGAACAAGACGAAAGGCTATATTTTATTTACCGAACAGCTTTGTTTGAAGGCATTAAAAATTAGGTTATTTCATATCACAATAGTATAATTGATAGTTGATTTGCTTGTCTTCGAAGTTACACGTGATGACAGGTTGAGACATATTTTGAGTTTGTGGTAGGTTATTTCATATCACAATAGTATAATTCATAGTTGATTTGCTTGTCTTCGAAGTTACACGTGATGACAGGTTGAGACATATTTTGAGTTTGTGGTCGATCGCTATGGATTAAAACAAGTTTTATTGTCTTATATTCTTGTCACATATTGGTATTATAATATTATTTATGTATGATTTAATAAGATTCAAATTTGATTCACTTTTTTTAATGTTGAAAAGTCTAACCAATTGAGCTAATATCATTTGGTAGTATTATATTAAATTTAATTAATATAATTATTATTTATATTTACTTGCATTTTTAATTTAAAATTAATTTTATATTTGAAATGAAATACTTTTAATTATGTTCAAATATGAAAATAGTTTATGGGGCAAGAACTTCAATATAGGATGTGATATGGTGTACAACATTACTTCCTTTTGAATTCAAACCTTGGACCTTCTATTAAGAATTCAAAAATTTAACATCTAAGAAAGAAAATTGTTCAACAATGTTAAAAATCTTAACATCATTTTATCATCTTTTGGAGTATGTTTATTCTATTGATTTTAATGAGAAGTTTCTCTATTTTTTAAATTCTTAATTTTTTCAGAAAGTTCTATTAGTGAGTTAGCTTTTAGAGTGTCTTCATATGCAATATTGATGTCCTTATAGGCTTCACATTCCAAGACAAAATGTTTTTTTGGTCTACACTACTATTGCTATGCAAAATACACATACTCGTTTTGACCATACCCTTTGAGAAATTTTCCATCTCCCAGTTTTGTATTTGAGATGGTGTGAACTATATCTTAGTTGGGCTATAAGCATTTTTTCTCCCATTTGATATTTGCATATATGTACTTTTTTTTGGTTGTATTCACAATTTGGGTTGAATTGTTGATATATAACTATTTTTCCTTCCTAAATTTTTATTCCACATGAGAAGTATGATTTTTTTCCTCACACACTATTTAGTTTCTTTTTTGGAGATTAGACCTCATGAAATTTAATATTCCATTTGTCCATCCATTTATTGTTTTGTTTCATCCATGTGTCATTTATGTTAGTCAATGTTTCCTTGATTTCCTTTTTTAACAACTTGATATCTTCCTTTCATTGTATTCTTTTTAGCCACCCCAATAGTCATAAGATGCTTCTAGTGGAAAAGTCCCTATTCTATTAAGTAAATCTCATAAGGGACTAATACTTTAATTCTAAAATTATTTGTAATTATTCGTTGTTGAATTCTTTCTATTTGTCTTCATTTAAAATTTGATGTATTACTAGCCCACACCTCACACCAATATAACACCATTAGGATAATTACTAACAAAAAAAGATACTAATAGTTTTCTAATCCCATAGCTATGCTTTTCTACCCCTATTTAGTAATGAATAGAGTACCCTATATCCTACTTGTATTATTTTTATTATGTATATGTCCCAATTGAATTTGCTATGAAAAAGTAATCCGAGATATTCATATGCTAGTACTACCTCTAAAGGATTTCATTCAAATAAAATATATGGTTATTTTTGCTCTTTTTGAGTAGAGAAGAAGATAATTTTAGTATTACTATTGTTTACCTACATTTAAAATTCTTCACCAAAGTGCTCTAAATCTTTTAAATGTTCTTTTAAAATTTCAAGTGTTCTTCCAATCAATATGAGATCATCAACATAAAGAAGAAGCTTCACTTATAACTAACCAATTGTATTCCCTCTACAATCCTTTCTATTCATTCCAGTAATTCATCAATATAAAGGCTAAATAAAGTATGTGGTAGTGGACAACCCTGTTTCACCTTGATATCACTCCCTAAAAATTCTAATAATTCTTTTGAATTTCTACTTTTTGTTACCACCTACTCTTAAAGTCTTTGTACAACTATTATGGTTTATTTAGATAAAGCATCAACTCTACACAATATTCCTCTTCCAAATGGTGTAGGTAATCAGTAACTCCTTATTGTATACTCTTTAGTGGCAACTCCATGTTGAATGGGGTTTATTCAAATTACCAAAATATGTTTTATTGCATGTTGTAACCTCTCAGAAAACCATTCACCTTTAAAAAATATATCTCCTCTTTGACGTCAAAGAGATCTCTTTAGCTTCTTGATGGACCTAACATTAACTCTTTCAATGGTGGATATTTTTTCTTAAGTTATGTGGTGGTCAGTTCCTCTCCACCAGTGACACTCTTCCTTGGATTTTTTCTCTACCGAATGGTGGTAGTTTTCCAATGCTCTTCATTGGCTCTTCGGTAGTAGTGGATACTTCCTCCAATATAGTGATTCCTCCACTTTTTCTTGGTGGTGTTGCACTTATTTGGTGGCTTCTTCTAACCACTATCTCCCATAATATTTATTGTTTTTTTTGTTGTCTTTAGACACCTTTAATCCTATATTATCTTGAGCTCTATTTAGCCTCCAAATGATTCAATAATACTACACTATTTTATATTTAAAACATAGTATTCACTATGAAATATTTCCTTCTCCTCATTTCTCCTTTCAAGCAATTTTAACTCTAATTTATGTTGTATGTTTTCAGGTTTGAAGATGAAAATAATGTCTCCTTCCTTAGATCGGATACATTCAAATTCAAATTTATTTTTTATGGATTTAAAACTTGAATACGTAAAACACTTTATTTACTACTTTAATAAAACACTTTTATAGATACCTTTTTTCTCACCACACCTATTTTAAGTTGTTGTCATTTTGCTATTTGTAAAATATATACTTTGTAGCTCCAAATGCTACTAATACACTACCTTTTTACTATTCAAAAATTATCTCTATCTCCTCCAATTCTTTACCTTAAATTATTATCAATTCCTCTTTCAAATAGCTATCCCGAAACACTTCCGAAGATGCCCAAAACTTCTCCAATTTATACCTCTTCTATCTCCTTCTAATGCTGCTCAAATTTGTAGTCATAAAATATTTAAATCTACTCCAAAATTCTAATTCCTTCTCCTTATCTTGCTATCTTGAAACTCTTCAAAATTTTCCCAAAAAATCTGTAATCTTGTTTTTCAAAAATCAGTCATCAAACCATTAATGGTTATCTTCAAAAATATCAATTTATGGCTGCTTTCAATCTTATTTCTCCTCCTTAGCTTTTGCTAAATTCTATATTTAAATTTGAACTCTTTTCTAACCTCTTTCTCTCTTCCTCCTTCAATTTGTAGTCTTCAATCTTCTATCGAACCTCTTTCTTGGGTCTCCTCAATATTCGATCATCTATCTTCTATGGGGATCTCCTTCTTGGCTCTTCCTCAATATTTAATCTTCAATGAGATCTCGTTATTAGACCTCCTTAATCTTTAATATCTACTATTTTACTGCAACTCCAAAAATAATCCCTGCATGAGGAAAGCACATAGACTTTTAGGTAATCAAAGGTAAAATTATTCTCTATCCATTGTAGGAAGCTTCTCAATTTTTGAGAACTAAGTTTTGGCAACAAAATATTAGACAATATCAACCAAATACTATTGAGCAAGGTGCAGCAACAGTATTGTCATTGTTGTCAACATAGTCAGACAGATCGATTGATGTAGTGGACAGGAGTTAAAAGGTTCTTCAAAGTATGTATAGTGATTATCCAAAAGATCGAAGTGGCCCATATGCTAAAAATCAAAAGAAAATCACAAGGAAGAAAAGTATCATGATATCCCGACATGTTGAGCAAGGAAGAAAACTGTCGCGATATCACGACATGTTAAGCAAGGAAGAAAATTGTAGTGATATCATGATATGTTGAGAAGAAAGAAAAACAGTCACAATTTCATGACATGTTCGAAGAGAAAGCACAAGCAAGATAAACTATCACGATTTCACAACATGTTCGAAGAGAAAGCGCAAGTAGGAAAAACTGTCACAATTTTGTGACATGTTGGAAGATAAAAAGGCAAGTAGAAAAAGTGTCATGATTTTACGACATATTGCAAGAGAGATAGTACAAAAGAAAAAGTGTCACAATTTTGCGACATGTTGGAAGAGAAAAAGGCAAGTAGAAAAAGTGTCGTGATTTCGTGACATATTGCAAGAGAGATAGTACGGAAGAAAAACTATCGCAATTTCATGACATGTTGGAAGAGAAAAAGGTAGAGAAGGAAAAGTGTCACGATATCGCGACATATCGCATTTTCGCAACTTGAAAAGAACAGAAAGGCAGAGAAGGAAAAGTGTCACGATATCATGACATGTCGCATTTTCATGACTTGAAAAGAGCAGGAAGGCAAAGAAGGAAAAGTGTCACGATTTCATGACATGTCGCATTTTTGTGACATGAAAAGAGCAGGAAGGCAGAGAAGGAAAAGTGTCACAATTTCGTGACATGTCACATTTTCACGACTTGAAAAGAGCAGGAAGGTAGAGAAGGAAAAGTGTCATGGTTTTGTGACATGTCGCATTTTTGTGACTTGAAAAGAGCAGGAAGGCAGAGAAGGAAAAGTGTTGTGATATCGTGACATGTCGCATTTTTGTGACTTGAAAAGAGCAGGAAGGTAGATAAGAAAAAGTGTCATGATTTCGTGACATGTTGCCGTGATTTCGTGACATGTCGCATTTTTGCAACTCAGAAAGGGCAGGAAGGAAGAGAATGAAAAAGTGTCACAATATCATGACATGTCACGTTTTCGTGACCCGAAGGTAAGAGAAAGTGCAAAGGAGAAAAAGTGTCACGATATCGTGACATGTCGCATTTTCACGACCCGAAGGCAAGAGAAAGAGCAAAGGAGAAAAAGTGTCACAATATCGCGACATGTCACGTTTTCGCAACCCGAAGGCAAGAGAAAGAGCAAAGGATAAAAAGTGTTGCGATATCGTGACATGTCACATTTTCATGACTAAAGGAGGAGAGAGAAAGTAAGAAGGTAGAAGTGTCACGATATCATGACAAAAGTAAAGAGAAAGAGTACAGAGGTGAAAGTGTCGCAATATCGCAACATGTTGTGTTTTCATGGGTACAAGCCAAGAAAAGAAGCAAGGTGGTGAAAGTGTCACGATATCATGACATGTGTTTTTGTGGGCGAAAGCCGAGAAGAGGACAAAGAGGCAGAAGTGTCATGATTTCATAACAAGTCGCTTTGGCGCGAGCTAAGAAGAGAACCCAACAAAAATAAGATATGTGACAGTTAACTGAAGTAGTACGATAGTTACAGGTGCAGTTACAGAGAAAAATCATGTAGCTAAAATAAGAATAGTGAACTGAAGTCAGTACGATAGCTACAGGTGCAGTTATAAAGAAAAATCATGCAGCTAAAATAAAAATAGTGAACTGAATTCAGAACAACAGTTATAGGGCTAGTTACGGTTGCATGCAAAAATATGGAAATTAAAAATAGAGTTAGAACATTGTTATAAAAGGAGGTTTGCATGGAGAATTAATTAGCTATTGAAAAAGAGAGAAAGCGCTTGGGATTAAAGCGAGACATATTTAATCTTGCGAAGAGAGCAAGAGGAGAGCGATAGAGGTGTGCGATATGTGAAGCATGAGGAGAGTGTGTAGGAGGCGAGCAAGCAGGGTGTGTGTTGTGTGAAGAGTAGGCAATGATGAGAAAGCAATAGACTAGTGAGGGTCTTGTAAAAGTAAAAGCATCTTTATGTCAATCTTCTAGTTTCAGAACAGAAGTCCAAGTTGGTGCTTGGCATCAGGGGTTGGTGCTTTTTCTAGTTGGTGCTAGTAAATCAGGGGTTGGTGCTCCTTTCTATTGGTGCAGATAAATAAGGGGTTGGTGCACCTTTTTGTTGGTGTAGATAAATTAGGGGTTGGTGCTCCTTTCTATTGGTGTAGATAAATCAGGGGTTGGTGCTCATTCTAGTGGGTGCTGGTAAATTGATTGTAAAATTGGTATTTTATAAAGGTTGGATTTGGATGGGAGTCCAAACAGTTAATTTTGAGGAGTAGCCAAAATTGGTGAACCTCGGTACATATTGTGTTGTGTGATGTTCTTTGGTATATTTGCTTTATTGGGTTTTAAGATTTCATTGTTTGGCATTAAGAATTGAAGATTTAAGTTTTTAAGAGCTACACTGATTCACCCCCCCTCTCAGTGTCATTGTGAGACTAACAATTGATATCAGATCCAGTTTCCCTTGTCAGGATAAATTAGCCAAGGTTGATCTTGGAAGTGACACAATGGTAGGTGGTGTAGGTTTCTCATCAAACAAAGAACCTTTGTTGGATGGAACTAATTACACATTTTAGAGACTCAGGATGTAGATATATCTTTGTGCTATGGGATATGACATTTAGGATTCATTAGATAGTGGATACATAATACCCACCACTTCTCCAACCGATGCTGCCGATAAGAAATTGTTTGAGAATAACTCAAAAGAAAAGAATGTTATCATGTGTGTATTAATGGACAGTGAACTAGTAAAAATTATGGGTTGTAAAAAGACAAAAGAAATATGAGACAAACTGAGGAGAATTCATGGAGATGATAAGATCAAGGAGGCCAAGTTACAAACGCATCGAGCTCAGTTCGAAGCATTAAAGATGAATGACGATGAGAACATAGAGGCATACATGTTGAGAGTTAATGGAATCATTAATGTGATTAGAGGACTCGATGAGAAAATGGAAGATGTTGTCGTCATGAAAAAGGTACTAAGATCTCTTTCCAAAAGATTTGATTCTAAAGTTTCAACAATAGAAGAAGCTAAAGATCTAAATACTTTTAGTATGGATGAGATAAATGGTTCTTTGACTGCATATGAGATTAGAATAGGAAAAACCAAACCCACAGAAAGAGAAGCTACTTTTAAAGCACATAAAAATATAAAAGCAAAATAAGAATCTGAGGAAGAAGAGACATCAGATGAAACGAAAGTAAACTTTGTTCAAAAACTAATAAGGGGAATAGGAAAATACAAAGGAAAGATACCATTTAAGTGTTTCAAATGTGGAGGCATTGGGCATGTTGTAGCTAAATGTCCACTTAATGAGAAGGACAAAAGTGATGAAGGATCACACCAAGAAGGAAGTGACTGGAAGAAAAAACCAAATTTTAGAAATGAAAACTTCAGGAAGAAAAGTTTCATCTCCAAGAATGTCAGTTCATCATAAGATAGCTTCGATGAGGATTCTGAAGAAGAAATAGATGAAGCTCTTTTCATGGCATTCGAAGAAGAAAAAATAGAGGAAAAACAAGAATGTAATAAAAAACTTGAGGCTGAGGCTGAAGTATATCTAGAAGGTGAGTTGATCGCTGCACTTGAAGAGTTGGGTATAGAAAGGAAAAAGAACAAAATATTGTCTAAGAATTTGGAAGAATATGGGGATAATATTGAAGATCTCTTCTTGAAAATTCATAAATCCAAGAAAATAGAAGAAGCCTTGAAGTCACACCTGGATGATAAAAGCAATGTTTGAGGAAAACAAGAAGAGGATATTGTTTTGTTGAGGAAACAACTAGAAGAGGCCAATACAAATCTCAAATTTGAGAAGAGCAAAGAGTTGCTAGATAAAATGATAAGGCATCAAAGAATCCCCATGTGTAAACTTGGTCTTGGATATGAAGCTAAACAACCTTCATATTCTAAATCTACAGAGAAGAAGAAGTCCACTGCTGAAGGATCAAAGGAAGAAAAGTTTGAAGCTGACACTTCAAAAGGAAGAAAATCTCAAAGGAGATCTACAGACAAAGCAACCACAACAAAAGAGGTTCTATCACTCTCACTTTATTCATAATAATGCTTGTAATGGCTATTGTTTTAGATGCAACCTTTATGGTCACAAGGCAATGTATTGTGGATTGAATAATAGATCAAAGAGTTATGCTAGTAGAAATACATCTGTTGAACACCATGTGCAATGTTTTAAATGTAATGGTCATGGGCACATAGCAAGGTCTTGTCCAAGAACTTTTGTATCTAATCTAAGGCAAGATAGTAGATTTCATCAGACACAAAGAATGCAACACAGACAGGGAAGAAATCATGTGCATCAAAGAAAGGCAAATAATCATCCATCAAGGATGCACAAGAGACAACCACCCAAGAGAAATGTTCAAGTTCACAAAAAGGTTCAAAACAGAAATGCATTTGAAAAACTCAAGCCCAAGTTCAAGAAATATTGGAGAAAGAAAGAAGAGAGGAAATCGTGTCTCCTTGGATTGAAGGAGATTACTCCTCTATTGCACTAAGCAACTCCAGGTAGCACATCCTCAGGGGGAGCAATCTTAAAAGTTATTTTTGCTCCTATGTGATTGTTTGGTTATCTGAGGATGAAAGGCAAGTAGGCAGGGGGAGTTGTCGTATAGTTGTCAAAATATGTTTCAATTCATATAGTTGTGTGTGGAGGTACCATGAAGGGTGGTGATTAAATTGAGAGTTGTCACCATTGGTAGTATTACTATATGTCAGTGTTATACTTTTGATTGTTCTTACTACCATTGTTCAAAGTTGTGGATTATAATAGTTTTGATAATTTGGTTTAGTGATAGAGATGCTAAAAAGTTCACAATGGAGGAGTGTAAGCCAGTTAGCACTCCCATGACGAAAGGTTGCAAGTTGACCAAGGATGTGTAGATGATAGAAAGACTACCAGTAGAGGTGTACTCTATCTTGGAGACAAGTTGGTTGCGTGGAACAGTAAGAAACAAGAATCAATCTCCTTATTCACAATAGAGGGAGAATATATTACAGCGACAACATTCTGTATGCAGGAGAAAGTTGTGAAAGGTGAGGTTAAGTTGAATTTCATTCCAAAAACAGAGCAAGTAGTGGATATCTTCTCAAAACTGTTGCCCAAGGAAGTCGGTGAGTACATTCACAATAAATTGGGAGTGGTTAATTTGTTTATCTTTTTGCTCATGTTTGTAATTTTTGCTAACTATAATAATTTGTGCCTGAGAATGTTGTGCATGGACTCAGGGGGAGTCTGCAGTAGCCGTTTGGTATTATTGTCAAAGGGGGAGAAAAATTACAAGAAATTGCACATGTGTTTCCAACAATTCCAAAGGGGGAGATTTTTGAGCAAGGTGCAGCAACAGTATTGTCATTATTGTCAACACAATCAGGCAGATTGGTTGATGTAGTGGACAGGAGTTAAGAGGTTCTTTAGAGTATGTATAGTGATTATCCAAAAGATCGAAGTGGCCCATATGCTAAAAATAAAAAAAAAATCACAAGGAAGAAAACTGTCATGATATCACGACATGTTAAGCAAGGAAGAAAACTGTCGTGATATCACGTGTTAAGCAAGAAAGAAAACTATTGCGATATCGTGACATGTTTAGAAGAAAGAAAAACTGTAACGATTTCGTGACATGTTCGAAGAGAAAGCACAAGCAATATAAACTGTCACAATTTCATGACATGTTCGAAGAGAAAGCGCAAGCAGTAAAAACTATCACGATTTCATGACATATTGGAAGAGAAAAATGCAAGTAGAAAAAGTGTCATGATTTTGTGACATATTGCAAGAGAGATAGTACGGAAGAAAAAGTGTCACGATTTCACGACATGTTGGAAGAGAAAAAGGCAAGTAGAAAAAGTGTCACGATTTCATGACATATTGCAAGAGAGATAGTATGGAAGAAAAAGTGTCACGATTTCGAGACATGTTGGAAGAGAAAAAATCAAAGAAGGAAAAGTGTCACGATATCGCGACATGTCGCATTTTCGTGACTTGAAAAGAGCAAGAAGGTAGAGAAGTAAAAGTGTCGCAATATCGCGACATGTCGCATTTTTGCAACTTGAAAAGAGCAGGAAGGAAAAGAAGGTAGAGTGTCACGATTTTGCGACATGTTGCATTTTTGTGAAGGCAGAGAAGGAAAAGTGTCACGATTTCATGACATGTCGTATTTTTGTGACTTGAAAAGAGTAGGAAGGCAGAGAAGGAAAAGTGTCATGATTTCACGACATGTCGCATTTTTGCAACTTGAAAAGAGCAGGAAGACAAAGAAGGAAAAGTGTCGCGATATCGCATTTTTGTGACTTGAAAAGAGAAAGAAGGCAGAGAAGGAAAAGTGTCACAATTTCGTGACATGTCACATTTTTGTGACTCAAAAAGGGTAGGAAGGAAGAGAATGAAAAAGTGTCGTGATATCGCGACATGTCGCATTTTTGCGACCCGAAGGTAAGAGAAAGTGCAAAGGAGAAAAAGTGTCGCGATATCGTGACATGTCGCGTTTTCGTGACCCGAAGGCAAGAGAAAGAGCAAAGGAGAAAAAGTGTCATGATATCACGACATGTCACATTTTCGTGACCCGAAGGCAAGAGAAAGAGCAAAGGAGAAAAAGTGTCGCGATATCGTGACATGTCACATTTTTGTGACTAAAGGAGGAGAGAGAAAGTAAGAAGGCAAAAGTGTCGCGATATCGTGACAAAAGTAAAGAGGAAGAGTACGGAGGAAAAAGTGTCATGATATTGCAACATGTTGTGTTTTCGTAGGTACAAGCCAAGAAAAGAAGTAAGATGGCAAAAGTGTCGCGATATCGCGACATGTTTTTTTTTGTAGGTGAAAGCCGAGAAGAGGACAATGAGGCAGAAGTGTCATGATTTTGCGATATGTCGCTTTGGCATGAGCTAAGAAAATAACCCAGCTGAAATAAGATATGTGACAATTAACTGAAGTAGTACGACAGTTACAGGTGTTGTTATAGAGAAAAATCATGCATCTAAAATAAAAATAGTGAAAAAGAGTGAAAGCACTCAAGATTAAAGTGAGGTGGATTTAATCTTGTGAAGAGAGCAAGAGGAGAGCGAGAGGCACGCGAGAGGCGAGCGAGAGAGGTGTGTGATATGTGAAGCATGAGGAGAGTGCGCAGGAGGTGAGCGAGCAGGGTGTGTGTTGTGTGAAGAGTAGGCGATGTTGAGAAAGCAATAGACCAGTCAGGGTCTTGTAAAAGTGAAGGCATCTTTATGTCAATCTTCTAGTTTTAGAACAGAAGTCCAAGTTAGTGCTTGGCATCAGGGGTTGGTGCTCCTTCTAGTTGGTGCTGGTAAATCAAGGGTTGGTGCTCCTTTTTGTTGGTGTAGATAAATCAGGGGTTGGTACTCCTTCTAGTTGGTGTAGATAAATCAGGGGTTGGTGCTCCTTTCTGTTGGTGCAAATAAATCAGGGGTTGGTGCTCCTTTCTGTTGGTGTAGATAAATTTGAGGTTGGTGCTCCTTCCAGTGGGTTCTGGTAAATTGATTGTAAAATTGGTATTTTGCAAAGGCTAGATTTGGATGGGAGTCCAAATAGTCAATTTTGAGGAGTAGCCAAAACTAGTGAACCTTGGTACATCTTGTGTTGTGTGATGCTCTTTGGTATATTTGCTTTATTGGGTTTTAAGCTATCATTGTTTGGCATTAAGAATTGAAGATTTAAGTTTTTAAGAGCTACATTGATTCACCCCTCCCTCTCAGTGTCATTTTGAGACTAACAAATACATCAAAATATCTAGAATTATAAAATTAACAAACTTCACTAGTTATTCTTCAATCTAGAGAAAAAAATCTATGTTGAGTTATAGTCTTCATGAATTTTCTTGGAACCCTATGGAAAGAATATAGCGAAATAGCAACTTCCAAATATTGTAAATGAAATATCCCTATCTCCTATCAATCTCCCTTGTAGCTCTGATACCACTATTATCTTTTGATGCTTAATATTTATAGCAAAATAACCACGTGATATAAAATAAAGTTGCTATATAAAATATAATATAATGGTAAACTTCTAATCATATAAAACTCATAAAGAAATTATCCAAAAACTCATAAAATTACCATTAACAAACACTCACGAAAATAGTATCTTAATATAGAATAAAGATTTCAAATACACCATACTTGTACACACACACACACATAGATACATATAATGAGATGTGACTCTTCATATGGATTACTCTTGGCCTTCACGCTTCTTGAGACTCTTCACTTTCCTACTCTAAGGATACATGTACACTCTTTCATAATGGACACTTGTACACTCTTACATAATGAACACTTGTGCACACCTACACTCATCATACTTGCACTCTTAACTAGAAGAAACTTGTGCATTTTTTGCACATTATTACATTACATAAAATATTTACTCCTTTTTAGACCTCTTCAATGGAATCTCTTTATTATACCTCCTTAATATTTAATATCTACTATTTTACTGCAACTCCAAAACTAATCCCTACATGAGGAAAGCATATAGACATTTAGGTAATCAAAGGTAAAATTATTCTCTATCCATTGTAGGAAGCTTCTAAATTTTTGAGAACTAAGTTTTAGAAACACAATATTAGACAATAGCAACCATATACATCAAAATCTCTAGAATAATGAAATCAACAAACTTCACTAGTTATTCTTCAATCTAGAGGAAAAAAATCTATGTTGAGTTCTAGTCTTCATGAATTTTATTGCAACCCTATGGAAAGAATCTAGCCAAATAGCAACTTCCAAATTTTGTAAATGAAATCTCCCTATCTCCTATCAACATTCCTTGTGGCTCTAATACCACTATTAGCTTTTGATGCTTAATATTTATAGAAAAATACCACATGATCTCCTTCTTGGATCTTCCTCAATATTCAATCTTCAATGGGATCTCTTTATTAAACCTCCTTAATATTTAATATCTACTATTTTACTACAAATCCAAAACTAATCCTTGCATGAGGAAAACGCATAGAATTTTAAGTAATCGAAGGTAAAATTATTCTCTATACATTGTAGGAAGCTTCTCAGTTTTTGAGAACTAAGTTTTGGCAACAAAAGCTTAAACAATAGCAACCAAATACCTCAAAATCTCTAGAATTCTGAAATCAACAAACTTCACTAGTTATTCTTCAATCTAGAGGAAAAAAACCTATGTTTAGTTCTAGTCTTCATGAATTTTCTGACAAGCCTATGGAAAGAATCTAGCCAAATAGCAACTTCAAATTTTGTAAATGAAATCTCCCTATCTCCTATCAATCTTCCTTGTGGCTCTGATACCACTATTAGCTTTTGATGCTTAATATTTATAGTAAAACAACCACATGATCTAAAATAAAGTTGCCATATAAAATATAAGATAATCGTAAACTTATAATCATATAAAACTCATAAATAAATTCTCCAACAACTCATAAAATTACCATTAACAAACACTCATGAAAATATTATCTTGATATAGAATAAAGATCTCAAATACACCATACTTCTGCACACACATAGACACATATATAATGAGATGTGAATCTTCGTATGGATTACTCCTGGCCTTCACTTTTTTTGAGACTCTTCACTTTCCTACTCTAAGGACACATGTACACTCTTACATAATGGATACTTGTGTACATCTACTCTCGTCATACTTGCACTCTAACAGTTCCTTTGAAGTGTCCATCCAGTGGCCGGCCTTGGGGTTGAATTTCGAAGACACATCCGATCTTTGCAATGAACCGTTTCTTAGCCATTATTATTTCAAATCCATCAAAATCGAGATGAATTTGAATTTGCTCAAGAAATTGGTGTCCGTGAGGTTGGATTACGACGGGAATTTGAGAGGCTATGCGTCTGGGGTCGCGAGCCCGCTGTACCAAGCCCTCAGCAAGTGCCAGTTGCCAAGCTCATGTGGAAAATATGGAGTCTGTACAGAAGCGGAAACGTGCACATGCCCCATGAACGGCACCCATCATCTGAGCACGGACTCGAACGGGTATTGTGGAGTATCACAAAGTCCCAACTGCTCAAATGTAGTTAGAAGTTGGCAGATGTTTGCTCTTGCAGGGCTCGAGTATCACCGCAATCGGTACGCCGTTCCTGTGAATATGTCTTCCAAGGAAGATTGCTCGGATTTCTGCTTGAAGAATTGTTCGTGCAGGGCTTCCTTCTATTTGGCCGAATCCAATTCTTGCTTTGCGGTCTCTTCTCCGGTCGGAACACTCGCGCAGACCGCGAATTTAAACCACTTTGCATTTATAAAAGTGCAAGGTACGGATTTAGTCAAGAATTCACAGCCGACCGGCGATTCCCACAAGAAAACGGTAATCATTGTTGTGGTTGCAGTCTGCGTGCTTATAATCTGTTTGGTTATAGCTTGCTTTTATCGTTTCAAAGCCTGCAAAAACTCAAAGACGGAAAAGACTATCCACGCAACGGACGGCCACCGAGTGATGTCCATCATTCTAGATTTGATTACGAGGAAATTCTCGTTAAATGAAATCCATAAAATAACTCGCTGTTTCAGTAGAGTTCTCGGCTCCGGCGGGTTCAGAACGGTGTACGAGGGCCTGATGGGCAACGGCACCAAGGTGGCGGTAAAGAGGCTGGAGATGGCAAGGCAAGGAGAAAAAGAATTTTATTCAGAGGTTGCGATACTGGGCATCATCCACCACCAGAATCTGGTCCAGTTGCTCGGGTTCTGCGCTCAGAAATCTCAGAGAATCCTCGTCTATGAACACATGGCCAAGGGATGTCTGGACCAGTGGCTCTTCGACGAGAAGAAGAAAACGTCCTTAACATGGCCTGTCCGATTCAACCTAGCGCTGGGCACAGCCAGAGGCCTGGCGCACCTCCACCAGGATTGCAGATACAAGATCATTCACATGGACGTGAAACCCCAAAACATTCTTCTCGACGACAATTTCGTGGCGAAGGTCTCCGACTTCGGGATGGCGACGCTGATGACCAGGATGGAGAGCCGTGTGGTGACCGACATGAGAGGCACACCGGGGTACCTTGCTCCGGAGTGGCTGCTAGACTGCGCAATCACTGAAAAATGTGATGTTTACAGTTTTGGGATGGTACTGCTGGAGCTTATAGGAGGGCGCAAGAATTACAGTGTGCATGTGGTGGATTCTGAAAAGCATTACTTTCCTGCGTGGGCACTCTCCATGGTATGCAGTGGCAGGGAAGTGGAAGTGATTGACCCGGGAGTTGAGGACGAACTTGACAGGAGCCATGCTATCAGGGTGTTGAAGATAGGATTTCTGTGCATTCAAGAGGATGCCCACAGCAGACCTTCCATGGGAACGGTAGTGCAGATGTTGGAGGGAGAAAAGGAGGTTCCACAGCTCCCTATGCAACACAACTTTCAGTTTTGCTATGCAAATAAAATTATTCCACCAGCTCTCTCTATCGCCTTCGCTGACCTTCTCTCTCTTTCTCAGTGTTCGTCCCGTTCCTTTGGTGATCCAGATAGTTGATAACTCCTGTGTACGCAGATCATGTATAGAGTATTCCCTGCGAGTGTTTGATAAGGGCAATTTTACAGTAATTTAAATACGCCACCGTTACTATTGGTAACGGTTAGTTTGAATGGGTATTTGTTGAGAAGAGACTTGGATTCAAATTTTGGTGGTGTCAGTTTGTAAAGGTAGTAGTCTGCTCTGAATCCTCTGAGTACATACCAGACCGATGACGAATAGGTTTGGTGGTTGCAATCTTTAAACCCTAAACTACCAGTTATGAATGTAACCAACTCTTCTATATAACAATTTTTTTTTTTTTTGAGAGTTTGGAGTTTGAACTTTGAATACATGTATACAAAAAAACTACGACTTATTCAAAGATGGACACTCCACACAAGTTTCTTATTATTAAAAACGTGGTCTTCCCCAGCTTTGAAAAGATCTCCCGTACTCTTTTCTAGGAACAATCTTGCTCTGAATATCATTGAACAAGACGAAAGGTTATATTTTATTTACCGAACAGCTTTGTGTGAAGGCATTAAAAATTAGGTAATTTCATATCACAATAGTATAGTTGATAGTTGATTTGCTTGTCTTCGAAGTTACACGAGATGACAGGTTGAGACATATTTGTACACTCCACACAAGTTTCTTATTATTAAAAACGTGGTCTTCCCCAGCTTTGAAAAGATCTCGCGTACTCTTTTCTAGGAACAATCTTGCTATGAATATCATTGAACAAGACGAAAGGTTATATTTTATTTACCGAACAGCTTTGTGTGAAGGCATTAAAAATTAGGTTATTTCATATCACAATAGTATAATTGATAGTTGATTTGCTTGTCTTCGAAGTTACACGAAATGACAGGTTGAGACATATTTTGAGTTTGTGGTGGATCGCCATGGATTAAAACAACTTTTATTGTATTATATTTTTGTCACACATTGGTATTATAATATTATTTATGTATGATTTGATAAGATTCAAATTTGAGTCATTTTTTTAATGTTGAAAAGTTTAACCAATTGAGCTAATATCATTTGGTAGTATTATATTAAATTTAATTAATATAATTATTATTTATATTTACTTGCATTTTTAATTTAAAATTAATTTTATATTTGAAATGAAATACTTTTAATTATGTTTAAATATGAAAATAGTTTATGGAGCCAAGAACTTCAATATAGGATGTGATATGGTGTACAACATTACTTCCTTTTGAATTCAAACCTTGGACCTTCTATTAAGAATTAAAAAATTTAACATCTAAGAAAGAAAATTGTTCAACAATGTTAAAAATCTCAACATCATTTTATCATCTTTTAGAGTATGTTTATTCTATTGGTTTTAATGAGAAGTTTCCCTATTTTTTAAATTCTTAATTTTTTTAAAATGGTCTATTAGTGAGTTAGCTTTTAGAGTGTCTTCATATGCAATCTTGATGTCCTTATAGGCTTCACATTCCAAGACAAAATATTTTTTTGGTCTACACTACTATTGCTATGCAAAATACACATACTCGTTTTGACCATACCCCTTGAGAAATTTTCCATCTCCCAATTTTGTATTTGAGATGGTGTGAACTATATCTTAGTTGGGCTATAAGGATTTTTTCTCCCATTTGATATTTGCATCTAAGTACTTTTTTTGGTTGTATTCACAATTTGGGTTGAATTGTTGATATATAACTATTTTTCCTTCCTAAATTTTTATTCCACATGAGAAGTATGAATTTTTTCCTCACACACTATTTAGTTTCTTTGTTGGAGATTAGACCTCATGAAATTTAATATTCCATTTGTCCATCCATTTATTGTTTTGCTTCATCCATGTGTCATTTATGTTAGCCAATGTTTCCTTGATTTCCTTTTTTAAAAACTTAATATCTTCATTTCATTGTATTTTTTTTAGCTACCCCAATAGTCATAAGATGATTCTAGTGGAAAAGTCCCTATTCTATTAAGTAAATCTCATAAGGGACTAATACTTTAATTCTAAAATTATTTGTAATTAGTCGTTGTTGAATTATTTCTATTTATCTTCATTTAAAATTCGATGTATTACTAGCCCACACCTCACACCAATATAACACCATTAGAATAATTAATAACAAAAAAAGACACTAATAGTTTTTTAATCTCATAGCTATGCTTTTCTGCCCCTGTTTAGTAATGAATAGAGTACCCTATATCCTACTTGTATTATTTTTATTCTGTATATGTCCCAATTAAATTTTCTATGAAAAACTAATATGAGATATTCATTTGCTAGTACTACCTCTAAAGGATTTCCTTCAAATAATATATATGGTTATTTTTGCTCTTTTTGAGTAGAGAAGATGATAATTTTAGTATTACTATTGTTTACCTACGTTTAAAATTCTTCATTAAAATGATCTAAAGCTTTTAAATGTTCTTTTAAACTTTCAAGTGTTCTTCCAATCAATATAAGATCATCAACATAAAGAAGAAGCTTCACTATATAACTAACCAAGTGTATTCCCTCTACAATCATTTCTATGCATTCCAGTAATTCATCAATATAAATGCAAAATAAAGTATGTGATAGTGGACAACCCTATTTCACCTTGATATCACTCCCTAAAAATTTTAATAATTCTTTTGAATTTCTACTTTTTTTTACCACCTACTCGTAAAGTCTTTGTACAACTATTATGGTTTATTTAGATAAAGCATCAAAACAAAAAACAAATACAAGGGATAAATAAGCACAATGTATAAGATAAAATTGAAGAGGTAAAGGTGTGAAGAAATATAAGAAGAAAATTTTTAAATTAAAGGAGGAAAAATAGATTAAAGTTAATCTAGACATATTATCCTCATTTTTCTCAAGTAGTGTAATTAAAATAAAAGTAGTATAGAGCTCATGCTTTTCACTTTAGGATTTCAAGAGGAACATAATATAATAATGAGTATGGAGGATATCCATAGAAATTTAGGGTTTTAAGGTTAGCATAAGAAATTAATTACTATGAAGGATAAACCTTAAACTTTAGGGTTTCTAGGACAATATCTAGGGTTTTCATAGTAAGAAGGTAATTCCTATGGAGGATCATCCTTGTACTATAATTTTTTTGAAGAAATATAAAGAAGAAAGTATTTTTTAGGTTATATCTTGTATTGTTAAATCAACATGATGTTTGTTGTTTTTTAACTTTATTGATCCAAATGGAATATCCAAAATGGATATTTAGCTTCCTAGGTCTTGGAGGACATCTATCCATGGTAATAAGGGAAAATTTTATGGTGAAATTAATAATTGATATTAGAGGGAGCATCCAAAATTCATTATCTTATACCAAGAAAAAAGAAAGCAATCAAGTTTTTTTGTATTATTGGTTGCTTTAAGTGTTTGGTGGACCACAAAAAGCTAATATAGCTAACCTCAATATACATACTAGCTTATGGATCCCAAACCATTCAATATTTATATCTATCTATATGGTTTCTATCTATCTATATGTATGTATGTATGTATGTATGTGGAACTTGATTACTAATGTTATTTTTGAATAAAATATTTAAATATATATACAATAAAAATTATTTGTAGAGTGTATAGTGGTTTATGAGGTTGCAACCATTTTCTTATTTTTTTAATAAGATGTTATGGACACATAAGAGGATAGAGACCTTAGAAAAAACTCAAATTCTTGACCTTTAACAACAATTGTTTTCCATTCACCACTTCACAATGAACTTGTGATAAAATATAACTTTACTTGCATATGCTATTAAAACTACATTGAAAACCATATAAAACAACATCATTATTTATATGAGTTACTGCATCCTCTATTATAAATTTGTAGGGTACCTAGGAATAGATATTTGGGTATATATTATTATATTGTATAAGGGTTGGCATGGGCCACACATAACCCAAGTTTGATTGTATTATAATATTGTATTATATTATAATATAATATTTTATATTAGTAATAGGCTCCCAAAAGTAGAATAAGAAGATGAATATATAAAGAAGAGATATTTATCATTGTAATGAGTATTGATATCAATCACATGTAATCGTCTTTGCCCATGAAGTGGCTTATAGGACTTTGTCCTCCTTAAGTGGCTCTCTCATATTGGGAGAACTTGTGGAGTGATTCTTTCCTTAAGGAGTACTATTGGTGTTTTCCTACCTTAATGGTATTATCTATCTCTCTCTCATTTGTGGATTGTTATTGTGGATAATATATTGTGGATGAATGATTTGATATTTCTACATATTGGTGAATTGTTTCTATTAATGATAATAAATTTTTGCAACAAATGGTATCAGAGCAACAATTTTGGCAAAGTGAGATTTTTGTGTGAAATTATAGAATTAGGATAAATTTATTTTTGAAAAAATGTCTCATATTTCAAGAGCCATATTTTTGTGCAAGTTTATCCAATTCAGGTGATTCTTGGATCAATTTGTGCAGAATTTGAAGAGCTTTAAAATGAGTAGTCACATGAAGGAATCCAAGCAATATTGAAGGAGAAACAACCTTTTGAAATTAGTCATTTGAAATAAGGATAGTGATAAATTTTGCAATTTGTTTTTGGAAAAACATTTCATCTTTCAGAAGCCATATCTCTATGAAAATTTATCCGATTCAAGTGATTCTTAGATCAGTTTGTGGAGAATTTGAAGAGATTTAAAATGAGTGGTCATATGAAGGAATCCAAGTAGTATTGAGGGAGATACGACCTTCTGAAGTTAGTTTTCTAGAACAAGGGTAGTGACGAATTTTCAAGTCACAAATTTTTTGAAAGACAAAATTTGTCAACACGGGTAAGAAAATCAGTTATACTTTATTTTGTTTGGAAGAAAAATTGTAGATCTAGTTTTCTATGTGGATTTTTAGCTTCAACTTAGTGGAAATATATTTATTTCCATAAAAATATAGTTGGCATTAGGGCATGATATATATTATCAAAAATCCTAGTTGCATTAGCGTATCAACTATGGCATGGAAATTTTTAATGTAGAAAATGATATTGGTGTGAGAGAGTGGTTGAAAATAGTAAAATCTCAATATAATGAAGACACGTTCAACTTTGACTTTCATAATTTTTTTGTAGGGGAAGCTTTACAATGGGTAGATAACTTTGCTAGGGGTAAATTCTTGTCCACTTGGGATCAAATTGAACCGACATTCGTGAGCACATGGGTATCTATTCAATTACAAAGAAAGTTAGATTGTAAGAAATATCTTAAGGAAATACTTAAGGAAAGGGATAAAAATATAGATAGCTTGATGGATGTCATCACAAACCTTAAAAATAAACTACAAGGATTTCAAAATGAGCAGAATGAAATGAAAGGAGAATGGGAAGTTTTCAAGAAACATAATGAAGACTATGAAAAAGAAATAAAATTACTCAAGGAGAAATAGGAAAAGGTCAGGGAAGATAATGAGAGGAATATAGAAGGCACATATTTGGATTTACAAAAGCAAAAGAAGAATAAAAATGGTTTAAAATTAGCTAAAAGTTTTATTTTACAGGATCATGGAAGCATTCGAAAGGAATAGGTTATTATTTCCATTGATCCTAGTAGAAGATATAATTTTATTAATATTGCTTTTGCTAAGAAGTTGCAAGTTCAAGCAACAAAAATTAAGGACATACAACTAGAGGTTGAGCATGTTTAGATTTTTGAATATTTGAAGATCACCTTGGATAAATATGTTTTACATTCATATTTCTATGCTATTGAGATGGATTATGAGGATATTGTTCTTGGTTATCCTTGGTTAGATTCTTTGGGTAATGTTAATATTAATGTCTAAAAGATGTTTATGAAGTTATGGTACAAGAAAACAAAGATAACATTACAAGATATTTCTCAGCTTAAGAAGCAAGGATATAAGGAAAATCAAGAAGTGATTATAGAGAAAGAAATTGAAGAATCTAAAATAGAATCCATGAAGGTAGTAGCAAAAACAAATTCCATGGAAGAAGTAGCAACAATGGAGTCCATGGAAATAATAGTAACAAAGTCCAAGTAATATTTGATAGAAGAGCACAAGGACACATCAAACAAAGAGAACATGAAAGAACAAGTAGAAGAATTTAAAATAATGGAGCTAAATGTTGGGAAGTCAAATAAGGTAGAACATCCATTTAAGGTTGCACCATATCGCCATCTACACCACCATGAGCAGTAACATTCTTGGAGGTATGATTCAAATCAATAATATTATGATTCTACATGGAATCAGAAGAGCACCAACTATAGCCATGTTTTGCAGAGAAAGCATAGTGATCCTATTTGTTAGAGTGGATCATCAACATCAAGGAACAAGTGGACATATTATTCAAGTTAGCAAAATATAGCAACATAAGCATGGAGCCAATACAACAAATTTGGATACTCAATAAACAAAATGGCATACCAACATCAATGTGTTTTACTTGGATTTATGGATGATCGAGATTGGTACCAGTTGCTAACATTGCTTAGTAAATCATATTATCATGTTTCTTCATATGTTTCGAGGATGAAACATTTGTAAGGAGAGTGGCATGGTAGGGTACCTAGGAATAGATATATGGGGATATACTATTATATTGTATAAGGGTTGGCATGGGCCACACATAATACAAGGTTGATTGTATTATAATATTATATTATATTATATTATAATATTATATTAGTAGTAGGATCCCCAAAGTAGAATAAGAATATGGATATATAAAGAAGAGATATTTATCATTATAATGATCATGGAGATCAATCATATGTAATCATATTTCCCCATGAAGTGGATTATGGGATTTTTCCCTCCTTAAGTGGCTCTCTCATATTGGGAGAACTTGTGGAGTAATTCCTTCCTTAAGGAGTAGTATTGGTGTTTCCCTACCTTAAGGGTATTATCTATCTCTCTCTCTCATTTGTGGATTGTTATTGTGGATAATGTATTGTGGATGAATGATTTGATATTTTTGCATATTGGTGAATGATTTATGTTAATGATAATAAAGTTTTGCAACAAAATACTTATCATATTAAAGCACGCTATTTTTAATCTTTTTCGTTTTTCATTTTTCTTTATATTTTTTAGTAAAAATGAATATACATTTAATTTAGTTGAAAATCAAATTACATATATTGCATTTCTAGGATTAAAGGTTTTATAAACCAAGTTCTAATAGAGGATGTGGGACTATTCTCCATCACATCTAATCTACTATATCTATCTATGCAAAAAAGAGTAATCATATGAACCAAGGATATATAAATCTAGATTAAAAAAAGTGTACTATCATTAATAGTAAGAATGAAATAATAGCTTTCATGGTCTATGCAGGCCACCATCTAGGAGGATATTCATAGAAAGTGAGGTCTCCTCGATAAAGAGCTAAGTTAGCCAACACATGTGCCACTCTATTTTGATACCTAAAGATGTGTTTGAACTCCACTATCTCAAAGTATTGTTGGGTCATATGTATTTACTCAAGTATTCTTTTTATGCTCTAATTTATATTATTTTTCTTCCTTGGTCCTTTTAAGTGGTTAATCATAATTTGGGAGTTTGATTCAACCTAAATTTTTCTCAATCTCACCTTAAAATCCTTATATAATCCTCTTAAGATGGAATATCCCTATAGAAGATTATTTAATAAGATACCTAGATCTTTTTCATAGATAAAAGTAGAGGAACTAATAAATATGTGACCTATTTCCCCTATATTCGCTCTTAGTGGATTTCTCCTTGAGGTTGCATCTATATTAATCTTAGCCAATTTCTTTAGAGGTGTCCAATTCCTAATTCTAATTACTTGTGCATGATATGGGGTTACCCTTTCCTATGTGACCATCATTGGACACACTTGTAATATGTACATTATATGAATATACTTTTGGTTAGGATTATGGGGTTGTTTTAATAGGTATTGGATTGAATCTCTCATATTGGATGTGATCCTTTGCCAGACAAAGTGGTTGTCTCTATACTCATTTTTGAAGACACAATTATTTTTCTCATTCCACAAATTCCATGGGAGAGTTATCCCCACCTAAAGTTTTTTTGAGTGGGTTGGTTCATTTCCTCCCATTTAGCCAACTCTCTAATGTTGTTCTATCAAATATATCTCATACCAATATATGCCTAGTAGAGTTTTCATATATTTACAAAATTTAATTATGATGTGGCATTCTATAAAAAGGTAAGAGATCATTCTCTTAACACATTTCATATCTAAAAGGCCCATGCATCCATATTTTCATCAATTATTTTCTTGTTAGCACCCTTCTATGAAGTAGAAGCTAAATACATAATCTCACTTTGGACCAAAGGTAATGTGCATATAATTATGTGAATATATCACTTAATAGAATTGGGGTATTATGACATAAGGCTAAGTATCAAAAGGTAATTGTATTCAATCTTATTTATTTGTTCCATACAAGAGTATCCTCATATTGAGATCATGATAGTGATCTCGTTTGGATGGTATAATAGATTTTATTTCTATGATTATTTAGGACTTAGATTGGCAACTCCTATATTGGGATCCATTTCCTTCCTACCTCCTACCTATTTCTTTTAGTATTATAGTAGTTAGCTACGTTAACCTAATTATTTCTACATATATTCTCCATCATGGTATCCAAGTGGAGAGTCGAGTTATTGGAGGAGGATGAGCATCCCATGAATTTGTTCAAAATTTAGCCTTTTTTCTATTATGGATAATCTAGAACAATCTTTTTTGAATTATATCCTCTTCTATTCTGAGTCCCATTAAGACGAGAGATCCTCTACTAGAAAGCAAAATCTAGATAAGCTTTGTCAAGGTTTTATTCTCTACATATTTAACCCTTAAATCCTTAAAGGATTTTAACAATGTCCAATATGACATAACCACCAATGCCTTTTTATTCTTGATAGTTGAGTTGATTCCTAGTCCTCCCTCCATTTTATATAGGCATAAAGTATCCCATTTCACCAATGCCCATTTTTGTTCTTTCTTGACTCCACTCCAAAGGAATCTTTAACTTATTTGATCCATTTATTTAAGAGCTACCTCAGGGATGGCTACCATTTGAGGAGACATAAATAGGTATGATATTAAGGATTGCTTTTATCAAGTTATCTGACCTCATGTAGAAAGCCACTTATTAGTCCATATTCCTAATTTTGCTTTCACTCTCTCATATAACCAATGAAAGCATGAGATTTCAAAAGTTGAAAAGAAACACTAAAGCTATGCAATGCAAAACGAAATATAACGCTTTAATCCTAGAAATTTGAAATGCATGAAATAGGGAAAAGAGATGAATTGAGATGAAATGAAAGAAGTATAGAAAGAAAAGCCCTTTTTATTTATACTCTCTCAATATCGGTTACAAAGATGTCTCCCGCATTTTCAGTGGCTAGGAGCGTTAACATGTTTTGGTTACAGTAGTGACTAGTGATCCTCCTTCCGCGTGCCCACATATAAAATGGGCGGGCCAAAGTGTTGCCGCCACTGGTGTGAATGAATATTTGATCCTTGCTGCTCCTCCTACATTCAAAGAAACAACAAAATCATTAGTAGCACCTACAAATAAGACAAAGCATGCGATCCTCAAACCTACAATAAGCGGATGAGAAAATGAATTAAACTGTAACTAAAACTTATCCAAATGGCATGAAAACTTGGCAAAGACATAGAAACATCATCAAGAAGGCATTGTAAAAGGAAAAGTTAGGAATTTCCTCACCGATTTGAATTCGCTCCTGGGCAGGACAGATTCGGCTGTAATTCGTTCCGGGGTAGGATGAATTCACCTGCAACAAAGCGTCAAAGTGATACTGCCCCAAATGTCATGTCTAGGGAGCTCCAAAAGACCTGCAAAATTGGGGTTAGCTAATTGGAGGCATTTTGGGAAGACCCAGATGGTCAGATTTCCTGAATTTTGCCTCCATCAATGGGAATTTGATGTTGCTACCTGCAAGTTAGTGAGGACAACAAAAGCAATAAAACATGATAAGATTTGATCAAAGCATTATGAAATTGGAATTACAAGCTATTTAAGTAGCATAATATGGAATGCAAAATAAAAAAATGACAAAAAGAACAATCTACCATGAATTCCCAATCGTTCTTAAAAAAATAAGATTAGGCTCACAGGAGTGCGGGGCGCCTAGGCGGGCCGCCCACCATTGGAACCTGATTTTGGCACCAATCCACTTGGTATGGGCCTAAAATATCTTGTAATGTGTTGTCGGTGAATTGGTAGACCAGTGTGGTCAAGTTTCAGGTTTTGGATCCGGATTCACACTTCTAATAACCACCCAATGACCTCCCTTGCGAAAGTTATCAAGGATGTGGAAGAGGTGAATCAAAGGTAAAGCATGGTATCAATTTGGCAACACTTCATTGCTTAAAAATGCTTCTCCTTCATTTTTTTTGGGTTGAGGAAGCTCACCAATTTATAGACCCAAGGGGTCTCTTTGGATGGGCATGCAGGGGTGCCACTTGGCGGCCATGCCTTCCTAAGAGGGAGGAGATTCCTCCCTGACTTGGGCTTCCATGACTACCCTTGTGACAGTCCTCTAACGTTCAATTTTCTCACCTACGTGCGCATGCAAGGTAGGGAGCATTAATTGACTGTCCTTGGCTGCCATTTGGCACAATTTCTCTTTTTGCCCGTTGAACCTGTAATTTGCTCTACCTAGGAACAAATTGGAAATCGTCCCTGGGTGGAATGAATTCTAGTTTGTACTTGTCCCGAGACGGGACGAATTTGGTTCAGAGTGTCTGAAGGTGCCAAATTGTTTTCTAACCTTCCAAAATTGCTGTAAAAGTGGTTAGGACCACTGTTTAACCTCTGAGGGTTGCCCTAGGGGCTGTGTGTGTCAAAGTGATCAGTGTTTGCGGTCACATAATCGGATTGGTGTTGTTTTGGTGTCTACAACCAAGTCCATTCCTTCTTTTTTTGCCTCTCAACTATGAGTGAAATTCATAGGTAGGTGATTGGAAGAGATGTCTTCTTGTATCTCAATTTATCCAATAATATCATCTCCTTCCTAGGTGAGCAATGAAAAACATGGCCTTGGATATCTCTTCATTTTTAAGTTGTCCAGTTGCTTTTGTAAACCATCCTAGAATTATTTTAAATCTAGAGGCATCCCTTCTTGTTGTTTTTCCTAATAATGTAGAGTTACCAACAAATTGTAGGTGAATAATTTGTTTAGATCTAGTTGCTATTATTATTTCTTCCAAAGTAATACTTTCCATATCAACTAATGTTCTATCTAGACATTTAGCCAATATGCTGAACATGTATGGGGAAAGGGGTATCCCTTCCTAATACCTCTAGAAGCTATAAATAGCTAGATAGGAGATCCATTTACTATAACCAAATAGGATACTGAGGAAATGCATCTCTTGATCCATTCTACTTAATTTCCAAAGAATCTAAATTTTTATTATTTATTATACATATATTAAATAAATTACTTTTGGATTCTATTGAGTGTTAGGGTAAAATAGGTAGTATATTGCACATTATACTACATAGGTATATTATTACATTTACTTTTCTAATTTCTACTTTCTACCATGTAGATATTTACTGTCTTAAATATCTAATGGTAAATCCTAAATATCCTAGGTTAAGAGTTCTAAACCTAACACTCTACCTACGTTAGAGTGTTAGTTAGTGTGGTTATAGAAAGATTAGTTTCTTTCTCTATTTTGTAATCTATTTAATGAAGGTTTTATTCTTAAGCTTATGTTAATGCAATTATTCATTTGATTAAGCCTAACTATCTCCTAGTCACATTAGTACCAGAGCTGGAGTGAGGAGTTTGAATGGAGCGAGGAAATACGACACCATTATTTTTGGTGACCCTTAATTATTTCCTAAAGCCCATTTTTAATACTCCTAAGCTAGTTTTAATTCTTTAGTTTGGCAATTTTTTTTTGTTAGGCATTTTTAATTATTGTAGGGCGCATACCCCGACGTAGAGCATGAATCCCAATGTAGGATGTAGATCCCGACGTAGGGCCATTTTGACCCTAGTCATAATCGCAACCCACAAGGAATTTTTCATCCCCACACAAATCATGATCATCATCTCATCAAAGCCGATGATTTGACCTATGGGCCTACAGTCCCTTCCATAGGAGCGTACGAGGGCAGACGACCCTCAAACTCCCCGTGGCAAGAGAAAGCTTTCTAAGCTTTCCATTTTGGGCATGTATCCCGAGACCATGGTGGGAACGCCTAGAGGGTAGTAGTACCCTTACGTTTCCTATGGCCAGATCCCAAGGTAGGGAATGCTTCGAGGGCAAGAGCACCCTCACGTTCCCCATAGACTTGCATGCACCTCGATATGATGCTGACTTGGACCTCCATGCACATCGAGGTAGTGCATATCTAACTAAACCAAAATCTAGGTGACATGTGGCACTCTGGCCATGTGTGACTTGGCACCTGACCAAAACTAACTGGATAGGACACATGGACCTGACATGTGAACTATACTAGACACGTGGACTTGACACATGGACTGGACACTAGGACATGAAAGGACACGTGGACACCCTTTCTGCACCATGTGGACGTCACCAAAAAAAAGGAGGGCCCAGACTCAATTTCCTGAAGGCAATGACAAGATTAATTGCTCATCGAGGCATTTAAAGGCCTCTGCATCCTTTTCAGGATGCATGTGGGATAAATCACACTTGTTCCAAAAGAAGCCCATGGGCTTCTTTAAATCTCAAGTGTCTTAGCCTAAGAACCAAGTCACAGGCTTGGTAAGTTGGCCAAGGTGAACGCCTTAGGTCAACAGGAGTTGGTAGTTCGACTCTTGCGCCTGCCATACATCAAGTTTATTTTTTTGATGCAAATTAATTTATTTTTTGGCATAAGTCAAGCTTTATTTAGAATTTTATGCTTAATTTTAATCTTTTTTAGTTTTTTTTTTTTAATCAGAATTTCTCATATTATTTTTTAATAAATTATATCAATTTTTCTTTTACTATTAAATTGATGTTTTTTATTTCAAATTTTATGTTAAATTTTCAAAAAAAAAATCTTTAAAATTTTAGAAATGCCAAAATCCTTATGCAACTATACCATTTTTGTTCTTTAGTTTTCTCTGCATGTGGAGATAAAGAGACAAGAAACAAAGACACATTTTGTTGCTTAAATTTCATCAATATTTCCTATATTTTTCATCAGTATTCAAAGTTTTCATGAAGATAAAATCTTGGGTAAGGAAAGTTATTCGTAGAAAAAGAATCATCATAAAGAGAAATTAATTATGGAGGAAAACAACATGATCACTTTTTCGATGTATGCTTCATGAATATCGTAGATCCATTCCTCACTCACTTATCTATACTGATCCATGGAAGGGGTTGGAAAAAAGCTATGGTCCCATGCGGATTCGTGAGCCTTTTGATCCTAATGCACCACATATTTTTAAGTGTTGAAAACAAAAACCAAGTCATGTGTTGACTGGTTTGGAGGCCTTTCAAATGTGGGTCGTGTGTCGACTTGTATTGAAAGGAGTGCTTGCTTTCTCAATTTTGTAATCATTAAGGGGGGATAGAAGTTACATTTGTGCTTATTTTTTTTGCAAAATTGTAAAGAAAAATGGGGGATTTTCTAAAACTAATAAATGTGCATTCTTTATTGTACTTGACACCTTTTTATTTTTCAAAAATTGTCTTCATTAGGTGCATTTTCGGTTGCATCTGACACCTATAGTGATAAATAATTTGGGTTGCTCTTTTTTTATTATTGCACCATACATCATTTTGCAATTAAAAATCATAAAAATTGAAGAGCACTTCACACTTGAAAACCCAAATTTCACTACAAATCGTGCTACATCTTGCACAGGTTAAACAAAGTCAAATTTTTAAATAATCCTCACCAAAAGGTCCAAATATACAACCACCTTTATTAACTCTCTTTTTTTTGCTTAATTTCCTCAAAATTTCCATCCTTCTTGAAGGGTGTTAAGGTAAGTGCCATTAAATATCCTAGAGAGCATAATTAGAAGTATTTCAAAATCTACCCTTTCAATTTGCTCTATTTGTTTGGTTTAAAATCCTAAAACTTTTCATCCCTTGTTAAGGGTGTTAAGGCAGGTGCCATTAAATATCTTATAGAAGAAACTTAAACATATTCCATATAATCTTTTTAGGGTATAGTGCAAGATACAACCATCTTAGTCCTATCAATTTGAAACCTTCACCATGGCCATAATGTACAAGTATCTCACTGAGAGCCAACTGCTTAAAGGTTAAAATTATTCTACATGGAAGACTAAGATGAAATCTATCTTAACTATAGAGGATCTATGGTCTATAGTGGATGGAAGTGAAACTAGACCACAATCAGTAGGAGCAGATCAAACAACATTTGATAAAAAAGATAGAAAATTATCCTTAATGATCTTGCTAGCTATTACTGATGATATCCAACCTCACATCAATGAAGCTAAGAATGGTAAGGAGGCAGGGGATGCCTTAAAAACCATATTTTTGAGGAAGAATCAATCAACAATTCTTCACCTCCAAACACAACTTCATACTCTTCATATGAAATCAGTCGAAACCATAGAGCTATTCCTTTGTAGAGTGGCAGAATTGAAAACAAAACTGCAATCCTTAGGAGAAAAATGGAAGACCAAGTCTTGACCTATATCATTTTGAGGGCTCTTCCTGACTCCTGCAAAATTTTGATCACTTCATTATAGGTCTCTGGAAGGATAGTGACTTTTATTTATTTGGTAAATATGCTTCAAATAGAATAAGGTAATCAACTCTAAAGAGATGAGGTATCCAACAATGATATTTTCTCAAACAGACAAGGCTGTAAGAAAAAGTGGAATCAACAACAAGGTTATTATTCTAATAAATACAAGGGTAAAGGCAAAGAGACTCATAAGAAGAAGCAGTATTGTAAGATTTGGGACAAAGACACTCATGAAACCAAAAGATGTTGGTTTAAGAACAAACCACCCAATAAACAAGGAAACAAAAAGGGCGAAGGCAAACCAAAGAACAAGAATAAACAACAACAAGGACACATTGTAGTTGAAGATTCTAGTTTAGACTCTGAATGAGTGCACAATTCGCTCATGACACATACAGATTCCCTTCACAAGGACATTGTGTGGTACATAGATTCAGATGCTAGTAAGCATATGACTAGTGATAAGTCCTGGTTTGAGATGTTTGAGACTCAAGAAGGTAGACCGATAACCATTGTTGATAATCAAACCTATTGAGTTCAGGGAGAAGGAAGTTTTTATGTCTCCCTTATAGATGGAGAATGTAAAATTCAAAACAAATTTTATGTACCAGGATTGAAAAATAATCTCTTGTCAGTTCCACAAATCCTAGACAATCACATGAATGTCAATTTCAAGGTGGAAAAAGAAAAGAAATGTTGCTTTATCACCAATAAAGGAAAACAAATAGCAATAGGTTCATACAAACATGGTTTGTTTTTCTTAGATGCAATTACCTCAATACATAATGCAATGGTAGTAACCACAAAAGAGGCCACATCTCTATGCCATAAGAGATTTGGGCATTTAAGTTCAGGATATTTAATAGAACTCAGTAAATATCAAATGGTGAAAGAATTGTCTACTCTTTCATCTACTTTTCCAGTGTGCTCAGATTGCTTGTCAGACAAGCAACACAAAGTGCCCTTTGAACCTAGCTACTTTCATGCTAAGGTACCTTTGGAGTTGGTTCACATAGATTTGTGTGGTCCCATGTCTACTAGTTGTGGAGGAAAAAGGTATTTTCAATTGTTTTTCGATGATCACTAACGCAAGATGTGGGTCTTCTTATTGCAGTTGAATTATGAAGCATTTACCTATTTTCAACAATTCAAAAAGCTTGTTGAGAAAGAATCAAGATGCTTCATCAAGACCCTTCATTCAGATCGAAGGGGAATACACATCAAAGGAATTTTCCTCATTTTTACAAACTCATGGGATAAAAAGACAGTTAACCACAACCTATTCTCCTCAGTAAAATGGAGTTGCTAAGAGAAGAAATCAGTCCGTTATGGAAATGGTTTGATGTATGCTTAAGGGAGTGAATCTTGAGCAAATTTACTGGGTTGAAGTTGTTCAAACTGTATTATATATTCTAAATAGAGCACCCACAAGGTCTCTTTAAGGCATGACTCCTCACGAAGCATGGAATGGAAGCAAACCCTCCAAATCTCTTCTATGGGTGTTTGGGTGTAAGGATTTTATGCATATACCCAAGGATAAAAGAAAAAAATTAGATGAGAAATCCCTACCATGTGTTTTTCTTGGATATGATGAATTTTCAAAAGGCTATCGATTGATAGACCCATTTACCAATAAAATACATGTTAGTAGCAATATAGTGTTTGATGAAGCTTTCACACGCAACACTACATTAGTATAACTAGATGATGAGGAGCAATAGCCACTTCCTTCTCCACAATATAAAAATCCTCCCAAATGGTATATGAGCACAATGAAAGATTCCAAACTTACTTCCCCACATGATCTTGATCTCAATCATCTAAAGACATGAAGCATGACTCAACAAGAAAATACAGAAGCATCCACTTCAGTTGATGATATTTGTGCATATTTTCAAGACCATTCTATTTATAGATAGTTTGCAAGGGAAGATGATATGGAAATAGATGAGGAGAGGTTTTACTTATCATCATTTGATGAAAGTGAACCTTCTAAAGTTGATGAAGCACTTATACTACCTCAGTGGAATGTGGCTATAGATGCAAAACATAACTCCCTCATCAAGAATAAGACATGGAAGCTGGTAGATTTGCCTAAAGAAAAGAAACCCATAGGCTGTAAATGTGTTTACAAAGTCAAATATAAGGTAGATGGTACCATAGACAAACATAAGACCCATCTTGTGGTGAAGTTCTATGCTCAAAAGGAAGGCCTTGACTATGAGGAAACCTTTGCTCTTACAACAAGGATGAACACCATTAGAGTTCTTTGTGTTATGGCAGCATAGTTTGGATGGAAATTACATCATATGGATGTAAAAAGTGCCTTTTTAAATGGTGACTTAAAAGAAGAAGTGTACATGACTCAACCTCCTTGATTTGCTGAGGAAGGCCATGAGCAACAAGTTTGCAAGTTGGTCAAATCATTATATGGGATAAAACAAGCCCGAAGAGCATGGTACATAAAAATGGATAGTCACCTACTACAACATAGATTTAAGAGAAGTCCATCTGACACAAATATCTATATCAAGAACACAGGTTCTGAATTAGTGATTCATGTGTTATATGTAGATGATCTGATCGTGACTGGCAATTCAGAGAAATTGATTAAAGCCATGAAAAATGACTTGAAATAGTCATTTGATGTGACAGATCTAGAACTTCTCCACTATTGTATTGGCCTTGAGATAGAACAAAAGAAGAATCATCTTAGGGTGACTCAGAAAAAGTATACCAAGACTTTAGTAGAAAAATATCGTATGACTGATTTTAAGCCCAAAGCAACACCGATGGAATCAGGGCTTCAGTTATCATGGTATTATGACTCACCATAGGTAGATGGCACACTATATAAATAGATGATTGGAAGCCTCATCTATCTGACCAACACTAGACTAGACATTACTTATGTTGTAAACTATCTTTCTCAGTTCATGCAGGAACCAAAAGTCTCTCACTGCAAAGTAGCTAAGAGGTTTCTTCACTAAATTTAGGGTAGTGTAGATTATGGTCTAGATTATAAGAAGAATAACTCATTCTTCTTACAAAGTTATACTGACTCTGACTATACTAGATCCCTAGATGATAGAAAATCAACATTAGGATATGTATTTCATCTTGGATCTGGTCCTGTCTCATGGCATAGTAAAAATCAATAGGTGGTTGCTTTATCTTCAACTGAGACATAATATCGCGTTGCACATGGAGCTGTGTGTGAAGCGATATGTTTAAGTCGCATCTTGGCTATCGTGGTCCTACCAAAGAAATTTCCTATTCACATGTTTTGCCACAACTCAGGTGTTTTAAACTTGGTCAAGGATCTAGTCCATCATGAATGCACAAAGCATATTGACATAGATTGTCATTTCATTCATGATGAAGTTCCTAAAAATAGAATCAAGCTCCAATACATTCCCATCGATGAACAGGTTGCTGACATCTTCACCAAGGCACTTGGACATGTCAAATTTGAGTTGTTCTGAAGTAAAATTTGTATATCAAAGTAATGTAATAAAGGGGGCATGTTAGGGTAAAATAGGTAGTATATTGCATTATATACTACATAGGTAGATTATTACATTTACTTTTCTACTTTCTACTTTCTACCATGTAGATATTTACTGTCTTAAATATCTAATGGTAAATCCTAAATATCCTAGGTTAATAGTTCTAAACCTAACACTCTACCTACGTTATCATGTTAGTTAGCATGGTTATAGAAATATTAGTTTCTTTCTCTATTTTGTAATCTATTTAATGAAGGCTTTATTCCTAAGCTTATGTTAACGCAATTATTCATTTGATTAAGCCTAACTATCTCCTGGTCACATTGAGGTCACTTCTTCTCAAAATTATATATGTGTGTGAGAGAGAAAGAGAAAGAGAGAGAGAGAGAGAGAGAGAGAGAGAGAGAGAGAGAAAATACAAATTATAAAATAAATTATTTTTCATAAAATTGATTATTATATTTTTCATGTGTGAAATGTTTTATGTATTTTTAGTTTCATTCTTGTTTATTAGTGATAGGTATTGCATGAACATTTGATATTTTTATTTTGGTGAAAGAATAACTAGTTATTTATTATTTATAAATAATTTTTATTATTAATTAGTATAAATATTTTTAAATAAAAAATCCAATATATATATATATATATATATGAGTTGAGACTTAAAACAATTGTTATTTATCTTAACCATTTTCGATAAATTACATGTTTCTAAGGCTCTCTCCCTATATCTATCTCATACACACACATACATATGTGCATGCGTTCAGGGTTATGTACAATGGTGAATATTCTCAAATTGGATGAATATTAGGATTTTCAAAATTGGAAATTGGCAAATATGAGGACCCTCGATGTCGGCCCATTCGCCTAAAATTTTTAGGACCAATTTTTTCTTAGGGTCAATTCACCACAATATATATCCAAACATAGGCATATTTGTACTCGTTGGAAAGCTTTTTTTGAGACTAATCTAATGGTGGTATTTTTATGAAGTTATAAGATGATTTAATAGGTCAAAATTTACCCCCAATATGACCTTATGTTTTAGGGCTTCAAATGCCCTAAATTTTTGTGTGATTAATTTGATTTGCTTAGGATTCACCTTGATTCACCTTGATTTTGATTAGGATTTGCCATTTTTTTACAAGTACATTTTGAGTCCAACCCCTTATGCATAACCCTACATGTGTGTGTGTGTGTGTGTGTGTGTGTGTGTGTTTGTGTGTGATATTAGGTATTGGGACTTGAGACTATTATTATTTTTTTATAAGGTTATGTTGAACATCAAATTATAGATGATCAATTTTAATAAAACTAATTTATTGTTGGTAGTTGTTGGGGGGCGGTTGTGACCCCATTGCACTCTCACAATGTCACAACTCCCCATGGTTATGACCTTGAAATATACTACTTCCTCGATTGAGTGTGTGTGTTTGATCTCTTACACCTCATGCAGGGCTGCTAGTCTTGGGAAGTCTGAGGAAAGCATGGGATGTGATTCCCATTGGATAACCTTAAGTGTTTTCTATCCAAGGCTAGTTCCTTTCTTCTGGATGTCTTAATTGGAACTCATTGTTATATTGCTATGCTAATATACTCCTAGCCTAGGTTACTTAAAGGAAAAAGGAAAAAGTGAGGGAATTCAAGAAAACTTAAAGCAAAACAAATTGGAGGAAAGTAGTAATATGCAAGAAAGCAAATAAACGAGGTAAAATGCAAAAAATAAAAACTATCTAGCCTAGCATATGGATGGAAGTGTACCAAATAAAAATAATAAGATCCTCCCCAATGCCCCAATGTCAAAATGAATTTTAATGAACACGTGAATGATGATTGATAGTGCATGGGGAACACTGGTCCCCTTGAGAACTTGTAGTAGAAACAAAACATCCATACAAAAACCAAGATATAGAGATATAAATAGTGATACATTATTATTATTGTATACTTTGAGTTACACATATATCGATACAAGAGGTTCAAAAACTACATGGTAGGTCATGCAAGTCTTGGGATAGGCTAGGACGTGGAGGAGAATGAAATAAAGCACCTCTTAGAAGTGTAGGAGAGACTTTGATACTTATAATAAGAAGAAAAATACATATTTATAGGTTATATTTAAAGCCTATTTTATTTTAGGATTCAAAATTATTGCTTTAAAAATTACCACCAAGGTACACCATAATAATGATGTGCAATCCCAAAGGTTGTTTGGACTGCATTGCCCATGCTGGAGATTTGCTACAAAGATCTGCTACTAATGTTCTTATATCTATATTTTCTCCTCTAAAGGTCTAATTATGGTATCTTAAATGTAGTACTTCCTTCCTAAGAAAATAATATACCTATTTGTACCTTTTATAGGGATCTAGGGCAAGATTTATTGAATCAAAATTCTTCCTTCTAAAATTTTAGAGCATGGATAGAGGTAGTCTCACCAGAATCAACTTGGTCCAATTGGATTTCCTCATGGTAGTATTTTACTCTTAATTTGTCCCATTATTTTGGTTGTTATCACTAGCTAGATGTGTTCAGTCCCTTGATCTAGCTGGGCATCCCTAGACCAAACCTTTGTTTTAGTTTTGATGTATTGTAAAGTTTGGTAATCTAACCAAAATTCCAATTGTACATTTCATTAAGGGACGTCTAGCCACTAAAGATTTTGTGTTTGTCTTAATTTGTGCTCCTCTTTGAATTTTTGGTTCATCCAGATTTACTTGATCTTTTGTTCAAACCTTGGGTGGTTTATTCTTATACCAAGTCCAACCTCCAAAATTTTGGCCAAATGGCCTTACTTCTCCTAAGTGTAGTGAGAATTCACTATAATTTTGGTAGCTCATAGGGGATCCTCAACTCAATGAAGACAAGGAACATAGAAATCCACTTCCTTATCCATTGGAAATGGAGTCAAAAACATTTAGGGGGGAAGTGAAAAGCTAATGGAGGTGGGCATATTAGCTAGAATTTCTAGCTTTCACACCCTTGCAAAATTATACTTTCTTGTAAATGTCAATACATGCTTGCAACAAAGGGAAAAATTATAGTACATAGTAGATAGCCTCTATCCATTGGGTATGGAGTTGAGGCTCCCCAAATTTAGTAACCATAGGATCCATCTATTTTTTCTATTTTATCCAATTTTGGGGATAAGGAATTTCTACCCTTATGAAACTAGTGGTCCTCACCAAATTCCTTGCTATCTATAAATTGGTACTAGGGTGTTTACTTTCTTTGATGAAACCTTCTAGGTGTTGATAGGGATTCCTTTCTTACTACCATTCTCCTTGGAGATTATTCTCCATCAACAACTTAGATTATTTGACTAAGATAAACTAACTATTGGTGATGGAGGGTTATGCTTAATTAGGTGTTCAAAAATATGTGATTCCCGTGTCCTCAATAATTTTGTATCCCACTACGTAGTTGATTTGTATTTGGGTCCTCTTACATGCTACTCCCTCTTCCTCTACATTATTATATTTCCCTTATTGGTTGGTATAATTTTGCTCTGGGACAACAAATTTCTAAGTAAGATAAGATTGAGGTGTGATGGGCTAGGTGACTAAAATATGTTGCTCTGTCCCTTCAACTCATCCATGATTAAGGAAGTGAGCTGGTACCATTAAGATATGTAGTGTGTGGGAGGGATTCATATATTTTATGATCCTTCCCTATAAATGATGTCACAAGTAGCCTAAGAGCTATGTTATACTTCTAAAAATTATGTACTTGGAGGAAGTATGTCAGAATTCATATATGCACTAACAAGTCCAACATTCCTTTGCTAGTGTAGAGTGGTACTATTTTGAGTGTTGACATTGAAATATAGTCCCATGCATCTGGTGGTATTGGAGGTTGTAGGGGGTTCTTCTTGCTCCATGTGGAAAATTTCACAAAGTGTGAAGTGGCCATATTTAGTATTGAGAATATACCATTGTGCTCATTTTTATATTTTGTATTTTAGAAAGCGAATGGATCAAGGCCTTCACTAGAATCTTGATCTTGAATTCTTCTTCATGGAATTTTTGGATTCTTATTTCTTTTAGCAGAGTCATGATGTGGGAGGATATTGCTAGATAGATAGAGGTTCCCATCATAAACTTAATCTAGGAATGGAAAATTTTATTTTTTTTGGGTTCTTATTTTGTAGCAAAATCACTAAGTTAATCTTTAGAGTACTTTAGAAAACTGCTGACCATGGTCTAATTTTTGGATCAAGGGATAAATATAATCAAATTTGGGTCTCATCGAGCATGTTAGTCTGAACTCTTGAGGGGTTGGTTGTGACCCCCTTATGCTTCCCAAGCATCATGACCCCTTTTAGTCATAGTCTAAGTATTTATTATTGCCTTAATTGAGTG
This sequence comes from Wollemia nobilis, assembly GCA_028583015.1. Lineage (NCBI taxonomy): Eukaryota > Viridiplantae > Streptophyta > Pinopsida > Araucariales > Araucariaceae > Wollemia > Wollemia nobilis. Next base: position 246,098 of record JAQPPZ010003242.1, on the reverse strand, counting down.
GGTGTGTCTAGTGCCCTACACCTCATGTAGGGGTGTTAGTCCTAGAAAGTTCAAGGAAGAATGGGATGCAACTCCCATCGGATAACCTCTATATTTTTTATACATAAGGTTGTTTTGTTACTTTTGGACGTCTTCTTTGGTGTTTGTCATTCTACTACTGTGCTAATCTACTCCTAGCCTAGGCTGCTTTAGGGGAAAGGGGAAAAGAGAGGAAAAGTAAGAAAACATAAAGCAAAAAAAATTACTATAAAGTGATAAAATACAAGAAATTAAAGGAAACCTATAAAATGCAAGAAAGTAAAGGAAAGTGATGAAATACAAAAAAAAATAAAGGAAAGTGAGGAAATGCAAGAAATGAAAACTATCTAGCCTAGTCTATAGGTGGTGATGTACCAAATAAAAAATAAGACCCCCCATTCCTTTTTGAGTTTTAATGAGTACATAAGTGATGATTGATAGTACATGAGGAACATAGGTCCCCATAGAGAATATGCAATAAAAATAGAACACCCACTAGAACCAAGACAAAGATTTATAGAGTCATATATTCTTATTAGAATGAAATTCAAGATAAATACATGTAAATACAAGAGATTCAAAAACTACCTGGACGTACGCATAAGTTTTGATCCAAGGTAGGACATGGAGAAAAATGAAAAAAGAAACATCTTAGAAGAGTTGGAGAGGTTTCAATACGTACAACGAGAATAAAAATACATATTTATATATTACATTTAGAGTTGTTTCCCTTCTAGGATTCAAAATTCTCATTTTTAAAATTATTACTCAATGTACTTTGTAATGATAATGTGCGATCTTGAGGTTTCTCTAATCATGTTTCCCATGCTAGAGATTTACTATAGATATCTCCTTCTAATAATGTGCTTAGATCCATAGTAATTTTTATAGAGGTCTAATGATGATGTCTTAAATTTTGTATCTCCTTCCAAATAAAGGTGCATACATCTTTGCACAATTTTTTAGGGTCTAAGGCAAGATCTCTTGAAGAAAAATTATCCCTCCTAAAATTTTGCAGCATGGCTAGAAGTAGTCTAACCAAAATCAACTTGGTCTAATTGGTGTTCCTCATGGTCGTCTTTCCATCTTCCTTTATCATGTTATTTTAGTTGTTAACACTGGCTACATGTGTCTAATATCTTGATCTAGTTGGGCATCCTCAAATCAAATCTCTATTCTAATTTTGATGTATCATAGATCCTAGAAATCTATTTAGAATTCCAATTGTGTATTTTATCAAGGAAATTTTGACCATCAAAGCTTTTATGCTTTTCTTATTCTATGTTCCTCTATAAAGTTTTGGTTCATCTAGTTTTTGTCTAAGCCTTTGTATTTTCCTTATCCTTGTGTGGTTTGGTCTTCAACCAGGTCCAACCTCTACATTTTTGGTCAAATGGCCTTACTCATTCCAAGTGTAGTGATAATTCACTATGATAACCTTCTACGGTTATTATATTATATGTTTCTAAGGTTGTCTCAATAATTAATTAACTAAATATAATTAACTTCTATAATAGTAAGTTAATTTTAAGTAAATGTTGAACTAGACAATTTACATGAAGTTTAAATTAGGTTTTATGACCGCAATCCCAGTTTCACAAATGTTATATGAGATTGCTAATGGTTTATTTTAACATATAAATCTAGGTTGGATCTTCATTTGACTCATGTAGACCACTAATATAAACTAATTTGTGTGAAAGTAAAGTGCAATAGGGGAAATACATGAAATGTAAGGTGGAACAAATAAATTTGTGAGAAGTTTAGAGTGTGAGAAATTGAAACTAAATACATTTTTTGCACCATAATGATGATTGTGTGTGATCAATAAATGCATAAGAAGTTGAATAACATTAATGACTACTCATTCATTTGATAATGATATTCATAAGTAAATGACAAGATGGGCTACAAGGGTTGTGCCACAATCATCATACATAGCAAAATAGGAGGGAGATACCACCAATGGGATGCATATAGACTTGCCAATTAATTACAATATTATGTACAAAGAATAATATGGGTTTTACAAACTGTAGCTCTAAATTCTTATGACCATAATATGAATACTATGAGGACCCTAAGCCCCTATTTATAATATAAATTTATCCTCCAATTACCTGGGATGAAATACAATTACTTCTAGTAAAAGTAAATATTTTGGGATGAATTTTGTAATGTGTTGTACTTCAAAATATTACATGTCTACAATAATACCTCTAATAGGCTTAAAATGATTACAAAATGTTTTAGTGCACCATTAAATGCCAAAACGTTGCTTTCAAGAAGATTCATCTTAAGATCCATGTTTTATTTTATCTTTATGACTGTTCAAATGATTTTCTTGGGTCTACTAAGTGAATTTCTTGCATTTGTGAGTGGATCAACACCTTTTGTTGAAGAAATCACTTCCCTTAGTCAATAAGTCTATTTTTACAAGTAAACCATTCCCTTGAGTAAATCGATCCATTTTTGTGAGTGAATTAATCCCTTGAGTCAATTGGTCTATTTTTGTAAGCAAATAACTTCCCTAAGCCAATTAATCTATTTTATGAGTGAATTGCTTCCTTGAGCCAACCAATTCATTTTTATGAGTGAAACACTCCTATATTCCAATCAATTAATTTTGGATATAACCAAATCTTGTCAATTTTGCAAATTTGGTTGTTTTGCAATATTGTTTATAGGTTTGTGCAACAACCCAAAACTACAAACCATTTTAAAAAAAAAAGCACTTAAAAACAAACGTTCATAAGAGAAACACCATTATTTTATTTCTCTTAGCACATAATGTTTCACCATATTTGAGTTTCAAGTTGTTGTAGATGACACTCAATGGATATGAACAGTCAAAATCCCATGTTTTTTTAGGTTTACCTTACTAAAACTATGTATTTAGAAGGATGTGTAAAGTGGATCTGCTACCGTTACCATACCCTTCTCATCATAGGACCATATGACCATGGCATAGGTATTATCCATTAAGACCTATATGCTTAAAAGAGAACACTCATTCCCTATCTAGATTTTAAACCCATTTAGGTACGTAGAATAATATAGAGCCTTGGTGCTTAGTTACGATACCTTAATGGGCTTACTAAGGTCTTTTGTAATTGTCGCACAACATAACCCAATTTTGGGGACCCACTTGAAATTTTGAAATTAAGGAGATTTATTTTTTTATAAATGTTTTCTTGATTAGTTTCCATTTAATCATCATTTAAATAAATTTGAATGATTCGTTGATTAATTTTTATTTGAAAGTTTATTGACCCAATAAATGGTATAAAAAAAATATGGTTTTAGACTTTTTAAATAAGTAAAAATAATAAATAAATAATATATATATATATATATACATATATATATAAATGTATAAAACAAATAAAAATAAAAAATAAATAAAATATACAAAAAAATAGTGTTTACACATTATTTTCATTGTTTTGGGTGTTATTTTTATCAACCCATGAAATGCTAACATTGAAATATTATGTAGGTTATGAAATGATCACGATCAATAGAGGGACTAACGAACAGTGTGGCGATGACATGGACAAGCGTTGACTTGGACTAACCACAAAAGGCAACATGGCGATGACGTGGATTATTAGATATTGTGATGATGACAAGGATGTATAGAAAACAAATGGTTGCATGGAAGGTGAGAGAGGATGTATGAGGGGAAGCGAATCACTGAGTGGTGATTGAAATGTAGTACACGCCTTCATTGTCTTAAATAGTTTTGGAGTTCATCACATCCTAAATGTGGGACTAAACCCAAAGTAAAAATAAAAGAATGGTCCACAAAAATGATGGTTGTGATTGGTTGTTGGACATGTTTTCAACCTCTTTGACATTTTCCAAGGTGCGCCATGTGGGTCAATAGGGTGTACATGATAGGGTCAAATATTCTACTCAACAAAAGCAGGAGAGTTGGACCAGCTAATACCACGCAAAATTTTATCTTGTATGTGGTAAGGTTTAAAACTCAATTAAATGGTGGTACTAAGGGTATCAAGATGTAAATGATTCTAATGTCTCTCACCATAGAAAATTGAAATTTTCTATAATTAAGATGTCTAATCCCTCATAGAATGAAGCTCATGGTGGCATGTAAGAAAGTAACCAAGAAACAAACAAAGGAGTGAATTGGGCTGATAGGTTTTATTTTTTGAACCATGCATAGTCGTGACTTAAAAATTATGACATAGGAGAGAAATTTAGGACAACATGTTTTGGATGTTGTCATATCTCATCATTGCCACAACAAAACCAGAGGAGATTTGCAATGGGGAAAAAGCATGTTTGCTAATTTTGGATGTTATCCTCTCCCACCATTGTCACCATGAAATTAGAGGAGAATCGTAGTCAGGTATAAGCACATTGGTTATCTGGCAAGATGTCACAAAATATTTGGAAGAGGTTTTACACACAAGAGGCATCATGGCTACCATTTTTATCATCATTTTAGATTTGAGGGTTTTTTAACTATTGGCAATTTTTGGTATGTTGCCTAGCTTCATGTTTGTGAGATGTCATTGATTTCAAAAGAAATTTGTATTGATGTCAAAAGGAATTTGTTCTGATGTCAAAAAGAGTTTGGTGCCAAAAATATATTGAAAGTTCCATGATGTTTGTTTAAGGGTTTTTATTAAAACCATGGTGACAAGGTTAAAGGTTTTTCTTAAAACCATCTAGACTCATTAAGGGTTTTTATTAAAACCATCTTGGCTTAATGAAAAGGTTTTTATCCTTGAAAAAACCTTAAAAGTCCATTTTGATTATTAATAAATAAATTAACTCAAATACTTGAAAATATTTTAAGTTAAGTTTATTATTAATAAAATAATAATTATTAATTTAATTATTATTATTGAAAGGTTTTCTAAACCCTTAGCGGCGCTCATGTAAAAAACTTACCTCACCGATGTCAACTTGCATGGGATGAAAAATGCAATGTTTGAAAGGAGTTTCGATGTCAATTTGCATGGGATGAATGACTATTAAAGGACATTATTTCCTAAGGTTTTAAAAACCTTCGATTTGTGCGATTACCTTCAAATTTGTATTGCTTTGTGACCTTCGATTTCAGATTGCACTGTGATTTTTGAGTCTCATTTTGCTCTATTTTAATTTTTGATTTCATGTGCCAGTGAGAAAGACAAATATGGTCTGTGTTAAATTCTAATTTCATGCACAGTGAGGAAGACAAATCTGGTCTGTGTTAAATTCATATTTCGTGCGCTTGTGACGAAGGAAATTCTGGATGTATTTTGTGAGCAAATGGAAGTTAAAACAACAAGTAGCACTTGAATGTTTCATTGGGTACTTGTGCTCCAATGACAAAGGCAGTGGAGAGAAGGCGCTCACTAAGTAGAGGTGCCGAGTTTGATTTGTGACAGGTGTGTTTCAATTTTTCTTTGTTGTGGTTATTGTACACGTGCTACGACAATTGCTTTGGGCCATGAGTTTGGAGGAGGAAGCACTTTGGTGCTTATGTTGGTGTCTCCACACTTCTCCTAAGGTTGGAGAATTGATTTTTGGCCAAGTTAGATATTTTGTTGATAATGTGGAATATTTGATTTTACTTGGCAAATTATTATTGGTAACTGGATGGAGGTATAAGGTTAAATAGAAATATTGCTTTGACATTATTATTATTGATGATTTATGTTTATGTGGTAAATGCATTTAAAAGTAAATGTATTTGAGGAGTTATAAGGGTTTAAGGAATAATTGTGCTTAATTTCATATTGGGGTTAGAGAGCCTTTGGAGTTATTGAGCGGATATTCTCTTATAATTAATTTTTTTTTTTGAAGTTATTTTGTGATCTATTAAGTAGGAGTTATAAGGTGTAAAGAAATATTGTTGATATGTATATTGGTGAGTTTTAATTTTTTATGAGTTGGAGTGATAAGGTGTTATTAGAACTCTTATCATTATGCATTATTCTATTTTTGCTAACTCTAATTTGTGGAAAATTGAGAGTTAGTTTTGTGACAAATTTTGAGTTCTCCTTCTTCATCAAAGTAAAGGTATGGGCACATTCTTCCATGGTTATTATTGATTGATGGTTTTCTAAAAATAATTTTGGAGTGAAAAGGATTAAATTAAGTTTCCTTATTTGGAGTGGATCTTATTTTATGAAAGTGGAAGTATTGATTATGCGTTATGAGATCATGATGATTTTATGAGTTATTGCATAATTATGGTTTATGAGAGTGGAAGCATTTGAAGTTTGCTTTAGGGTTTTTGAGTGAGAAGCGTATGCCATTGCTATAAGTTGTTGAAACCCTAATTGAGTTTTTTGGTTGTTTAGAGTTTGTTTTTGAGATTGCTTCCATTGAGATTGAGTTGATCAAGTTATGCTTTACTTGATACATGAGTTGGGCTTGCTCCTTTGAGATTTGATTTTATCAAGTTATACTTTGCTTGATAAACTTGGTTGTATGGTTAAGTTGAGCATTCCCATTTTAGAGAATTTGGAAATATCTTGAACCTCTTTTTGATGCTTAGAGAGATATTTCTTTGAGTTATTGAAAACTAACTTGGGTAGGGTTTGATAGCAAGTTATAGTTCTATTTTGGAGGAGTTGATTCCTTGATATTTCATTATTGGAAATTGTTGGGTTGTGGTTCAAGATCTTGTGAAAGTATACTACTCCTATGAGATTGATTTGAGTTGATATTGAAATTTGAAGGATAGAACATATTGAGTCTCTAAAAATTCTCTTTATGCTTATATGAGATTGATTTGAGTTGAGATTGAGAGTTGAAGGATAGAACATATCGAGTCTCTAACAATTATCTTTATGCTTCTATGAGATTGATTTGAGTTGATATTGAAAGTTGAAGGATAGAACATATTGAGTCTCTAAAAATTCTCTTTATGCTTCTATGAGATTGATTTGATATGATTGGATGAAACACATTGGGTCTCTAAAAATTCTGTGTGTGTTCACATTGGGCAAGTTTCTTGGTAAACTTTCTTGAGCTGATTTGGGCAAGTTCTTGGTGAGCTTGCTAGAACTAATCTAGACAGGTTCTTGTGGATAACTTATGGACTCATTTGGTTAGGTTCTTGTTGAAGAACTTGTGGATAGAATTGATGAAGTCTTGGTGGATACTTGTTAGCAGTTGTGATTGATTTGTTCAAGATTTTTTCTTAAGCTTGGAATATATCTGATAGAGATTTGAAGAGCAGATTTGTGCTAGACTAGAGGACTGAGTTTGGTGTAAATTTGTGATAGATTTTGAGAGGACTTGTGTTGGATCGACTGATTGTGTTTAGTACAAGTTTTGATAAGCAGTTGTGGAGGTGATCAGTGAGGACAAAAGTCTCTAGAGCCATAGCAAGGAGGACAAGACATCTTCTATGGAAAGGAGCTCCACCTGCTAGCGACAGAAGATGCAGTGATCTTCTAAAGTATCATTTCCATAGGTTTGTGGGATAGGACATATCCTTTGGGTAGGAGGCTCATAAATACTTCGTTGGGGGATAGGACACCTCCTTTGGGGAGGAGGCTCATAAATATTGCAATTGGATACGAAGTCCATAAACATTGTAATTGGGAAGGATTCCCAAAGGATCAGATTGAGAAAATTTAGTGAAATATTTTCTTTGTGGAGTAGCCCACCTTGGGTGAACCACGTTATATTGGTGTCTCAATTGTGTGGTGACTTGTACACTAGTTTTATTACTACTTTAATTTTTCTATTGGTTCATTGCATTTCTTTCTGAAGTAAAAGAAAAAAGTTAAAAAGTGGTCTTATATTGTTCACCCCCCTCTCAGTATAAGCTTGTGTTCTTCAATTGGTATCAGAGTAGGTTCCTTCAAAAGAGTTTCATAGCTTGAAGGAAAATCTTGAAAATAACACAATGGATTTTATAAGTGGTAATTCAACACCTATTCTTGATGGGATATATTTTGGTGTATGGAGCATAAAGATGAAGTTTCATCTAATGGCTCTTGGAAATGAAGTTTGGGAAGCATTTGAGTTTGGGTACACTATTCCAAAGCTCCCTCCTACTACTAAAGATGATAAACTTTTACATCACAGCAATTCAAGGGCAATGAATGCAATTTTGAAATGTCTATAAAAGGCACATCTTACAAAGGTGATTCATTGTAATACAGCAAAGGAAATGTGTGATCAATTGCAAGTGGTTCATACAAGTGATGAAAATGTCATAAAAGCAAAATTGAGATATTACAAAGGTATTTTTGAACAACTCAAGATGAATTATGAAGAAAATATTAGTGACTATATGCTTCTTATGGATGAGATTTTTAATTCCATGAAGGAACTAGGTCTTGAGCTTGGTGAAAATGATGTTTGTGAGAAAATTTTGAGGTATCTTCCAAATAGATTTAGTGAAAATATTTCATCTATTGAGGAAGCCAAGGATTTTGATAAATTGAAAAAATATGAGCTTCATAGTATACTTGCATCTTTTGAGTTAAGAAATAAAGTGGTACCTCATCCTAAGAAGGAGGCAACTTTCAAAGCTACCAAGAAGTCTCGAACGTCCCGAACATGGACGATGGTCATTAAGCTGCTAGGTGAGGATTTGGATACAACGATTGACATCTCAAACATGGACGACATTGGGGTTACTGCTAAGTATGAGCAGTGGTGGACGTTGCGGCGGTGGTGAGGCGAGGGGCCTCTAGGGGGTCCAAAGGTGGTAGCAACAGGTGGGGAGGATGTAGAGGCACCAGGAGAGGATTGGAGGGATCCTTTGGATGATGCGAACATGGTGGATGTTGATGAGGTGGGTGAGGATTTTGGGGTTCAAGAGCAGCTGGAGATGCAGTACATCTCGGAGCAGTGGGAACCGAAGTAGGATGCCATTTCAGAGATGTCGATGCCTCAATATTTCCCAAAGGATACAGAGGTAGGGTTGCATGCTGAGATAGCATGATTGGAGGGGCTACTCTAGAGATGGGATGAGGAGCTCAGGGATGCACTACAGGAGAGGGATCTCCTACGGACATAGCTGGAGGAGAGGGAGAACACATTTGTTTCTTACCATTGGTGTGATGGGGATACAGATGCTGCATGGGAGATGGATCTCCTACGAACGTAGCTGGTGAAGAGGGAGAAGGCATTGGCATAGCATGATGAGAACTTGGTGATAGTTCATCAACGAGATATGGACTTGATTCGGCATCGGTTTGAGCTGGAGGTAGAGATTATCCACCTCGATGGGTGGATCCCTGTGATTAGTGGAGGCAAATCATCACGTCACACGAGAGGGAGCGATACTAAGCAGTTAGTAGCCTCTTAGCATAGGCGACTGGATGAGGGAGGTGCTAGTAGGCGTGATGCAAGGGCTAGCAGTAGTTGCCCTAAGGGGTCCCATAGGACCCACACCACGGGGGGTAGTTACCATCACACCGATCCTGTGTGATCATGGTGGCCGATGCCCTAGGCTTGGGGGTTTTTGAGCTTTTGTATTTTTGTGAGGTCAGAGGACTAGTTTATTGTATCTTGTAGGCATTTTTGATTATATATATATACATATGACTTTTTTTTGTTTATACACGTGTTGTGATTTGATTTTATGCACAGTGACTGATGGATTCATGTTAATTTACATTATGTATGGATATGTTGCGATGAATGCTAATGTTTCTAATTTATATGATATGCAAATGGAATGGATGAATTGATTTGTGATTTTTGGTGGTGGCACCATAGACTATTTATAACTTATGGCTTTTTATCCTAGGTGATTGCTGTGGTAAATGAATTTTTATGTATACATGTTATTTTTTGTATTTTTTGATGGTGATGCAAGGATGAAAAGATATCACAGTTGGTTTAGAATGTAGTTAAGGTTTTATGAGACTTAGATGTTTTAACTAACTAGCCATGACTGTAATTTTATCTTACAAGACTTTTGAACAAGGTATGAATCCAATGTGTCTTTGACCAAGTTATTTCACATTCATGTGTGTGCAATTGAGTTCGTTTATGTGGTATTTGTCAAGATACCGCTAGTTCTAGATAGGCTGTCAACTAAGCCTATACTGAGGATCATCTAATTAGCTCCACTAACTCCTTTGTTGTATTTAGTCAAATTAATCTGTGGTTCTATCTAGGATACCATAATCTAGCTCATCCACATTCAAACATTGATCTGCACACAAGTTAATGTGACAGATATATCGTCATGCGGGAGGTTTGCCACTAGTGACCGATAGGTTATCCACCAAACCGATACTGAGGTTTACCTCATGACCTTCTGAATGCTGAGAGTTCTAGGGATTCATGTTTGACTCCCTTATTTTATTCAATTGTATTGGGATACTTGCTCTTCTATAGTGATAAAAATCACTGTTTATTTTTGTTTTTTCTTTTGAGCAAGGGATTTGAATATGGAGTGATGAGAATCACTATTGTATGTGCCATTTGATGTATGCACTTTGTGGGATTTGATGTCTAACTTTGTAGTATTGAATTTTGCAAATTTTTTATGTTTTGCAACTTTTTAGAGAACATGGGATTCTTGGGGAATTGGGTATGGAAGATGCTTGTCCTTTTGCCAACTCTCAACATTCTTGAGGTCATTCGCACAGGGAGATGAGCAAGATAATCTTTTCACTAGATGGTATCCTAGATTGCTTTGCAGGTTTCATCTTTCGTTCACACAACTTGGGAATTTTTATGTGTTTTAATTTGTGTTGGGATGCTACGTAACAAGGTGTGATCCAAATAGAACTATACCTTTGTAACATCTGTCTGAATTTGTATAGTATTTGGCTAGAAATCTAATGACAGCTGAATGATAAAAAATCTAGATACATTAGAAGACAACTGACTATGATATGGTTAAAATATGTGAATGGCGCTTATTTTTGATGGACTATTTATAGAATGGAGAATGTGGAAAATGATGGATTTACCGAGTAATTACAGTCTATGGTGCATTTGACCTGTATGACCAACAAATATGCAATGTATTGATGTGATGCTGAATGCAGCTATTATTTTTGTGTTTTTGAATTGATTATTTTTTCTGAGTATGACAATGAGATGCAAAAGAGTTCTTTGTGATGATTTTGAGTATGCATGGAAATGAGATGCAAATTTTTGTTATTTTTGATGATTTTATTATTTTTGAAGTTCCTTGTTTTTGACCAAGTGATTGTGGGAACCCTTGGATCTTTTGGTTTGACCAAAGGGATTATGGGTACCTTTGGGGCATTTAGGGGTTGACCAAGCGATTGTGGGAATCCTTGGAGCTTTTTGGTTTGACCAAAGGGGTAATGGGAACCTTTGGAGAATTTTGGGGTTGACCAAGCGACTATAGGAATCCTTGGAGCATTTTGGGTTGACCAAGCGATTACAGGAATCCTTGGAGATTTTGGGGTTGACCAAGTGACTACGGGAATCCTTGGAGCTTATGGGTTGACCAAGATATTTATGAGGATCCTTGGAGCTTTTTGTGTTGACCAAGTGATTATGATAATCCTTGGAGCTTTTGGTTTGGGATATGGATCTTTTAAATATGGAATGGCCACAAATGACTGATGTTCAAGGGTTCTAGTTCCTTAATTCCATCAAGAGAGGCTAGACGGTATGTTCTAGGTCCTATTTTACTATTGATGATGTAAGGACCTAACCAATTTTCTATGAACTTGTCCCTTAGATGGGGCAACAAGTTAGAATTTTCTTGGTTCTCTTTTAAGACCAAGTCACCAACCTAAAAGTCCCTCAGGTGAACCTTCATGTTGTATGCTTTCTTAAGTCGCTCTTGATAGATACACAAATGCTCGAGAGCATTGATGCGTCATTAATCGAGCAACATAATTTGGTATAACCGAGCCTACCATGCAGTGCCATCATCGATGAACTCTTGCATTGATATGCGTAGGGAAGGAATTTCCAACTCAAGAGGCATGATAGCCTCAGAGCCATACACAACCAAAAATGGAGTTGCCCTAGTGGGCATCCGAATGCTAGTGCAATAAGCCCATAGGGTAAGTGGGATCTAAATGTGCCAATCCTTATGATGGTCTACAACTATTGTTTTGAGAATAGCAACTAGAATTTTGTTTGATGCCTCTGCTTGCCCATTTGCCTATGGATAATAGGGTGTCAAAAAAATATGCTAAATTTTGTACTTTGTGGTCAAAGCACGCACATATTTGTTATTAAATGACGTCCCATTATCGGAGATGATCTTTGATGGAATACCAAAATGACATATGATGTTATGTAAAATGAACTCCACAATGCGGGTTCCAGTCGTAGAGGTAAATATAATTGCTTCCACCCACTTGGTGAAGTACTCTGTGGCCGTTATGATAAACATGTGATGACCCGATGACACAGGGGAGATATTTTCGATTAGATCTAAGCCCCACTACAATAATGGCCAAGTTGAATGGATCAACTACAAGGCTTGAGAAGGTACGTGTGTCAATTTGGCATGGTGTTGACACTTCACACACTTCCCTACATAGGTGCAACAATATTGTTCTAAAGATGGCCAATAACAGCCCATGCAGAGAATGCACATTTTGATGCCCATACCATTGAAGTGGCCACTGCATGTACCATCGTGTGCTTGGGTGATCGCCCAAAGTGGATTCCTACTGATCCAAGCAACGAAGGAGGATTCCTTCGTAGCTACGGTGGTACAAAATGTCTCCTAGCAAGACATGTTTTGCCACTTTCTGCTTGAATGATCATTTCATGGCATACGTCAATCCAAGTGGGATGTTACCTAACTTGAGGTAATCCCTTATAAGTGTGTACCAATCCTACTGATCGAAAACCTCGACAACATGAACAACCAATCCCTCTTGAAGGTCATCCCTAGCAAAAGCTAAGCAGGAAAGAACTTGTAAGAATAGCATTTTGTTGCTATTAAGGGGAGTAGGGGATAACAAGGACCCCTAGTTGGAGTGATTCAGATAATCATGGATTCGAGAGAACTTGTTCAAGGATGGTTCAATCTGGATTATGTGGAATCCTGGCATTAATTCAGATCTTGCACACTCCATCACAGATTGCGATAGTGTTTTGACTTGAATGGTTGTCATATCACCAAAAATGTGTTGCTGGATTAGTGACCCCAAGGAGGCCATAGTGTCTGCAAAATGATTCGATGATCGAGGGAGTGCCTCGATGTCATACCATTCAAGATTTGCCAGGAATTTGTCCATAAGGGCTTTGTAGGCCTGTAGAACTGGGCATTCACATTGGAATACCCCTTTGACTTAGTTGACAATTAATAGCGAATCACCAAAGATGTTCAATTGTTTGATGTTCATGGTGATTGCTATCTGAGGACCTATGAGCAAGGCTTCATATTTAGCATTGTTGTTGGTGCATAGTAAATCTAATTTAAATGATAGAGGCATTGGAGCCCCTTGTGGTGTGAAGAATACAATTTCTGCACCACCCCCTTGATCACATTTAGACCCATCAAAAAATAGGGTTATGTCGGCTTGTGACTCAGGCTCATCAGAATCTGGCGATTCTAAGACATGGAAGACCCCATCATCGGGTAGTTCTATGGTCAAAGTTTGATCGTATTTGAGAGGAGCCTCTGCTAGTTGATCGATGATGACTTGACCTTTGATGGATTTCTATCCAATGAAATCGATGTCAAACTCCATCAACAACATGATCCATTTCGTCGTGTGGCTACTATGATAAGTACGACTCATCATGTACCACAATGGATTCTCCTTAGACATAACATACATCATGTTTCTTAGCATGTAATGGCATACATCATGTTGCTCAACATGTAATGGCATAGCTTTTTGGTATCAAACACCACTGCCAAGTAAAGCTTCTCAACATATGCATAGTTAAGTTCATAACTGACCACAGTGTGGCTAAGATAGTAAGTAGCATGTTATTTGTGTAGTTCATTTTTTTGGGCTAGCATGGCAACCAGTGCCACCTCAGTAGCTAATATGTATAAGTAGAATGACACTCCTGGTCTAGGTGGTGCCAATATTGGCGGTGAAGCCAAGTATTGTTTAATTTTGTCAAAGGCTAACTGGCACTCGTCATCCCAATGAAACCCTACCCCCTTGTGCAATAATTTATTCATGGGTCTGCACTTGTCAGATAGCTGCACGATGAAGTGCTATATTGATGTGACCTTTTCCTAAAGGCTTCTAAGCTGCTTGATGGTAGTTGGGGGAAGCATTTCAAGGATTGACTTGACTTTGTTTGGGTCCACCTCGATTCCTCGCTTTGAGACTATGAAACCCAAGAGCTTTCCAGATGTGATGCCAAATATGCACTTATTGGGGTTCAGTATAACTTTATGTTCCATGAGGCGATTGAGGATCTTGCTTAAGTCATCGAGATGATCTGGGTGCAAAAGATATTTGGCCAACAAATCATCCATGTAATTTTCCAAATTTTTATGCATGTGATCATGGAAGATGTATGTCATGGCACATTGGTAGGTGGCACTAGCATTTTTAAGGCCAAAGGGCATGACCTTATAACAAAATGTCCCCCAAGGCATTGTGAATGCCATTTTGATTTGGTCCTCAGGATTGATATGAATCTGATTGTATCCCAAGAAACCATCAATGAGGGAAAGCATTTCGTGGCCCACTATAGCATCTACCAATGCATCGATACTTGGCAAGGGAAAATCATCCTTAGGACTCGCTTTGTTTAGATCTCAAAAATCAGTGCATATGTGAATCCTCCCGTCAGGATTTTTGATGGGCACCATGTTGGATAGCCATGGTGGGTAATCCATGTAGATGACAAACTGTGCATCCAATAGCTTTTGTAATTTGTCTTTGACCATTAAGGCCACTGTTGGGTGCATATTACGTAGTTTTTTCTTAACTGGATTGACTGTCTAATCAAGCATTAGGTTATACGTGACTAGCTACGGATCTAGCCCCGACATGTCTTTGTAGGACCATGCAAAAACCTCCTTATTCTCTTTGAGAAGGGCAATGTAGTTGGCTTGCTCTTCGAGGGATAGACTTGCCCCTAGCTTGATAATTTGTGGATTCATTGGATTAGAGCAGATGTCTACGTCAGTCATCTCCTTGATTGACATGTGGGATCCATCCTCCAACTGGTGTGGAGTTGGGATCAAGTGGATATCATTTGCTAAGTTTAGATCTAAGTTGGAAACCTTGGGTTCCTCTTCAGCATGGAAGATATCTTCAGTTGGCCCTGGGATGAAATGAAGCATCTCAACGAAAGGCTAGTACTCTGATGGGGATGGTGGTGAATTGATGTGATCCTAGTCTATGGCATCTATGTCTAGATATAATGAATTTGCTGGATTGGCTGGATTGTGGATGGGGGGTGGTTAGGTCAATGGATATCATGTTGATGAAATGATTTTGGTCTCCATTACCACGGGTGTGGTGACTTGGACATCCTAAACAATTTTTGTGCTTTGGATCTGGCTCTAGAGGTATTGGCACGAATGGATCGACCCTATGTGCAGAGAGGAGGATAGGGTCTACCCTCAACACTGATATCACTATAGGGTCTTTGGGAGGAAGGTGCTCTCTATATGCCCAAAGTGGTCGATGCAGCACTTGATCCAATTGTGTTGGGTTTAGGTGCCACCTATTCCTTGGCCCTATGTTTAGCTGTTTGAACACATCATCAATATCTAAGGGGTATTGTTGCTGCATCTACCACATGTGATTGAGATATGCCATCTCAGTTTCATCTTCATAATCATTGTCAGATATCCAAAGGCATTCGTTGGTTACAACAACTATTTGCGACATTAGAGGCTCATCTTGCTCGAGCAAATTGATCTGGCCCCATCAAGGTTGTTTCTCTCTCTATTGGACGACCTAATTTTCTTGATGGGGCACTTGCTTGATTGGAGCATCCAAAGGAAACATTGCCAAGAGGCTTTCTTGATAATCATCCATGGGGGTCACTTTTGAGTGATTGCTATCTGATTCGAAGGGGTCCCATGGTGCTACTTCATATTCTGACTTTTCTTCTAAATATCCTTCCTGACATTGTCTATACCTCTCTTGTAGGTGAGTTCTCAAACTTTCCCCTCTCTTGAGTGAAGGGAAAGGGTTGTTGAGGTCAACAAGGTTGGTTGTCAACAATGGGAGATAATCCCCCTAGTGTATATGCCATGTTAGGATTAGCATGTGGATCTAATTCTAGTCCACCCTTTTTGCCTATCCCTAGGCCTTGCATGTTCTCTACCAAGATGTCCAAGGGTAGAGGGTGGTTGAACCCTACTCCTGATTTGTTGTATGGCATCTGATATCTTGGTTGGCAAAGAATGTGCACTCCTTACTCATATCTGCCTAACCCATATCCATGCCAATTGCATTGGCCAAGGTATCTCAAAGCGAAGTTTGGGTTGGAAAAATAGTTGACATCTTCTGAAAAAGGCTCCTCATTTTCTTCCTCTTGCATGTATGGTTCAATACAATGATCAAGGCCCCCATACACAAAGTTTGTATGATTCAGAGGGTAGCCTAGATGAACAATAGTACTGATGGGGAGGTGAGGTCTCCCCATGTCCTGCATGGACTCCAATGTAGGTGTTGCTACAATATTTCACACCAAATACTCCCCCAGGCATGTATTGGCCATTTCAATGGTGATTATTGGCGATTGAGGGGGAGAGAATGGATGTTCTTCCTGAGTCCACTCCATGTTGGGTGAACTAGAAGCCTCAACTTCTATTCTCCTAGGAATCTCCTTAGCATATATGGTTGAGACTGATGGCAATGCCTCTTCCAGGGGTTTCTTCCCTTTGTCCTTCGCTGTGGCCATTGTAGGTGGCATCGTTGGTGAAGGACCAGACGATGAAAATGGACCCGGCTAGGGATTTGATGGACTTGTCAATGGGGATGACTACAAAATAAGATCCTATTTAGATGGATTCAACTAAAAATCCAAATGCATTTATGGAAGGGTCGATTGTGGCATTAGTTGCACCATATTACAATACTTGAAGGGCTCCAAGTTTGTCGAGACTACATGCACTTGCTCTTCAAATGTATAATTTAAGCACTGATGAGCTATCAAATTGAAACACTTCATGTCCTTGATCCATGGCCAACCCAACAAGATGTTATAGGCCATCCCACCCTCCAAGATGTGGCACAATGTAGGTATAGTATTTTGTCCCACTTGGATGGGTAGGACAATTATGCCAACTGTCGAGCATATTGCATCATTGAATGCTCACAGTGTATAGGTGGAGGCCACTATGTGAGATGCGAGAAACTTTAGGTGCTTCAAGGCTACTGTTGTAATGATATTAATGGATGATCCAGTGTCCACCAATACCCTCTTGTACGAAATACCATTGACCCACACAATGACATGCAGGGGTGGATCCGCCATGTCACCAACCATTGATTTCAATTTGTCCTCTTGAAAGGTGATGACTGGCTCAGTGCATAATTTGATATGTCCCACAAAGTTGTTGAAGGAGTGTGCTTCGTGGGGTTGCAACTCGATGGATTTTAGTATCTCCATTAGATCCTCCCGATGGGGCGATGATTGTTGTATGAGATCGTAGATGGAGAGCCTAGCCGATGTGGTTGCCAAACTCTGGGTGAGTTTGGTTTGAATCATGGCCACTGGTCTAGGCAGAGCAGGTTGCGTAAGGTGCTATTGCAGTTGTGATGTTTTTGGCACCTCTCCTGTAGTTGCCATGGGCGTAGCTGTGCTTGGGTACCTCTTGTTTCGAGTTACTATACTGATCATCCCTACATACCCTTGCATGGGGCAGTTATGTGTTACCTCATTGACTTATAGGGTATTTTCCTATGCATCATGGGTAGGAAAGGGGTCCTTAAAGACCTCCATTTGTTTTTTTCTTGGTGCCATAGGATTATCCACCACTAATGTATTGTTATCTATTAGGTATTACACCAAGCCTTTAAACTTCCAACATGCATTAAGGTCATGTCCCTTCCGTCTGTGGAACCTATAGTACAAGTCTTCCCTGTAGCCCTTAGGTTTTGGTGCATTGGGGTCTATGGGTTGGCTCTTAGGCAATTTGATCAATTTTGCCACTAACAAGCGGTCAAATAAGGAGTCTCTTGACTCTGTGTAAGGTGTGAATTATCGTCTAGGGCGATGCTGCTGATTTTGTTCTTGCATCTAATTTTATCTATCATAACTATTAAGAGGCACTCCCTGATAGTTACCCTTTTGGGGCTGTGTTGTTTTTGTAGGCTTAGGGACATTTATAGCAACCTGATTGACCGCAGCAGGTTTCTATTGTGTGGTCCCTATTTTGGTGTTCTTAGACCATTCTTTCTTCTTTGGCTTGGATATCTCACCATCCTAAATCTTAATCTTCTCAATGATTATGGCTTGCGCCAGAGATTCCTCTAAAGTTGCATATTTTTGTAGCTATAATAGCACGAATATCGATCTCAAACAACTCTTTGAGAACATTTGGGTGAGGTCAGACATAGGAGGGAGGTAGGGCAGCTTTGAAAGCAAATTCCTCCACTGGTTCCCATAGGCTGCCATGGTTTCTTCCTCATACTACCTAAGGATGTCTAGGTCTCTTAGTGATGCCTTCTTCTTGGTGTTGAAGGCAAAGCGTTCGAGGAACACATCCACTAGCTGATCTAAGTTACTAATTTTGTGCTTTGGCAATTGAGTGAACCAATCCGAGGTAGGGCCTACGAACGTGGTGATGAATGTTCTTAACAGCAAAGCATCATTGTCCTGAATGCCAAAGCATTGGCTCAAGAATCTAGTCACATGCTCTTGGGCATATTACTCCCCTCTAAAGATTACCAATTGAGGTAGTTTAAAGTGTTCAGGGTAAGGCAGTATCAACACTGACGGATGCACAGGAAGACTACGGAGTTGGCATAAAGTGGGTTTTTAGAGCCCATAAGTCTTGGTATCCATAGAATCCAAGCACTCTAGTAGTGCTTTATATGCATCAGAAGATTTAATCTCTTCCTCCTTAGTTTGTTCCCATTGCGGGTTACAGGGAACTTGAGGCCTATAGAGGGGTGGCTGAATAACGCCCCCTCTACCTTGGTAGGGCATTTCTTCACACTCTTTTTCTTACTCATACTCCTCATGAGATTCTTGAGGAGTTCCCAGGTGAGACCCATGACCATGGGTGGGCACCCACGGAGGGTAGCCAACATTGTTCCTAAGAGTGGCCTCCCGCTCAGGTCTAGGGGGTCTTGGAGGTAGCACTTGGTAAGGTCTTGGAGACTTGTCTTACACTAAGTGGTTATGCCTCTCGTACATTTTTTCCCTCTATGTTCGAGGGGTTAGAACCCTCTCAGGCACAGTGTTGTGGAGCATCTCATCTGTTTGGCATTGAATGCGCTCTTTGCTAAGGTGATATAGATGCTCTAGCTGTTATTGGTTTTGCTCAAGCTGCGTGATTTCTGCTTGGTGGGCGGCATGTCTGGAAAATTCCAGGTCGATATGCTCTACCTCCTTGAGTCTAGGAGGCATATATGCCTCTCTTAAACATCTATCTCAATCATCATGTTCCAAGATTTCTATAGGTCACTTTCCTCTATCAAGGTTAGCAGCATTCACCTGAGGTTCTTGCCTCAGTGGGTGACCCTGATAAATAGTAGGTGCATTGCTCCTGCTTGTATATTGCTCTTGAGGAATGTAGTGGTCTTCCTCATTTTCCCTTTCATAAATGTGAAAGGGGCAGGCAAATTTGGCTCGCCCTGCTAGAAGATCCTTATGCTTTGGATTTGTCCTATTGTTTTTTATAATAAGAGGGGGTAAAGGAGGGATGATGTAATCATGTGGCCCCTCCCGATGGACCCTATGCTGTCCTAGTTCTTCATCACACGGTGGCCACTAGATGAGAATGTCTAATGGAGATTTCCCATCTATTTTGAGTGCCACGTGTAGAGATTGTTCCTAAAAGGGTCTGTGCTGAGTGGGCATGCCCTCAAAGGGGTGCCTCTATAGTCCCATTTTATCAAGTTACAATGTGGACTATCTCATGGGTCAGGCCACCAAGGTTGAATGACCAAGTCCTTGGGGCTATAGTGGAGGTGACTTTTTCCTCCTTGTACACTCTCTATAGCTTTTGCCCTTGATTGGGATTGGCTATGGGTGTACACCATGGTGGTGTCTCCCTACAAGATGCGTAGATTTTTATTTTTTTTTATGATTTTTATGATACACTAAATAGAAAATATCACACACACAAAGCAATGATTATCTTTTTTAAAGATTAAAGGTGTACCCTAAACTTGGTTTAGTGTGTTTTAATTTTTGTTTTGATAGTTTTGTAAAGAATGTTTTGTAGCAAATGCAATATGATGGCTCTTATGTCTCCCAAAATGGTCTCCCCTTTGATATACCACTACCAGGACGTTATACCAAACCTCTCAATATACCCACCCTTACATGAGGGAAACTATTGGTACGCAAGAGCATAATTATACGTGGAACATAGGCGGTATGAAAGGGGGATCACCCTATTTTTGACACCTACCATAGAAGACTTATCCTCATGCGTTGGGAATCACCCTAGCTACACTCGGTCAAATTTCATTAGGATTTATGTCTAGCAACAGTAGTGATCGGGGTTATGGATGCAAAAATTCAAGCCAAGGTGGTGATGAAATCCACCGTTGGTCTTGATCAAGGGTTGGGGTTTTACAACCAAATCCTTGTTGTTTAAATTACCACATGGTGTGTGGGGTTCTTTTTAATTTGCATAAATGAAGAAAACAAGCATTAAAAACTCTCCTATGCAAGCAAATAACTAGAAAATAGAAAACAGAAAGCAAAAAATGACAGAAGGTGTTTAGGACTCCTACCTCTTCTCTACCCAAATTGGATGGCTCTGAGTTTCTACCTTGAAACTGCACGGAGTGATATTCGTCCCTAGGTGGGACAAATAATAGAACTATATTCATCATAGGGTGGGGCGAATGCCCATTCGTCCCTGGGTAAGATGAATTACAGCTTTGTATTCATCACAGACTGGAACGAACAGTAGTCCAACATTTGAAAACTTGGTACCTGCAAGCAAAAAAAAGCAAATTTTGATCAAAAGTTTGATCTCAAAAATAGAGGGTAGGGTCCCACCATGATCACCACTGAAATAACAAGGATACAAAAAAAAAAAGGAAATGCCAAGATGCGATGCAAGTGAAGCCAAAGATAATGTTGAATCCTACAAACTGAAATGCATGAAAGGAGAGAAACATAAACGTATTGAAACAAGGTATAAAAGCAAATATGGATTATAGGCCTTTTTATTAATATGCTTTAAAACCTAGTTACAATCCGTATCCTCCCTTTTCAGGGGCTAGGAGCGTTAAATATGTTCTTGTCACATCAACAGATGGTATTCCTTCTTCCATGTGCGCACATGTAGAATGGGTGGACCAAATGTCACCGTCACTTGTGTTGATGAGTCTTGACTCCTTTATGCTCCTCTAATGTCGAGATCCTATGTTCAAGGAAATAGAAAACAATCAATAGCACCTGTAGATAAAATGAAACATGCAATCCCCAAGCCTATGATTAGTGCATGCAAAAAATAAATAAAATGATAACTAAATAGCATCAGAATGATCTAAAAATTTAATAGAAGCATGAGGACATTACCAGGAGGGCACTGCAAATGGAAAAGTCAAAAAAATCACCACGAATTTCTAATCACCATGGTGTGGGATGATTATACCTACAAAAAAATTTTAGAAAGCACTATCCCAAATGTCACATCCGGGAAGCTCCAAATCACCTACAAAGTTGGGGGTTAGGTAAAATGGGGTATTTTGGAAAGACCCAGAAGGTCAGATTTTTCCAATTCGGCTTCTATAACTAGGAATTTGATGATGTTACCTTCATGTTAGCAAAAGAGGGAAATGACAAAACATGATCAAAACAGCTCAAAATGATGTGAAATTTGAATGAAAACCTTTCTAAGCAACATAGAATAGAATGCAAAAATAATAGAACTAAAATCTGATATAGATTTCTAATCGTTCTACGGTGGGGCAATTAGGATTGCAGCAATATGGGGGGCACTCGAGGTAGGACGCCCATCGTTTAGGGCCTAATTTCAGTACAAATCCACTTCGGATGGGTCCAAAACCTCTTGTGGGGTGTTTTCAACAAATTTGGGTGGGATACTATGGCCAAATGTTGGGTTTGGGATCCGAATTGCGCTTCCAATAACCACCCAATGACCTCCCTTCCAAAAGAGAGATCAAGGATGTGAAAGGCACAAAAAAAAGTGATAACATAAAATGGTAGCACTTCGTTGCTCAAAATGTTCCTTCTATGTCTATTTTGGGGTGAGAAGACTCACCATTTTATAGTCCTGATAGTCTCTTTGAATGAGCATGCAGAGGCACCACTTGGCAATCATGCCTTCCTAGGGGGGATAAGATTCCTCCCTAATTAGGGGCTCCATGACTGCCTCTGTAACTACCTCTAGCACTAAAAAATGCTCACTCACACTCCCATGCAATTAAGGAAGAGTTAAGTGGCAGATCTAAGGTGTCATTTGTCAAGATTTGACTTTTTTCCCGTCAAACCTGCTATTCGCCCCACCCTGGACTGAATACTACTAATCATCCCTGGGTGGAATGAATAATAGTTTGTAATCATCCCTGGGTGGAACGAGTAGAGAGAAGAGTGCCTAAAAGGTTCCAAAATGACCTCTTACCTTCCAAAAATGTTATGTGAGTGGTTAGGACCACTTTTTAACCTCTGGTGGCTGCCTTGGGGGTTGTGTGTGTCAAATTGATTAGTGTTTGCAATCACATAATAGGGTTGGTGCTATTTTGGTGTCTATAAATACAAGTCTATATAAGCATATTAGTGTTAAATAAGAAAATGGAAGATTTCCCCTCATTAATCTTTTGCTTCGAAGCAGCCAAATATATATCCAAAGCCCTTTTGAAGTTGGTAGCTTCCCTAATAGAAGCAAGCCCCATCAGAGTCATATCATCCACAAATTGAAGATGAGAATAAGCAGGTAAACTCATACCCCACCTCCAACCATGAATCAAACCTTGATTGACATGTGATTTCAAAAGTCTACTCAAACCTTCAGCCATAATTATAAACAAATAAGGGGACAAAGGGTCGCCCTGTCGAAGACCTCTTGAGGCTTGAAACAAATAATATGGTTGACCATTAACAAGAACTAAATAAGAAGGTGAAGTAATGTAGCTCATAACCCAAATTACCCAGTTGGAATGGAAACCAAAATCTATAAGGATCTTGCTTTAAAAAACCATTTAACCTTATCATAAGCCTTAGCCATATCCAGTTTCATAAACATAGATTTTTCCTTAGAAATGCCCATAGAGTGAATGGTCTTAGCAGTAATAGTCACCCCATACAAGATTTTTCTACCCACCACAAAACCTTCCTATTCATCAGAAATGACCTTGTTAAGCCAAGGCTTAAGACATTCAACAATCAGCTTTGTTATAATTTTATACACCATATTGTAGAGAGTAATAGGTCTAAAATGATCAAGAGAAGTGGCTCCTTATCTCTTAGGAATAAGCACCAAGAAAGTAGAATTTAGAGCATGCAACATTTGATGAGAGTTGAAAGACTCTTGCACAACAGAAAAGAGATCCAGTTTAACAATTGCCCAAAATTCTTGAAAGAATTCCACCGAAAAACCATCAGGCCCCGGAGCTTTCCCTTTCTTCATCTGGAAAAAAATACCCTCAAGCTCATCAATGGAAATAGGATGCATGAGAGCATCATTCATTTCATCAATAACCATAGGAGGAATACAACTCAACACTTATTTTCTTCAACATTCACAGATGTAGAATCCTTAGAATATAAAGAAGAGAAAAAACTAATAGTATCATCTAAAATATCTTGATCTGCAATTAATCGAACCCCGTGATATGAAGTAAGAGATGAAATGATAATATTGTGTCTTATAGCCTTCACTGAATTGAAGAAGAACTTCCTATTTCTATTCCATTCTTGTAACCAATCAATTCGGGCCTTCTATTTCAAATAACTTTCTTCTCTAAGTTCCCACTCAGTTAACTCCTTAAGGGCAGAATATTCCTCTTAGAAATTTCTCTCTGTAAGACTATAATCCCTAATTTATCTTGTAATAGCATCTAACTTCTCTTATTCATCCAATTTAGCCCAAAAATATTACCAAAAGTCTATCTATTCCACTTATTTATCTGATATTTGACATGTTGAAGTTTCTTAACAAGAGAATACATAACAATACCATGATGAGGCTTACCTTGAGTCCACCAAACCTGCATAAGATTCTACAAAGAAGGCTCCCGGAGCCACATTAACTAGAATTTAAAGGAGGATTTTCTATAAACACCACAACGACTGACCATCAACTTGATGGGCCAATGATCAGAGCCTTTCCAGTCCAAAATAGTAGAACTAATATTCCAGTTAGAGCTTACCCAGAAGGAAGAAACCAAAAACCTATCCAATCTCTCTGCAATACCCTCAAACCCACATCTCCTATTGTTCCAAGTAAATATACCATTATCAGGTTTAATGTCAATCAGGTTATGCAACAAAATGTTATTATTAAAAATCAAAGAAGCTTGACCAAGGGTGCCCACCCCTCCTCTTTTCTCCTCCAAACTGGTGATAGCATTAAAATCACCAACAAGAATCTAGGGATACAAAGGAACCATCAACCGAACCTCTCGAATATGATGCCAAAATACAATTTTCCCAACAAGATCAGTAGGGGCATAAACATTAGTTAATAAAATCACCTCACCCGACTCTTGGAAAGAGGTAACCATAGAAAGAGAACAACAATCAGATATCCACCATAAAGGAGAAATATTCTGAGGATTCCAAAATGTAACAATACCTCTAGAGCTTCCATGAGACCCAATGCATTGATATTGATCATGAAACCATAATTTAGAAGCAATATTAACCATACAATCCATAAATAATTTAGATTATTGTAAAAAAATAACATTAGGATTATGCAACTTAATAAAATCATGAACAAATTTTTGATGAGCAGAGCTATTCAAACTTCTCACATTCTAGGATATAACAATCATTGACAAGGATTAGCAAAGTGAGAGTCAAGAGGCCTAACCAACCCTGACTCAACCAAGGACTCCCCCTAAATTTTAAGTTTCTCTACGTATTTCTTCCTCCCCACCTTATTAGTCTTTTCAAGGACCCCTTTTTTATAATTCTTCTATTGTATTCCCAACCCAAGACTTTCCTTAGAGCCCTTACCATGTCTTGAGGTGACTAAATCCACCAAAATAGGATCTTCTGACATAGCCTCATCCCGCACTACCATATTGTCCACAAGAGGGATAGGATTACCAAACTCCCCTAAGGATGTCAATGCCAAAGGCTGAACTGAAGATTGCACCACACCATTCTCAATCTTTGAATATGGAATCATAGTGTGGTGAGGGCCCTGCTCAACATCTAAAAGAGCATCCACCTGATCCACGACACCCACCTCTTCCTCATGTTCCAGAACCTGCCCATCCACAAGATGGTCTGTAGGGAACCCAACTTGTTGTTCTAATTCTTCAAGAGCATCAAACCTGTTATGAAGCCCATCTATTTGCCTATCATTTAAAGTTCGCTTCTGCCCCCGACCTTTATTTCTAGATTTGACCTGCTGAAAACCCTCAATATCTTTACCACTATCCTGAATAGGAGCTTTCCCTTTATCATATTTGGGCCCTGAAGATTGAGGCTTAGGATTCATTTTACTCACTACCTTAGGACACTTTTTTTGTAAATGCCCATATTCATGACACAAACAACATCTAAAAGGTAGAGTTTCATAATCAAGCCGCTGGACCCATGAGTAAGACCCAAAATAGATTTCCAAATAATCGGGTAAAGGTTTATTCAAATCAAGCTCAACACATATACGAGAAAAAAAATTACCTTTTTATCCTATGTGAACTACGAAGCCCCAACTGGATTTCCTAGAAGCAATGCAATTGAATGAAGAATATCTCTTATCTAGAGTTCCATAAGTAACCATGGAATCCACACCCATACTAGAATTTGAGACGGGATCTCCTCTGTCGGATTAAAACATGCATGCCACGGTTTGATAAAAAGTCTGACCTGATTATAGAAATACGGACCCCCTTCAAAGACCTTGCAATGATCCACCAAGCATGAAAATACAACCAAAAATAATTATTGGCCCCCATCATAATATCTATGTCTCCCATGGGATTCCAAACATTGCATGCCCAAGACTCCAACACCATAATCAAAACCCAAATACAAAGAAATTTATAAATTAGAGCATGCTTTAGCATGTACTCAATATAATCTGCAATTAAATTAGGTTGAAGAACCAGAATTTGTCTCTCCACAATCTTCTCCAAAAAACCATTCACTTTCTTAGCTTTAAAAAAACCAAGAACTAGAACCGGTCTCTCCATAATCTTCTCCAATAACCATTCACTTTATTAGCTTTAAAAAACCAGATGGGAAAGAACTTCCATCAACCCCAAAACCATCCCCAGATGAGGACTCACCAGACCCCATGAGAGCCTCTTGAAACGATTTTCCATTCACACCAATGGCCCCTCCTAATAAAGCCTTGTCTTTAACAAAGCATTAGAATAGAAAAAATTACAGCCCCAAACTACAAAAATAACCCACCATGAAACTTCAAAAAAACCCCTCATGCACCTCTGCAAACACCCATGCAGCAAAAGAGAACAACAAAGGCACATGCACCAACATGCACACCTCACGACGATACATGCAGGCCCTGCACACCATCCAGAGACCTTGAGCGTCATATTTCCAACTTTTGCATCAAAGCAATGCTAAATTAATAGTAAGGTACAATACAAGTTTTTGAATGTGAAGCAAAACCCTTTTAGTTCATGAATATTATACTATTATTATAGTTGGTTAATTTAACTTATGATATTGAAAGTGCTTGATCATTACATTTTTCTTATCATGCAATAATTAAGTTGCTTCTTAATGAATGCTATCAAGCTAAAGAACAAGGTCCTTGGTCATTAGTAGTATATTTTATTGTTTATTGTAAGTTTTTCTAAAGAAGATAAATGCATTAGTTATAATATATGTAGAGATCAATGTTTTTATTATCATTTAAGGTATTTCTAAAGAAATGGTATTAATAAAATATGTTATCATGAATTTTAAATTAGTTTTTTTCTATCATATTAACTAGTATATGTTAACACTTTTAAAATGGAATTAGGAGTTGATTGAATTCGTTAACTTTCAAGGATGATAACCAAATTTTAATATTGCTAAATGATACACACATAATTGGCAAGTTGATATAGTACTACTTTTTGGTCATCATGTAACATAGGAGATGCCTATTTCAATACCATGTAGTCAATTAAAAATATATGCTAAAACTTTTCATTGTAAAAACAACCTATAAGAATGGAGTTATTATTTAAAAAATAATTATCTATCTATCTCTATATGTGTGCAATCAATGATTTTAAATATATAATAACAATATAAACTCCATCAAAATATTAATGAACATAGGTTATAATTGCATAAAAAAGTTAGCACAAGTTATAGGAAGAAAGGAATTTGTCACTACAAAATAAGATTTGAACCGCATGTATAGTCTACGTATATAGCCATGAGGATACGTAAAGGAAGAAATAACTTACAATAGTGCATAGACCAAGAGCTGAGTGAAAATATATTGAGGGTGGCAACATCTAATTATATATCATGTTTTCTATGGGCTCGAAAAGATTTGAACTTAATATTTAGGAATGTTGATAAGAACATTATTGGCCAAAATGGGTCATCTTTCTGATAAAGAATAGGATTTAGGTCTTAGTCGACATAGAAACCTACCATTTGTGAGTGGGATTTGTTTGACTCTTATATTAGTTTGTGTGGATTCACTATAAACAAAAGATCCATAGAAAAGCAATAATAATGTTATAATTTTATATTTTTACTCTAAATTGAATATAATAAATGTGACAATCAATATGATAATGCTTCATTTACGAAAGAGCGATCAATAAAACAAAAGAAATGATTGTAACAATCAATATAATAATGCTTCATTTACTAGAGAGTCATCAATAAAATAAAATAAAAGAAATGCATATCAACGATAAATATTCAACGTGCATATCTTTCAAAACCATGTGAATAATATAGTTTTTTAAAAAAATAAATAAAAATCATTAAATTGCTTAGTAAATATCTTATTATAATTTTAGTTGTAAACAAATTCCATA
Organism: Wollemia nobilis; assembly: GCA_028583015.1. NCBI lineage: Eukaryota > Viridiplantae > Streptophyta > Pinopsida > Araucariales > Araucariaceae > Wollemia > Wollemia nobilis. Next base: position 217,857 of record JAQPPZ010003242.1, on the reverse strand, counting down.
CATGACTACCTAAGAAGAATCCTAACACGGAACAAGCACATGCTTTAGCTACAAATGTTTTAGAAGTTTATAATGAAGAGCATCCATTTAAAATAACTTCCTTTAACATTGGCCATTGGTTGGGTTAATTGTTACATATCCAAGAGGATGCCTACATGTTTAGCTTCACTTGAAATTCTTAACAGTTAATTTTATGAGTTGCAATCCCAATTCTATAATTATTCATGTATTATTATGCACGTATAGAATCTAAAAAGTAAACAATTAATTATTGTCATTAATATTATCTAGAAAAGAGTTAACATTGTGAAAAAAAAAAACATTGTTTTTGACCGACGTTTACACTAACAACATTGATATTAGTTATTTCTATATTTCTAATTTTTAACTTGTATTAGAAACTCGAATTCAAATTGAATGTTTGTTTATGTATATGACATCTAATAGTGTGTCAAATATATTAAAAAAAAAACGGTTTTATAATGTATAAATACTTTAGTATACGCCTTGTTTTTCCATAACACCTTGTATTATTTTCACCGGTACACTCATTTTTCCTAAATTTAGAGATGTATGCTAAATGATCAAAATGATCATACCCCGCCCATCAACGTATAAACATACTAACTAAAGTCAGACGTACGAGTATTTGGCTTATACATATCAATCGAGAATTTTTTTGATGTTGTATAAGTTAAATTCCTTGGTGAATTTCGTACATTAGCTAACAATTCTGCGAACTGGGGTGCTCTAGAGAGAATAATTAAAATCAGAATGATAATTATTTGGGTTATAGACACATACTTTGAACTTACGTAGTGTTAAATAAATTGCACTCCTCTATGAATTTGGTAGATTCTCATAACAACTCAGCGAAGTGGGATCCTTCACTTATTTGATAAAACAAAGATGCCACGTGGATGTTTTTATGTGTCTAATTTACGTATATTAATTAACTTTTTAAGATATAAAATTTAAAGCGTATCTAATCGCTGGTTAGAGAAACAGAAAATAAATAAACAGAATTATTTGTATAGTATAAAAAAAACCCGTTTCCGTCCTCCATTATTAATGATGACCACTATAAAATATAATTATAATTAAAATAAGTCAGATTTCTAAAAACAGATTGTAGGAGGATGGCAACCGAGGTGGAGATGGGGGAAGAGGGGAGACCGCCAGAGGAGTGTGTGCAGAACGGAGCTGTCACGGGGTCCGTTGAAGGTGATAGGTTTTTGGCAGTCAAAAATTTGAAAGTAGATGTTTTCACGGGTGTTGTGGATGGTCGAACGCAATCATACCGTGATGCTGTGAATGGCGGTCAAAACCCAATGACGAATGAAGGTGGAAGGACTAAAAGTTTCAAGGATGTTGTGGAGTGCAGGGTTCAACGAAATATCCCCGTTGATGTCGTGTTCACCATGAGTGGTAAGGATACTTTGGCCTATTCTGGAAAGGTTAAGTTGGTTCCTAGCGCTGCCATGATTAATGTCTTGTGTTCTGAACAATTGAGGTTGAAATTTGTCTCTATCTTCTTTGTGGCTTTGAATAATGAAATATTGCCATCACGTCGTTACTTTGATGACTGGGTTAACAACGTGTGGGGTAAACGGTTAGGTGTTTCTGTCTCCATGTGTCGTATGGTGCAAAAAGGGCTTTATCTGGTCATGTTTAAATCCGTCGACATGCAAAGGCGAGTGGTTGCAAAACAGTTCTAGAATGTTGGGAAGACGGTGTTTCGGGTTGTTGCTTGGTCACCAAAAATTTTAACTGAGGAAGTTTTTTCTATTTCATACCCGAGATGGGTTGTCGTGAGGGATGTCCCTCTGGTCTTATGGTCTTTTTTGCCTCAGGTATTGAATCTGTTTGGCCATGTCTTGCGGGTGGAAGAGACTAGCAGTGTCCTGTCTCACATGCATGCTAGGGTTTTGATTTCCCTGTACCCTGGTGTGGATTTTCCCGAAGAGATTGAGATAGACTATGGGGAGTTTTCATTATCCTGTAAATTGGAACTGTTGGGTGGGGTAAATGCATGTTTTATATGCAGAAAAGAGGGACATGTGAGGAGGAATTGTCCTGTTTTAGCTAACAAAAAGAAGGTTTTTTCTAGGGTTTCTGTCCCCCTGAGTAATAATATTAATTCTGGATCTAATACAGGGCATAATAAAAATTTTGATGGCTCTGGGAGCAAAGTTTCGATGGTTCCTGAGCAAACTAATAACTTTGTGGTTAATGCTAACAAGGTAAATGAGCAAATAGCTCCGGGTGAAAGTATGGTTATTGAAGTGGGTGTGGGTAGCAGTGGCCACCTAACATGCTTGGCTGAACCAAATGGGTTGCAGCCCTCTCCTACCCCTGTGGCTGGGGAAAATGGAAGCATTCAGTCTAGTATTAATATGATCAATAATGACATTATAAGTATCCCCATTGATGCCTGCACTAAACATAATGCCCAACAATTGGCGTTGGCTTCTATTCGTAGTAGAGCTTTGGAAAGGCAGAAAAATAATCAGGGTAGTGGTAACTGTGAAGAAGGTTCTAATGCTGAGGTTTCGGACTCCGAAACAATTCCTAGTAGTGAATATTCTGATTCATTAGATGAGAATTTGTCTAATGGCAGATTAGAATTGGATGATAAGGTCTGGTCTAAAGTTACCAAAAAAAAGAGGAAAAGAGTTAATGTCAAGGATAGTAAAGGTAAATCTTTAAAAAGTGCTAAAGAACTAGCCAGGGCTGGTTCTTCTCACCCTAATTCTGGACATGGTATTTAAATGCATGAGCTGGAATGTCAGGGGTCTTGAGTCCCCGGACAGAAAATATTTTGTCAAGAATCACATCAAAAATTTGGGTTATTTTGATTGTATTTTGTTGCAAGAGGTTAAGGCAGCTGGTTTTCAGTTACAGTCTGCTCTGAATGTTATTTGGCGTAATGCTAAGTGTTTTTATACCAATCATGTTGAAGGGAGGGGAGGAACTATTATTTTGCTTTCTCCCTTATGGGCTGCTCATGTTATTGAGTCTGGTCACTCTCCATGTGATACTGCGGTCTGGGTTGTTTTAGAGCACAATGGTGTGCAATTTGGTGTCTGCTCAATATATGCTGCAAATGATTACAGAGATAGGTGTTTTCTATGGAACTGGTTATTACATTTACCCAATATCCCTTGGTTGTTCGGAGGGGATTTTAATATGATTGAAAACCAACATGATAAAGCAGGTGGTAACAAATTTGATTGGAAGGGTGATGAGAAAATATGGTGGAATAGTTTTAAAACTCACTTTAATATTTTTGACCCTTTGCAAGATCATAGTAGCAACCAAAATGAATTGTGGTTTACTTGGTGTAATATGCAACAGGGTGATAACAGGATTTATAGTAGGCTTGATAGATTTTATGGTTCTCATCCTTTCTTTAATTTTGATCATGTAAATAATGGCAGTAAGATTTCAGTGCATCCCTCTGTCTGCTCTGATCACTGTTCTATTGTGGCACATTTGAGATTTCATGAAGATAGGCATGAGAACAAGAACTCTCAATGGAAATTTAACTTGAATGTCTCTCTTCTGGATCTTCCAGATTGCTTGGAGGTTGTTTTCACTCTTAAGGAAATTAATAGATTTAAACTCAGTAAGGAAAGTGCTATAGTTAGATGGCAGTATAATGTTAAGGGATGGAAAACTCTTTTCCAGTCCATTGGTAAAAAGAGAGCTTATGAGCTCCGATGTTATGAGAAATATTTGAGACAACGAATGTGGTTACTTGAACATAGTATCCAGGGGCAGCCTAATAACATGGAAATATTGACAGAACTTGTAGAGGTTAAAAATGAGCTCAGTCAATTAGAAAATAAGAAGATTCAGGGACAGAGGGTACGTGCTAGGCTACATTGGCTTAATTATGGTGACAAAGGCTCCAAGTTTTTCTTTAATATCCTTAGAGAGAAAGTTGTTAAGGAAAATATTGTTAGTATATCAGATGGGCAGAATTTGGTTTTTGATGATGATAAAATTATGGATCTGTTCTATCAATTTTATAAAAACTTATTCACTTCTGAAGATAATAATGACAGAATGAAAGAAAGAGAATTTTGTTGTAAGCTAATACCTAAAAATATTTCTCAGTCTGAAGCTGACATGTTGAGTCAACCAATTTCTAAGGAGGAGATTGCTAAGGCTATTATGGCCATTAACAGTGATAGGGCTCCTGGTCCAGATGGTATACCCATTGAATTTTACAAAAAGAATCTGGAATGGATTTGTGAGGACCTCCGACAAGTCTATGCTGAGGCTATTGGTAGAGGCTCCTTGGGTTGTGAAATTAATTATGGAGTTATTAGACTCCTTCCCAAAAGGGGTGATAAAACTCTAATTAAGAACTGGAGGCCTATAACTTTATTGAATGTCTCCTATAAAATTATGGCTAAGGTTTTGGCTTTAAGACTGGTTAATTTACTCCCTAAGTTCATCAATCCTACCCAAACTGGGTTTGTTAAAGGAAGATATATCTTAGAAAATCTTATCACAGGATGGGAATCTATGCATTGGGCCAAGGCTTCAGGTCAAAATATTGGTATGATCCTTCTTGATTTTGAAAAATCTTATGACCGTGTGGAATGGAATTACATTATCAGTGCTTTGTTGGCCTTTGGCTTTCCTCCTGAATTTTGTAATATGGTTAACACTCTTCTGGCTGATGCTAATGCTTGTATAGAGATTAATGGAGCTATTTCTGAACCTATTTTTTTACAAAGATCAATACGGCAGGGGTGTCCCTTGGCTCCTTCATTGTTTGTAATTGCTAATGACCTGTTATACTATCTGCTCAGGGATAATACTTTTAGTCCTAATATAAAGGGTATTATTCTACCCAATAATATGGAGCTTATAAATATGCACTTTGTTGATGATACTTCTTTATTTGTGAAATTAGATGAGGACAATTTTGTTTCTCTGTTCTCTAAGCTTAACCTGTTTTGTAATGCCTCGGGTGCTAAGGTTTCTGCTTCTAAATCTATGATTTTGGGATGGGATTATGATCCTCCGAGTTGGCTTAGCAGATTTGAAATGCAGTGGCATGGTCCTTCTTCCCAAGTCAGGTATCTTGGGATTCCTTTTGCTGTTGAGCCAGATCTTAAAAATATGTGGCTTTGGGTGAAGGAAAGAATTATTGCTAAACTTGATAAATGGAAGAAAAGGAACTTGTCCTTGGCTGGCAGATTACAGGTTTGTCAAAAAATTCTTTCTACATTCACTGTCTATTTTTCATCAGCTTGGCTTTTCAGCTTGTATCAAATTAATTTGATCCAGAAGTATATTAAGCAGTTCCTCTAGGCTGGTAACTTTGTTGGAAAAAATATTCACTCAGTTAAGTGGAGTTGGTGTGTTGTTAATAAGGCTATGGGTGGGTTGGGTCTTACCAATCTAAGGCTGCAAGGTGTTGCCTTGGCTTCTAAATGGATTGCTAAATGCATTTCTGGCAATGAACCATGGAAGGTGCTTACTAGATATAACATATGCAATGTTGTCCCTAAAAGGGCCCAGTTCTGGAAAAATCTATCTTTTTTGGATATTTTGGTTGGCTCCTTTGATGCTAGACCTGCTGGTTCTACTATTTTCCAAAGCATTTGGAAGGCCTGGACTACCGTTAGAAATAAGATCTGTATCAATTCTGGTAATAAAACTAATAATGATGTGCATCTGTTAAATCAGTCTTGCTGGTGGAATTTGTCTTTCAATAATACTAAGCTTGCCAGATTGAGGGGCTGCTCTGCTAAGGCTTGGTCTGTGAATGGTGTAAATACTTTTAATGATATTATGAATAATGGTGTGCTCAAATCTTGGGAACAACTTAGTGGGGAGTTTGGTCTGCCCAGCTCTCACAGGAGAACTTATACTATTTTGTCTGCCTCCTTCAATAATTTGAAGAATCCAAAATTTGTGGTTTCTGAACAATGTTATATGGATAAGTTGTATTGGTTTGATGGCTCCAAAATGTGTGATATTAAATCTAAATCCATCTACAGGCTTCTTACGGATACTAATGACATTTTTGATCATATTAATACTAAGTGGCCGCTTTCTCTTTCTCCAGCGCAGGGTCAGAAGAGGATGCAACATATCTGGTCCAGTTTTCTTGAACCAAAAAAAGCGTGTTTTAGGTGGCGTCTGCTGCTCCACAGGCTTCCTTTATCCTCTGATCCTAAGGCTGCTATATATTGCTCCATTTGCAGGACTCCTGAGACATTGAATCATATCTTTTTTGAGTGCCTTTATGCTAAGGAATTGTGGTTATCTTTCTTTCATAATCTGCAGGGGTGGAATGTTAATTTGGATCATATTAAGCAACAAATTCTTCTTGGTTACATTCCTCATATGAAACCATATTTCAATATGTTTTGGTTGTTACTTTCTTCTGAAATTTTATGGATAATATGGAAAGCTAGGAATGAAGATTGTTTTCAGAACAGGCCAAGGCACCTTACTGGGTCTCTTAGGAGACTCAATCAGCTTTCTGTTTTGTTTCAGGTGGGGAGAAGTTTGCAGGTTTCCAAGGTCAAGCTAGCTCGCCTATTTAATGTCATTCAGAATTATGATCTTGTTGATAGTTGCACTGAGGAAAAGAACGCAGATATGTACAACTATTACTATTTGCTTGCTCAGAGATGTTATTGTATATTTGTACAGAAATATAATGAAACTGCAAATCTCATATGATGTACAGTATGTTTCTCTCTTCGAGAGGAGTTAGTTGTTTTAGGTGTCTTCTCTGAATCTTGGACATATTATATATGATGTAATTTTCTTCTGCTGATCTTTAATATTCAGTTCTACTTTTCAATTAAAAAAAAAACAAATTGTAGAACTATTCTGAAATTTCTATAAAACATAAGAGCATCATATGTAACTCAGCATGTGAAAAATATTTATAATTGAACTGTTACTATGCAAGGTGGAAGTAATCTAAAATATCCACATGCAAAAATAGTTGGTGACACTTATTTTAAGTCTTTCACTCTGACTCTAGAATAATAACTAACATAATTTGCAAAGGTAGATAAACCACACATATTTAGCTTCTACGAATTGAACAATGCTAAAATTAACTAGACAATCCAGAACTACTCTTGATAATAACTATTCTCAAGCTAATTCTAAGAAAAAACCACACAAATTTAGCTACTACGAATTGAAAAATGCTAAAATTAACTAGAAAACCCAAAATTACTCTTGAGAATAACTATTATCAAGCTAATTCTAAGCAAATACAATTCTCTCTTTTTGCAAAGCTTACTACAGGTTGTGCAACTGCAACAACAAGGCTAAAGCAACAGGTGGGGTAGTATGTCAATATTAGTATCCTACCAAGAATGACATTGATATGAATGCTCGATCTCATGCCTATGTAGTTTGTATGACCAATTGACCTCTCGAGACATCGTATATGTCTTAGCCCCACTTTAACTATGGAACCTCTAATAGGTATTCAAAGGATCCTCCAAACATTCTTTAAAGTCACAATCATCTCCCAATGTAATGGTCTTAAAGTGTCATTTTTTTATTAGTTTTGCCATTAATAAATGGTCATAGGACATCTTTCACATAATTTTTATTTACAACAAGCCTATCTCCCTTATAAGGTCACTACTTGTGTCATCTGTAATCTATTGTATACAACCCAACAACCACAAATGTCTCTCACATGGCTCCAACACCTTTGGAATCTTTTGCACACATAAAATGATACAAATAAGTCATCACTTGCACATAAAAAGTTATTTTTATCATTTTAAAAATCTTAACAAGTGCTTTCTAATAAGTATAAACACTTTAATACTATATTTCAACACCATTTTAAGCATCCATGGTAAGACAAAATGACCAAAAATGACAACCTAGTCTAAAAGCCCTCAAAAGTCAAAACAAACTACACCACTAGAAAGTACTCAAAAAAATGGTTTCCAACAACTATAAACATGACCAGGTTCCAAGATCATTTGGTGGCCAAAATCACATGTGTAGAAATATCATCCGAGCACAAAAGTATCATATGGGCACAAAGATGTTGTATTGGCATAAAAATGTCGTATGGGTGTAAAAATACAATAAGAACACAAAAAATATATATGAGCCACATAGACATAATTTAAGAAAATAATAACAAATTGAAATAAAAAAATTATAATAAGCATGATTTTTGAAAACTTTCCTTGGGCTCTAGCTATCGTCACTAGATACATCCTCCACTCCATGCCTAATATACCTTCCCCGAACCATCATCATCAAATGTGACCTCAATATCTTCCTTTACTAACTCATACTCTCATCCTACTCCTCTCTCTCTCCTATAGCAAAAACTCAAATGAAGATAATGCAGACCTCCTTTTATACCACCATTTCCATCCAAATAAAATTAATATTCAAATTCAAAATAAATTCAATGCACATACAAATATAAATTAAATTCATGTCAAATTTAAATTAAAATAAAAGGAAATTTAACTTAATCCACCAAACCTTTCAAATAAAACAAAAAATATCTAAAAATAAAAACCTTAATAGAGACCTTCAATTGTATTATAAAAAATGATGTTACATATTTTTAGTTGTCATGCTTCACCAATTTTTCACCTTAGCAATTCAAGGGGGCATACCTTACATAGATACTCGAACATGACACATTTTATTCAACACATTACAATTAATTAATTCATAAACAAGCACCCCAAAAATGACACCTCTTTATAGCAAAATTATGAAATTGAAGCTTTTGAAGCATCCATTAAACAACGAGCACTTTAAAAAGGTAAAATATAGACATCCAATTTTACTTTTTTGAAATATCTATAAAATTTAGAGGTAATTTGGATATTTTTTGAAATATTTAATAAAATATTTTGAACGAGTAAAAACACAACTATGTTTGACAATAATTTAACCCTTCAAAATGCCTTGAAATGAAATTGTTGTGTTGCAAAAATATCACTATGGTTTTGTGAGCATACAACAATTTTGACCAATTACAAATTTTATTGATATTCAATATTTTTATAGACATTCATAATTTTTTTGAGCCCTCAACAGTTTTTTAAAAGAACTATCAAAACATTAGTTTTGGTGGCACGACTCCCAATCATCACTGGTTCCATTAGATTTACATGCAATCAATTGAATCTTATGTTTCTTATCTAAACTACTAATCAAAGGCAATTGACTACCCAATCCACCTCCCATTCAGTCTATTCAACTATAAATAATGTAGTTAACTCCATGGAAGACTAAGCTAACTATCCCACCAGGACATGTAATTGGCCTAAATTGGGCACATCACCTCCTTGAACTACACTTGACAAATATCCCCACACACACCAGTGGTGGAGTTTCTAAATATGGTTTTCTTATCTTAAATCCCCACTTGGGATGCAAAAAAGGGAAGTCAAGAATTTTGTGACCAAATTTCTAAGTTATTCTATGAATTTTGCAAGAGGCAAAGACATTCTAGGAGTATTATTCTATATTTATAATTTTTATTTTGCAATTAAATGCAGAGGAAGGCATCACCAGGGGTTTTGGAGATAATGTTCTTATCCACATGGGCTAGCATCTAGAATACATTCAATTATTTATTTTCTATAATTTTAATCTATAATCTTGGTTGTTGCTTTCTTTATTTTCAATGTTGTATTGCTTTGCATGATTTTATTATCACAAGGTTTTTAATTTTTTTAAAACCTTAAGTGGGAAGGTTGGGGCTTAATCCTTTTATAAAGTAAGTTTACTACCTTTGATTAAATAGATAGGCCCTATTCATTTTGATTCAAATTTATATTTCATAGGTTTCTCCTTTACGGGTTGTAGTTTTATAGGTTACTCTTTTACATGTTGCTACTTCGCAAGTTTCTATTTTATAGTATATTATTTTGAAGATTTTCTATCCATGGGTTGATAATTCCTACACTTTTGACCCATTTTAGCATTTTTAATCCTTATGCAATGTTTTTGACCCCTATCCATATCTTTTAACACCTATCTAGTATTTTCAACCCTTTTAATGTCTTATATTCCTATCTAGCTTTTGTATCCCATGTCCAACATTTTTTATCCATGTCCATCATTGATTATCTTTTTTAGATTTTTTGGCTTCTTGCTATATTTTAGACCTTAACACAACATTTTTGCATAGTCTCAAGAAATAGGTCCAAATTCTCATCTCTATTTCACTTTCATTCTAAATAGGTTTACTTTAATCTACTCTCAAATTTTAAGGTATTCAAATAGCTTTTGTGTAAGCCAAAGGAAGTTGGAGGTCAAGGAATTATAGAAACAACAACAAACAACCAAGCTCTAATGGCCAAGTTGTATTGAATATGGCTAACTCATTAGGAAAAAATTTATATCCTAGCATTGGAAGATAAACACTATCCTTCACAAAATACATAAGATATTCCTTATCTTTCAATAACAGGAGAGGGATCGAAGATCAAAAAATATATAAATATATAGGTATCACTTATCAAATAAGGGCCATATTGGAAAGTGGGATATGGAAGGAATGCTAAAATATGGGAATATTCATGGGAATTTTTCTCCAATAATTGATTAATACCCCCAGCAAACAAGCCTCAAAGAAAAATTTCAAATGAAAGGGTGGTATCTTATAGGCCAATATTTTAAACCACCAGATCAACAATAGACCAATTTTGGTCAATGGAAAGTCCTAAAGGAGGGACTAAGGGAAGAGTGAATTGAGGATAAAAGATAACTAAAAGAAATATTAGATGGAAGGATGTGGCCAAGAAGGAAAGGACATAATCATCTAGCTAGGGAGCATAGCCAATTATGAATTTACATTGTCAAATAAGGTTACAGAAACATTATCCACAACACTCAAATTGATCCATAGCCCTCTTGGTTCAAATTTAGGCAACCCAAAGTATGGACAAAGATAAATTGCTTTCTGTGGTTGGTTCAACTAAGTATATTATGAATCATGATAGCTTGAGGACACGTGAATTTATTAGACCAAAACAGTGTATAATGCGTCACCAAGAGGAGGAAACAATGGACGACCTCCTTTTTGTGTGCCCCTAGGCCTAAATAGTATAGATTTGGTGGTATAATATTTTTTTTGGTCATAAATATTGATTCCCATAAAGAACAACTTTTGGGACTATTGGAATACCAATAGATTCAAATCAAAGACCTTGAAGATACCTTGGTATTTGGTTTTGCATTTCATCTACTAGTAACTTTGGTTGGAATATAATAGTAGGATTTTCAAAGAAGAATTTAAACCAGAGGAAATAATTCATGGAATTTTAATTAAAAAACTTTTATAGATGACGTAAGCTAGAACTTAGGACTCTCAAATGACAAAGGATGATGCAGATATATAGACACAACTCCATAAGCAACTGCAATATGAAAAATAAGAAAGAAAGGTAAGAATAGAAAGGGGGATCTATATATTTAGGATGATGATCAGAGATTCAGAATGAGAGGATGAAAGGAACACCTTAAGAGGTCATCTAGCAGGAATTGGAACATCCAAAAGTTAGATAGTCAAAGAAATAAACTTGAACCACATTTTGAGCATTGCCAAGAAAGACAAGTCATCCAAAATAAAAGTATAAATTGCATTTTATTTAATAATTTTTTAACATTTTTCTAAAAAAAAGGTTTTATGTGCATCTGTATAGATGGATATTAATCTCAAGTTACAAATTTCTAAATCTTATGGTTAATGATAAAATGTCATTTATTTAGCAATTGTCTACTTCTTGATAGGAATAATATTTATAAATGCATATCTTGGATAATGGTTAGTTTCCTAATGGAATTTTATGTTATTTTTATATATTTTTCTTATGAAGAATATAAGAAAAAGAAGCATCTTATTAACCATCACAAAATAATTTCATTATTTTTGTCTTGTTTGATCAAATATTAAGTTGGATTCGCATAATATTGCATAGGTTGCACTACAATTTAATATTTCCAATTTATTATTTTGAAAAAAGAAAGAAAGAAAGAAAGGAAAAGTACTTAGTTGTATTTATTTAGCATACAAAGAATGTATATTTGTATCTTTTATATAGCTATTGGTTTCCTTTACAATATGTGTGTTATTAGATTTGTAGGACAAAAAAAACCTATTTTAAAAATAAGAATTGAAACCAAGGATATAAAGAGATTATCCATAAAGTGCTTGAGCATTATCATTTCATAATATTTGATTTTAATATGGATATGCTCTAATTTTTTTTTCTCTGTCTAAAAAAATCATTAAATTTGGGAATTAAAAAATAAAAAGAAAAAATAAAACTAGGATATTTCATTAAATTGCATAATAAGGAAACAAAATATCTTATATTCATGAGTCATCTAAAATCTCAAAATTCAATCCCAATGCTAGAATTTGTTTGAGAAATCTTTGCACCCTTGCTCAAAAAGAAATGCATTTTCTTTTAATTTTGTAATTTCCATTTTAGCCTTGTAGTTTTTGAAAGAAATAAAAAGGACATATAGGTTAGTGTTAGCTTTGGATGCAACATGTAATGGGATATAGTGATCACAAGATGCCGAATAATATGAAATAAAGTAAATATATGAGATGAATGAAAATACTATAAACAAAAATGATGGAGATGTTTACAAAATAGCTCTAGAGAAAATTAACATGTCATGAATAGAGGTATTTATCAATAATGGCCATTGAGCATATCACACTCCATCATATTATATCACACCATTCTAGTCTACTCTAATTTCTACTACTATATAATGCTCTATACCTATGGCCATTTATATAGGAAATAGGTTGCTTGGCAAACACTCTACCTGGCTATGCAAGGGACAACTTGCACATATACAACTTGCACTTTGATACTTGTCCATTTATTACATTGCATGAAGTAAATAGATAACTTTTCCCTAAAGTAATCTAATGTCCAAGTATGTACCAAGAAAGGTACATTTACATGATCCAAATGATGTAATATATTCTATTTCTAATACCCAATGTATTACATTATTTGGATACTGAAGACTTTATTATTCAATGTGGATCTTCATCCTGTCCTTGAGATTATGGTTCTTCTTTATTTTCTACAACCTGTTCAAGAAAGTGATTAGTATCTTCATGATCTGGAATTCTTGTTGAAAGAGATTTGATTTCATAATCATATATCAATTCTTCTAGTTTTTCATTTTATTCTATCCTCTGAGCTAGATGTCCTTTCTTATTTATTTTTCAATACTCCCATTAAGGGTAACTTGTTGGACGCTAAAATTGTTGTTGATGACAATTTTGATATTTTCATTCTTGAAATTGGTTCTCATTGTTCATATTATTTCCTTGATTCTAATTTTTGGGATTGAACCTACAGTAGTTGGTGCTATGGCTTTTTTTCCTGCATATCTAACAATACCTATTGTACCATGCTTTCCATCCTTTTGATGAAGTAGCAATGTTTCCTATGGATTTTATTTAGATTTCAATGCATTGTTAGACATTTCATATCTACCTATATTTTCCACTTCATACTCCTATATAATATTGATTAACTCATGAAAAAAATATATTTACATAGAACTTTTAAAGATGTTACCAAATTATTATAGCTATCTAGAAGTGCTATCATCGTTATTTGAGTAAGAAGTTCATCTTTGATATTTTCTACATTCCTTATGAATAGTTCTATGCTTTCTCCATTATTCAATTTTAATGAATGAAGTTGAGTTTGAATATGGAGAATGGTTACCTTATACTTTACTTCAAAAAAATTCTCTAGGCTTGTCCATGCATCTAAAGATGTTTTTGCAGAACTGATAAAGGGTTGTATTTCATCAGTGATAGAAAATGTTATTATCATTAGAGCCTCTAAATCATTTTCTATGAACTTTTAGATTTCAATATCATCTGTGGTAGGTATTTGTGTTTTCCCCTTGATAATATCCCATAATTTTTCATATAACAAAGATAGCTTTCACTTTATTCTTCCAACAAAAATAATTTTGACCCTTGAGTAATTATGATTCTACTAGGAAGAATTTGTTTGAAGACAATAAATTCCCTAATATCAATCCTTAGTTTTTATAGAATGCCTTATGACTCCCTAGTATGCTATGGATAAGATATAGTGATTTTGTAAATTATATTTCAATATTTGATTGATTTTGTAAGGTTTTGTAAAATACAAAAATCAACTCTTATTATCCCTTATTGCTCCCATTGAACTAAGCATTGTTCCCAAATTTTAAGGAGATTATAATTTTTGATCTTTTGTCTCCTTTTGATAAGTTTGAGATAATAATTTTATGAATATCCAACCTTTGAGAAAACTATGATAAACCTCTCTTTCTAAATAACATTTTGGGAATTAGGTTTAGTGTATCTAATTTTCCAAGTAATTAATTTGTTGTAGTAGCCCTTATGACTCCCTAGCATTTGGATAAATTAGACCACAATAATATTTGCAAATAATTATTAATTATTTCAATAGAAACCCTTATTAATCCTAGGTTTTATATTTCAAAAATTATATTTATTTGATAAAGTATTCCCTTTGATGATGGATTTCAATTATTTAAATTCCATCAATTATAACCTTATAACTCCTGAGGAAATAAATCACATAAGAATAGAAATCAAACATTACCTTTCACCAAGCAATATATGATGTTGTTTGCTGAGAAGCTAGGGCTGCAGTATTTACATAGATATCTTGAATGCTATGAATGTACCCTTCAGTGGAATTGATTGGAGCTTTAAGAGTTCCAAAATTAGTGCTTATTGGTCTCTTCCTTTGACCTCGCTTGGATTGAGCATTGAAGGATCTAACACCTTATTTCCATGATATAATTTTGCCTTGTTTGTGCAGATAGCGACATGATAAACGACAAAATGAAAATTGCTTATTGACCTCAATCGTTGATGTCCTTAATATAGAGAAGCTTCTTATCTAAAGTTTCAAGTGGCACATTCATTTTATTTCGAGCACTTGAGGAGAGTTTGGTGTAAAATAAATGTTTGTCTTTTTTTTTGTAACATATGAGTGTTATGATATTTAATAAAAAAATTGGTCTTCTAATGAACAAGTATATCCCATACACTCAATGCACTAGCTTATTCGTGTAACTCCTTTCTTGAAGATGATATCTCTCTTGACTTGAGCGTTAGGGTTTTCCTTTGGTGACAAGTGTCACTTTCTTCCCTGCATGGATGTCCTCCCTTTCACTGGTTCAAGAAAACTTTTTTGGAGATGCTTTTAGATTCAAAAATAACCAACTCTTTTTTTGTTCACCTACACTATTTTTATTTGGGATATGGAGTAATAATATCAAGGATTTGAATATCGATTTCTTCCATGAAACTCTAATGGTGCTTCACTTTTTTATTTCTTTCTTACTTGCAAAAATCGTCCCTTTGTAGATGATATTGCTCTTGATTGAAGTTGTTTTTCCATTTGTTTTTGTATATTGTATCTTCTAGGTTCAGTCATTCAGGATGTGAGGAGTAGGAGACCTTTGATTGGATCCCTAAGCTAAGCTTGGATTGCTACTAGCATACGACCACTTTCGGATAGTTTTTCTAGCAAGTGTAGTGCATTTGGGGCAACTTTAAATCTATATTTCTCCCTATATAACCAAATTAGAATAGTGCAATATAATGTAAAATAGTTTTTATACAAAATGTCCTTATTGCACCTTCTTTTGCACTCCTCTTTTCAAATCTGAAATTCTAATTTTGAGGTATAATCATGAGTGCAATATAGGGGTTTTGAGGTTGTCTCTTTTATTAGACACCTTCCACTTTTTTCTTGAACATTTATAAATGGATCCATGATTATAAAGACTTGATGAAAGATCTCTTTTCACTGTATTTTTCTACATTGTTTCTTGTGTTTTAAACTTGAGACTCACCAAGTCTAGTTAGAGGCTTACTTTGATGCTATTTTGGTGGTTAATTTCTTCTCCAATGCTTGGAGTATTGAGCTGATTTTGTGACTTCCTAAGGCCACCCAAATTTACATATAACTATACACTAATAGTGTCTTTAGACACTTTGACAAATTCTATTTTTGTGTCCTTCTGACGAACACAAACAATAATTGTTTTTTGAGAGAAATAGTGCAAATCTAATAATATTTTACTTTTAATTCGCTAACAATATCACATTATCACTCCAATAAACTCTTAAAAAATAATGCGCCTAATCAATCTACTACAATTAATCAAGAATAATCTGAAATGAATCTTCAAGAATTATTCTACAATTTCTTTAAAAGCAAGGTAATAGGAGTTAGTCTTCTTTTTATTTTCCAAAGTAGATGATAGGTAGTTTATAGATAGTTTGAGATTCTAAAATCTAATCAACTCCTAAAGTGCAAATGAACCTTAAATAAGTTTTTATTTTTGCACTTTTTAAAGACTCTAATTCAACTCTCCTTTTTTGTAACTTCAATCTAGTTAAGGTGCTTAAAAAAATCTAATAAATAATCCACTTAATGAATCTACTTGCACCAACAGTTACCTAATTTTTTTAAAAGTTTTTTTTGCCACCTCTATAGAGGATGTAGATCTTGGTGTCTATGATCACCAAGTTACTGCCTTGAGTAAAATCTTGCAGCTCTCTATAGGCTTCCTTGAACAACTTTGTCTTCATAAAAAGATGGTCTCCCTTTCACGAGCCTATAATGTTTGGTTGCTTTTTCTTCTCTTGAAGTCTCATCCTTTTTGCTATAGATATGAAGATATATTTGATTCCAAAGTGGTGCCTTCCTTCTATGAAAGGTAATCTTCAAGTCTCTTGGATTTGGTAGGCTTCTTCTATCTGAATCTTCTTTCAAGCTTCTTTTTGAATTCTGACTTTAAATAGGATCTTCTTCTCAAGATTTTATATTTCTTGAGCTCTTCTAAGATTTGATACTTATCAAATTATTCTCCTTGGGCTTATCGTATGGTGAAAATTGTACCAAATCTTTCACTATCTCCAATAGTGAATTTCTTTAATGAGTTCTCTTTGGAACTCCATTGATGAATTGTTCAGTAAGGCTCTCCAAGCCTTTTAACTAGATGCTCGTAGAGACCTCTCCAAGATCTTTGATCTTACAGCTTTTTTTGGTCTTCCTTGAGACCTTATCTCCAACCTTATACTTCTAGAAGTTTTGGTGGTGATATCGTATCCTGGATCTCTGATTTTGTTGCCTCTATATTGAAGTAGGACTCTCCTAGTCCTTCTTCATTACTGAGATCATATCCTGATATTTTTTCTTTAGATGCTGGATTGATTTTGAAGAATATACTCATCCTAAAATTTTTGTAGGATGTTTTACCAACTCACTGAATCTTCATGTTCCCACAACAAAATATTAGTACTAAAATCTACTTCTAAATTAGATACTTTTTTCTGAACTGTTCTTCATGATCAAGGCTTTTGTGGCCTTTTTCAATATCAAGATTTATGTGGCATTTTTTAGTACCAAGGCTTCTATGACATTTTATTTAAGGTTTCTATGGCCTTTCCTTCTAGATCAAGGCTTCTATGGAATTTTATTATGGATCAAGGCTTCTATGGTATTTTAAGGCTTATATGGACTTTTCTTCTTGTGAAGTTTCTAATCTAGCAATGGATATCTCTTGTCTCCCAACTTCACCATAATTCTTCTCCAAAAGTCTCTTCTATAGTATTCTTCTCTTGTGGTAACTAATATATGCACTATAAATACACTTCAACCTTCAGGAAACAAAGTTGAAATCTCCTAGATTTTTGTTGTATGAGGTGTCCTAATCACCTGAGAATTAATTATCTACAATAAAAGAAAATTCAGGTCAATTTTTCTAGATCTCTTAGATGAGCTTCACTAGTTGATTCATCAAACTAGTGGATCAAATACCGAGTCCTAGTGTTCACAAGTTTTCCCTTGAAAATATATGGAAAGACTCTAGCCATATGGAATATTAGTATTCCAAAATTTGAGATTTCTTATACTCCTAACTTGTGGCTCTCCTTAATTCTACCACCTAGACTATTCTAAGATTTTTTTATAATTACTTATCCAATGGCACATCAGGAAGACAAAAACTTAGGGTCAATGATAATGGTGGTTTTCCTATTGACCTATCATGGCTCTGATACCACTGTTAGCTTTTGATGCAACATGTAATGGGATATAACAATCACAATATGTAGAAGAATATGAAATAAAGTAAATCTAGAAGATGTTTAAAAATACTATAAATAGAAATGATGGATATGTTTACAAAATAACTCTAGAGGAAATTAACACTCCATGAATAGAGATACTACTCAAGAATGAGCGTTGAGCATATCACACTACATCAAATTATATCACACTGTGACATCACACCACTCTCGTCTACACTACTTCCTACTTCTATGTTATGCTCTATACATATGGCCCTTTATATAGGAAATAGGTTCCTTGTCCAACACTCTACCTAGTTGTGCAAGGGACAATTTACACATACACATCTTGCACATTGACACTTGTGTATTTATTACATTGCATGAAGTAAATAGATAAATCCCCCTAAAATAATCTAATGTCCTAAGTATGTACCAAGAAAGGTACGTTTACATGATCCAATTGATGTAATATACCCTATTTCTAACAGTTAGAAAGTTTGGCTATTGAGCACTGACAAGCAGTATGCCATCGTCTTTTCGGTCATAGTTGTTCATATAAAAATGTTAGATATATACAAATTAAATAAACAAAACATAGATTTAAGACAATATATAAACAATGCTAGCTTTAAATTTTTTGAAGGACAGCATCACTAATCACAACAGTCCCTCTACGCTAACAATATGTCAAATATATAGTAAAAATACCAATTAAAAAAACAAATATGTGTTCGCATTCTTACACTATAATGCCTTATGTTTTTTTTTTTTTTCACTGTTTATGATGGCTAAATTTACAAACACAGTAAATGATCCATATCCCACCCATCAACATACAAACATTAGAATTAAAGTCGAAATTATGAGTCTTCCTTACATCGATCATGGTTTAATTTTTAATGTTAAATTCATAAGTGGATTTTGTACATTATCTAATATTTCATCCAATTCAAGTACTTTGAAGAGAAGAATTAAAGTCAGAATGATGAGTATTTGGATTAAACACATCAATCGTTTAACTTACGGTGTTAAGTAGATTCTCATAACAACTCAGCAAAGTGGGACGATTTACTTATTTGATCAATTTTTCCATTCAAGAAGTTGAAGTTTCTCAGACCCAGTGTGAGTGTTCACATAATGACAAGCACAAATTCAGCACTCTCCATGTGAAGATACATCAAATTTTAGCATACGCTATCAACGCCGATGAGAAATCCATCCATCATCACTCCCTTACTCGCCTAGGGCCTTAATAGTCATTTTTCCAAGTCATTAATAGCAGGAGTTGAAGTTGTAGTTACAGTTGGAGCTCCAAATTATACAAATTCACCACAACCAATACTAAATAGGCCTCTCAAAATTAGTGAAGGTGAACGCGTGAGAAGAAAATCTTTTATTCCAGAATTTGAATCAAAGGTTAAAGAAGTACAGAACAATAATATGATAGAGGAGAATATGACATTTTTTCACCCAATTCCAATTCAAATCACTTACACTGACTTGTTAAATAACATAGGCTCCCAAGAATACCAAAAACGAAGAGGAAGACATGGGAGACAGGATGCATAATTCAAAACATATCAAAAGTATTGTAAGTGAATTTTCAAATAGTTACATGATTTAAATGAACTAAATTCAAGTGTGTATATAGATTTACATTTGCATTTGTTTATTTTAGCATCATTACTCACAAAATTGCATTTGTTTATTTTAGCATCATTACTCACAAAATGGACTGCAGTCGTGTTACTTGGTGGAACACGTGTATCCTTTTCCAGTTCATTATGTTGCAACAATGTTGGCACCATGACACTCACGTGACTTGCTTCGACTTCATGTGAGAGGGTGGAGACCAAATTGTATTCGCCCAATCCATAGGATCATTTGACGAGTTTGTTTTATTTCTGATTACCCCACAGCTGGTCCAGATGAGTCAATTAAAAAGGCTTTTGGCTGAGCATGCTTAGGCACTTTTTTCTGACAAGATTTCTCCTTACTTAAAATCAATTTAAATTCAATTCAAAATCAATTTATCCTTTTATTGTGCAGGCACCTCCAGTTTCATTATCTATTTTTCACTTCTCAACGCTTCGCTTGACCTTTTTGTGGGATGCTAGATTTCTTAGCTTAGCTTGATGACTTTAGTGCCTTTAGAATCTTGTCCTCAATTAGATATGAAAATGCAACTACGTTATTGGAATTGAATATTTGTAGTATATGTTTTTAGAATATAATAAGTATTTTTTAATTTAATATATATTTTGATGAGTTCTTTTTTATTTATGATGTATTGTATTTTAATGTTTTTTTATTTTTTTATTATATGATTTGTTTTAAAAAATAAAACATTATCCGTTAATGTAGAGGAGTTGGAGAGCAAGTGGGTAGTTAAAACTCTAGAGATCAGGTTCAAATCTCTCCCCTCACATGTTGGGAATATGTTGTATATAAAAGGTTCCTCATCAAAAAAATAAATAAATAAAACATTTAAATCTTTAAATTTATATCATTGAACAAATGTTATATTATTAATTAAATATTTTGCTCGTGAATCATGCAAATTGTTAAAATACAATGTATATAGTTTAAAATATAATACTCACAAAAATATTTTGTATTTTAATTTGATTAATTATATATTAAATTAATTATATATTATATAAATAAAATATAATAAAATTATGAAAATATATATTTTTAAATTATGTTTTATATAAAAAATTATTATTATTTTTTAAAAAGTATATTACTTAAAATAAAATATAATATCCGCTTATGTAGAGGAGTTGAAGAGTAAGTGGGTAGTTAAAACTCTCCAGTTATCGAGAGGCCCAAGTTCAAATCTCTCCCCTCACATGTTGCGGATATGTTGTATATAAAAAATTCCTCATAAAAAAAAAATTATATATATATAATTCTTAATAAACATTATTAATTTATATATTTAATTAATAAAATAAATAATTATTTTGATTGAGACTCTTTTGATTATTTGTACAAAAAAAATTAGCCTTTGGTGTGGGTACGTGATAACAAAAATGTTTTAAGCCCCAAGAAACGAGTTTCCACCACCAGCATTAAGATTATTTCATCTTCTTTTATTTTTATTTGTAATTTTTAATGTGAAATTAGAAATCTTATTTGTTGGCTAGTGGCCTATTACAAGTAGACCTCCACAAATGGATGTTCTGATTACAATTGTCGCTTAGTGGTTTGAAATAGGTAAACTTTATGTTACAATGGATATTTTAAAATTTTTATTTATTTTTAACATATGTTCGGATTTGTGACGGTTATTGATTCCATCATGTAAAATTAAAAAAGATATATATATTATTCTTGCTTGAAAGAATAACATAAAAATATGAGAAATAAATTAATTTATTTTATTGAAATATTAATTTACATATTTCACTAAAATGAGATAGTGTTTCCTTTGTGAAGATAGTGTTGAAGCACTTGATCCCTATTTTTTTCTCCTCTGAATGCATGGGGATTCTCTATCAAAATCGTAGAGAATTTGTGTTTCCTATTGAGGCCATGGCTTCCATCACTTCACACGAATGCTTATCACTTGTCAGGAAATTCATGGGTTCCTGCTTGAATATGGAATATATCTGCAAGTGGACCTTTTATAAATGGTGTCCCTATGGCAACATGGACCTTGTCACCATGCTTGGGGATTTTTTACTTATTAGGCTCAACAAATCAAATGATACCAGCTGAATTCTCATTGGGAGTCTATGGTTTTTTTGATGTCGAAGTCTATTCATTTGAAGGTAGGATGTAGATTTCAACATATAATCTTAGAATAACAATTCGAAATCCATATGGGTAAGAATTCCTAGCCTACTCGCTTAGTTTTGGTACGAGCTAGTCCTAAGGCAAATTTTAAAAACTATTTGGAGAGCTCGTAGCTCTTGATCCTGTGACCAAAGCTAGAACTAAACTAGTTTATGTTTGCTTGTGCACCAATGACAATATGGTGTTGAATATTCCAACGTACATTTATTTGGTTTTAGCCTACAGGGTCATCTAAAAATGCAATGTCTCTTTCAAAAAATATTTAAAAAAGAATAGAGCTTGGGCTGAGTGACCTCAAGGTCATCCTCAAGCTTTCAGATTTATCTAAAAGTAGACCCCTACTACTTCTTCAGGCATTGACCACACTCCTAAATCCAAAGGTAAACAACCAATGGCTTCTTCTTCTACTAGTGTTCTAAGTAGGGTAATATATCTCTTCGATCACCCCAACCCTTTCCATTTTCTAAATGAAACATCTAATTCTTTACTAAATTCCCTTCCCTCAAAGATAAACCATGAGTCCCAAGGTGATCGCCTATCAGATGGTGATAGTCCAAATTTTTTTTGAAGGTTATCATTCCTGAGCTTTCTATTTGTAATTTAGATTTTGAGATACAAGATGCTCCCCTTAAATATATCTTAGAAATTTTGGTGCCCTAAAACCCCTTAAAACCCCATAACCTAGGGTCCCTTCTCTAATATCCTTCTATATTTGGGTCTTTTGAGCATCCTAAGCCCTACCCTAATATTGAAAATGTCCTCAAGGAAAGCCCTATCCTTATGCATGTTAATGAAAACCAGGGATCTTTGAGCTCTCCTAAGATGATCACTAGAAACCAAAATAAACTTTCTACTAACATCGATAATGATAGGAAAAATGGTCAACTACCCATCCAATATATCATAAGAAAGTAAATTGAATAATACATCACCAATGACACCCAATCAACTATCCATTCTTCCTAGGTAGACTAGACTAGTTAAGAGTTCCTTGATCATGACTATAAAATAACTAAACCACCCTATCACTAGTAGAACGGGGTAAAAAAATTCATTCAAAAAATATAAATGAATATTATTTCATGGAATGTGAAAGGCCTCAATGGACTAACTAATAGTGGCTAGTTTTGCCCATGAGGAGTGATTAGAGATTGAACATCATCCTTCTCCAAGAAATCAAACTTGAAGAAAATAACTCTACAAGGATTTCCAAGTCTATATGGGATATAGACTATTTTCTTCAAATCGAAGGTAGACTATTTTCTTCTTTTGATAAAATTACTAATACCTTTTTCATTGTAAGGAGTCCAAAGTTACTTGGGTTCTCTAAAAACATCTATGCTCCCAACAATCTTTAGGATCAACTTTCCCTATAGAACACTTCAAGCAAAATGAGAATTATATTCCATAATGAAGCTTGGATGATTTTTAGGGACTTCAATAATCCTCTTTATACTTCTGATAAAAAATAGCAAAACCCCATATCTCCTAGGTGCTTTGAAGAGTTTGCAAACTTCATTGACAATAAAAAATTGATGGACGTCCACTTGAAATGGGGTAAATTCATGCGAAGTAATAGAAGACTAGATATTCAGCTCATACAATTGAGGTTGAACATATTTCTCCTTTCTAAAGAAATCATCTACATGTTTGGAGATGTCACTTTGCATTCCCTACCTAGAATTGGTTCTAACCACAATCCCTTAGTATTTGAGGGGCTCATAACAACCTCATTCTTAAAGACTCCTTTTATATTTTAGTCTATGTGGCTAAAGCACCCAGACCTAAGGGGAAAAATTGTGGAATGGTGGAATAAAATTTTTTCTGGACAACATATTTCTCAAATAGCCAAAAAATTACGTCACATAAAATATGATCTTCTAATCTGGAATAGAGAGGTCTTTGGTAACATATTTGCAATCAAACAAAGCATCATGATATAACTCAAATATATTGAATACCAAAACCAACATGGAATTTTGACCCCTAAAAGCAGAAGAAAAAAAAAACTTGCTATATGAATTCCATAACATTCTAGCTCAAGAAAAAAATTCTAGAGCTAAAATTCTAGGGATTTATGGCTTATGGAGGGTTATTCTAGTACAAAATATTTTTATGCCTCAACTTTAAGACATAGAAGCTCTAATAAGATAAGAGAGTTTCTCAAACATGATGGAAATATCACCAAAAATGCACTAGAAATAGGAGTTGAGGTGGTTGCTCATTTTAAAGAAGTCTTGGGTCCTTCTCATGCCTACTCTACCAAAGCTTGAAATACCCTCCTTTAGCATATTCTATGTCTTGTATCTTTGAATTTCAATGCTATACTCATCACAACCATTTTTCGTAATGATACTAGAGAAGCTATATTCTCTATGAACCCCGAAAAAACTCATGGGTCTGATATATTTCCTCCATGGTTATTTCAAACCATGTGGGAAATTATATGCCATGACCTTACTGAAGCAATTCAAGAAGTTCAAAAACTCAAATCCCTTCCCAGAGACATCAAATCCACTTTCATTTCTCTTGTCCCAAAATCTCATCACTACCATTCTCTTTTGGAATTTAGACCCATTAGTTTATGTAACATCATCTACAAGATCATTACTAAAGTGATTGTCAATATACTAAAAGAAATTATGCCTTCAATCATAGACCGGTGCCAATGAAATTTAGTTAAAGGGAGGCTTATAACTAATAGGTTCATAACCATTCATGAGGTCAAACTCTTAGTTTCCAAATGCTAAAATGTAAACTCTTTCTTAAGATTGATATGAATAAATATTTTGATAGAGTCTCATGGAAATTTCTTTGTGTTGTCCTCTTCCATTTTGACTTCCATGAAGAGTGGATAGCTCTTATTAAAATACGCCTCACCTCTATGTGCTTTTCAGTTCTCATAAATAGCTTAGAAGTAGGCTACTTCAAAAGCTTCAGGGGCTTAAGGCAAGGAGATCCATTGTCTCCACTTATTTTCATCATTTTAGTTGAAACTATAGGCAAAAATCTTAAGTTATCTTTTTCCATGGGAGCCATCTTGGGCATCAAAGTGTCTTCCAATGTTCACCCAATCACCCATTAATAGTTCATTGATGATACCATTCTAGAAACCATATCCTATGTTCCTAAGGCAAAGACTATTAAGAAGATCCAAAATCATTATGAAAAAGATATAGGGAAAAATGGTAAATTTTATAAAAATAAAAATGTTTTTTTATCAACACTCCTATTGACAGGTGGTTAAAAATGTCTAGGATTCTAGGATGTACAATATCCAAATTGTCATCCACATATTTGGGACTTCCTATTTTTTAGGGTTGCCTAGCTAACAATATGTGGAATAATGTAATTGAAAGAATCATGAAAAAAATAGTGGGA
Organism: Wollemia nobilis; assembly: GCA_028583015.1. NCBI lineage: Eukaryota > Viridiplantae > Streptophyta > Pinopsida > Araucariales > Araucariaceae > Wollemia > Wollemia nobilis. The sequence continues at coordinate 192,524 of JAQPPZ010003242.1, read as the reverse complement.
TGGAAAGGATCCCTTCTCAGCCAAGCCACTAAAGCCACCTTGGTCCAAGCATACCTTTAGAGCATTTTTTTTTATTTTATATCTATCGTTAAAGCTCTGATATTAGTGTTGTAAAAAATTAAGAAAATTTAGAAGACATTTATATGGCTTGGGGTAGAAAATTGAAATAGAATTCACTTAGTTACTTTGAGTAAATTTTTCTCTAAAAAATCCAAAGTGGTCTAGGCTTTAGGAAGGTAGGGAAAATGAACATGGATCTCATCACAAATCAAGGGTGGAGAATAATATCCAATGCCAAATCCCTATGGGTAGAAATTATTAAAAGTAAATATCTACAGAGGAGCTCCTTTCTAGATGAAGGGCCCATGCTAGATGGGTCCTCTTTCTAGAATTCTATTACCATTTCCAAGACCATTCTCAAATGCAATATTAAATGGAGGCTTGGTAATGGTAGACTTGTCTATTTTTGGGAAGAACCATACTAAAATATCAACCTTTAATTAAGATCCCTAGTTTGGCTACACCCATGCCTATCACTGATTGTATTTTTGGCTTGTTAATATCCAATTTATTTTCTATAGGATCATCTCAAATCAATACTTGGAAACCCATTTCCTTTTCTAATATTGATGCCCCCTAAACCTCCATTGTTGAGCTTTTGTCCAAACTCCTTAGGACATTTGTTATTCCTAGTCATCCCATGGTAGATACCCTTGTCTAGGTTGCAAGTGATAATGGTCTATTTTCTCTCAAATCTGGTTATCACATCCTGGATGAGTCCACCTCCACTGGGTTCCTTGTTAACCTCATTTGGTTGAAATAACTAGTTCCCAAAATTACCTTGTTTTTATGGTTGGTGTTCTAGAATATGATCATGATTATGGATAATATCATCTCTAAAGGATTGGTCCTCCCTAATCGCTATGTCCTTTATTCATATTATTGGGATTTAGTTAACCATATTTTACTTAAATATCCATTTTCTAAATCGGTGGTGTACTTCCTCTTTGCTTCTTTCAACCTATCTTGTGTCCAAACCAGCACCGTCTTTGACTTGTATATCCAATGGCCCAAGCCCTTTTACCACCAATTGCTTAGTACTTTGTGGGACTTATATAAGCCATACTTCCTCTAGCAAACCTGGGTTGAAATAAATAATAAAATATCCAATGACATTGCACATGATCCTAGTCTATTCTCACCAAGATCATAAACATGACCTCTAAATATGTGTATCTTGTTCTTGATCCTAAAGCTCCTAGTAGATGGTTAGAATCCAACCTCATCACCTTCTCCAATATTTTTAGAAATTGACCCTGTTTGTCTATCAATTATATATACCATTATAGATTTTGATGGGTAACCCCACCATATCATTGGATTAAGTTCAACTTTGATGGAGCTACCAAAGGAAACCCAAGTAGAGCTAGCCATGATGGTATTGTTATAAATGGTTATGTCAAATTCATCTTAGCATTTGGTAAAAGCCTTAGCATCCAAACCAACAACATGGATAAAGCAAGAGCTTTATTCCAAGGTTTCTCTATCATAACCCAAAATTCCTATCCTTATTTTTAAGGGCTTTAGAATTCAAGATCTAAAACCTCTACTAATTTCATTACTTCAGTTACTCAATTAAGCATTCTTTGAGGCACACCCATCCTTACACCTTACATAATTCCAGCTATGTAGGTGCATTAGGTGTTTTATTAATGAGTCAAACATTCCTTCTCATGGATCCAATGATCCTGCTTGACTTTCCCTTCATTCATTTGAAAGGTACACACCAATTCACACCCTTCATAATTCCATTTATGTAGGTGGAACATGCATATGGGTGTTCGAACTTTTATCTCATGTCCATAATGAGCTAGTCACCCTGCTTGTTACCTCCTCATTAACTAGGATTGTAGAAAAGTTTCATTACTTTCTATAATAATGGTACACTTTTCATACTATCCGATGATCCAAGAGATAGTTCATTCATTGACTAATATATGAGACCCACCATATTTTAGGGTAAAGCTTCCAAATAGATGAGATCTATTACATCCTTAGATTACAAAAAATATTCCATATTCCAAGATAGCTAACAAATTAAAAAAATGAATATTTAATATGGAGTCTCTTTAATAGCATACAAATAGCTAAGTAATAACTCTAATCTACCACTAGAGCTCATTTAAGACCACACAATAATCCATAAATAATAATAATTATTTTAATTACGTTATCGAGTAACCAGATTACAAACCATAACTATGGAGAAAATACTTTATTTACTTTATAGTTTTATTAAAACATACAAGATATTTATTTGGAAGTACATCTATAATAGATCAGCTAGTTTAGTACTACCATTGCATCAATTAGCATAATTTAACCCAGGTTCTATTATTCTTTAAGAGAGACATCCACATTACTGGTTGTTCATCTGCTACAAGCATCCAAATCATAGAGAAACCATTTTAAGTGCTCTAGTTCTGCTCTAGTTCAATTTTTGGTGCTCTCTCACAACTTTTTGCATCCATAGTTACCTCCAGTTGTATCTATTCTCCATATTTTTACATTTTGATGCATAAGGTTCTTTTCCTTTGCAATCATTGGTTTGATTACAACAAATACATTTTATTGTTCAATTCAAGAAATTTCAAAAACATTATTCAATTCAATCTAATATTTAGCAACAGTACCAAGATTACCTTACCCTATTCCTTTATGATAAGCATACTCCTATGCCAAAATAAAGATTCATACACATCCAAGTACAACCCATAATTCAATTAAGGAGCATTCAAGAAAAATACTCTCTTCTATTTGAGATTTAACAATAGCACCAAGAGTACCTTAGCTTGTTCATTTTCAAGAAGTATACTCTAGAATTTTTCTTTTCAACCAAGATGTTTGTCATTCACTTTAGAGATAGCACATTTAATCAAAAGCATAAATTAAAAATAACCAAATCTTTATAGACCACATAAGTAAAAATTCCAACAATTAAAATAGGATAAAAAACAAGTCATTCCAATGGTCACCCTCCTAGATGGTGGGCTTCTCAAATTAGGGAAGCTCTTCTTTCTATCATTTCTTTGGATGGCTACAGTTCGGAAGGTACCTAGTTTCTTCTTGCTTTTTTTTTTTTTTGCTTCTCTTTGGTTCATTTAGTGTTTTTTAGTTCCCTAGCTCATTTTATTCTTTATTTGGTTTCCTCTGTTGATTCTTGCCCTAATAGTCTTCTGTTCTAGATAGGTCATTGTTATGTTCTTTTTTTATTTTAGTTCTTTAAGGCGAGTGGGTTCTTTTGTTTTATTTTGTTTTGTTTTTGTGTTCTTTGTGTTGTTTTTTTTGTTCTTGTGTTTTTTTTTTTAATATGTTTTTTGTTATTGTTATGTTTTTTTCATTCTTGTTCTTGGGATTATCTTTTTTTGTGTTAGTTCATGTTTTTATGCGTGAGTGTTTTCTATATTTTTTGTTTTTGTTTATTTTCTGAGGTTGGTTGTTTTTTATTTTTATTTTTATTTTTATTTTTATTTTTTTTATTTTTTAGGTTTTGGTTGTGTTTATTTTTCATGTTTTTTTGGGTTATGTCTTTGTAGTGTTCTGTTGTTTCTTTATTGTTTGTGTTTTGTTATGTGGTTCTTGTGTTCTTCTATGTGGTTATTTTTGTGGTTTATTTTATCTTATTGTGGATGTTTGGTTGTGCTTTTGTTTTTGACACACTCAAGGAGCATGTTTTTTATTTTGTTTTATTATTTTTGTTGTTATTTACTTATTTTTTTACTTATTTTTAAATTGGTTTTGTGTGTTTGTTTGCTCCTTAAGTATTTCAAAGGTGGTAGGTCAGGTTCGAGTCTTGGGTATTTTTTATGGAACGGATACCCCTACCTCATTGGGTCTTACCCAAAAGTGGCATCCCTTTTGGGATGTTTTCCACAAATAAAAAAAAACAAGTCATTCCAACTCTTATTAGTTGAGTCTTTTACCAGGTCCATCACCCATCTTGCATACAATTTCAATATTACTGGTGCATGTGTAAATAGATTAACATAAATACAACAAAACTAAAACATCTTCAACTATTTTTTATTGACCAAGTTTATCCTACACAACCACATAATTAAAGTAGACAACTAATCCAAGCTTCATATCACCTATAGATATGGGAAATTAAGATTTAATAAAACATTTGTATTATATCCCCTAACGATTTCTCTAAAAATATTAGAATTGGTTTCACAAAATAGTCTTATGAATTAATAAAGATCTATCCATACTCCATAATCTAGAGCTAACTTAAAACATTGCCCACAACACAACAAGTTTCTCGTAGACAAATCAACTACCTATTATTTTTTTGGAATCAATTTCTAATGTAAACTCAAGGACCACCTTGACATAAAAATACATAGCAATATTTATATTATTAAAGCTAACTAAAATTATTGTTTGCATCACCACAAAGCTATCAACAAATGCATGACTTTCTATAACATGTATACAAAACATTTTCCAATACAAATTCAAGGACAACCTTGTCATAACTAATCACAAACCAATATTTATATCATTTAATCTCTTCTCTCGAATGTCAAAGCCTCAATTCAAGAGGTAGTTGTCCATAATAGCTAGAGATAAAACCTAAAGATATTCATTTATCAACAATGCATAAGATGGAGGTTTCACAAAAATACTACAATATAGCATGGATCTTTTCTTACATATTTACTCTATTCTTTTAAATCTCATTCCAACCAAACTTGCATAATCAAGAAAATAACCTTAGTAATAATTTACTTAGTTTTCCTAGTGAGCTCTACAACAATATGTCACCTACAAATTCTTGTCATCTTTCTTTGTTATTTCTTCTTCATGATATCCTATACTTTCTTCCTTTCCTACCTTACCACCTATCTCTCGTAATAGACTTCCTTTTTTTCCAAGCTTCACCACTTCCCCGATGCATCTGTCATGCAACAAGTGTAATTACTCACCCATGCTCTCACATCACCCTACAATTGGGATGCACTGGAAAACATAACAAGCATCTAATGGTCTAGTGTCTTTTCCATTAACACAAATTTTGTTTTAACAAAAATTTCCATCCAGGTTAATAATTTCTTTGATATTCCATAAACATGGTCATTTAGTTCATTTAAAATAGTGAGCACATCAATATATATATATATATATATATATATATATATATATATATATATATATATATATATATATATATATATATATATACTTTCCATGGTAATTGGAACATAACACCATAAATGAAAAGCCTTCTTCTATCATGACCTTTCAAAAATACCGTGTGTTAGTCTTCTTTGTTCAAGCTTAATCCATAAATCCAAAAATAAAGTGTTATTCTTTTCTTTATAAGAACAAAGAAACCACATTTAAATTTATGTATATAAACATATAAGTATCCATTTCCTCTCAATAGGACTTATTTTAACCCAAAGAAAGTCCCTACTTAAAAAAGTCATATCAAAAGGAATTTTATCAAGGAATGATTGTCTATAAGAAAACAAGTTTTCACACAAAACTTTTAAATATATTCTACAAAGCAAAAATTGTATAAAAACTAACAAAAATGTAATCGTTTGCTACACCCAAGACAGTATAGTATAACATCAAATTTTCCCAAATAAAAGTCTTTCAAGGGAGGGCCATGACATCTTCTCTTCCTTAAGCTTAACACAATCCTTTGTGTGACAACAAGGTTTAAGCAAAACACAACAATTATAAAGCATTTAAAAAAAAAAATGGAAAATGTTTTTTCATATCTGCTACTTTCTCCCAAGTAGTATTCCTTTCAAAATAACGGTCCCATTAGACCTTGCATTGTTCTAGGGTTTCTTTCCTCATCGATTTGGTTCGAAACTCAAAGATCTATACTGGTCGAACCTCTATAGCCTCTCGGTTCACCATATTCAAGTTAGAAAAATCCCACACATGATCAAGATTAGCAATGTAATTTCTAAGAAAATAAATATAAAAAGTGTCATGAATCTTTGATAGATTTGGTGGTAGGGCAAGTCCATATGCCACAAAACTAATCTTATCTATAATTTCAAAGGGTCCCACAAAATGTGAATCAAGTTTAGTGGACTTGATAGCACTCTTCTTTGGTCTCATCCTCATAAATACTTTGTCACTCATAACAAACTCTCTTATACTACAAGAAAGAAGGTAAAGAAGGTAATGACATTCTCCTTGTTTTTTTATATGTGGATGATTTGATTTACTTGGGTAGTAATCCTAAGTTGAATGATGATTTCAAAAACGCAATGATGCAAGAATTTGAAATGAAATATTTAGGCTTGATGCACTATTTTCTTGGTATGGAAGTGTATCAACAAAATGATGAAATCTTCATATGCCAAACTAAATATGCCAATGATATGTTGAAAAAATATGGCATGGAAAATTGTAAACCAGTTGCAACACCAATAGCTCATGGTGAGTTATTGAGTAAGGATGATGGAACTGAAAAAGTTGATGTGACCACATATAGAAGCATTGTTGGGAGTTTGATGTTTCTCACCAACAATAGACTACACTAGACTAGACATTACATGTGTTGTTTCACTTGTATCAAGGTATATGAGTGACCCTTCTGAATTACACATGAAAGCAACAAAAAGAATACTCAGATATGTGAAAGGTACAACTGATTTTGGTATCCATTATTGTAAAAATGATGATATAAAACTTGTTGGGTATAGTGATTCAGATTGGGGTAGCAACATAGATGATAGAAAGTCTACATCAGGGAATTGTTTCAGTCTTGGGTCTAATTTAATCACATGGAGCTCACAGAAACAAACTACAGTTGCACTTTCTTCTACAGAGGTTGAATACGTAGACGAGATCGACATAGTTGCTGAACGTACATTTCAAATTTTAATTTGAATATGGATTTATATAGATTTAGACTCTCTAATGATCATATATTTATTCTTCAGACCATCTGTATATGTTCATGTTCGGAGAGAAACTCTATTATCATCTCCGTTGCTTTGCATTTGAATTTTATTGGAGTAAACGCCATCTTCTCAATATCAGTTTGCATTGCATTTGAGTTCAATGAGAGCAGATGCTTGCTTCGATTGGCAATATCCGGAGTGCCACGTCACCCGGCAGCTCTGTCTCGCCAGTTCTCGGCCTCCTCACGGGGTCTAACGACTTCCTGTACGTGTGCTATGTCTCGCCAGCCTGGTGCCTGCTGCTCAGCCTCCTCACTGGGCCTTATGACTTGCTGTACGCGTGGGCTGTTGACTACCTCCCTATTTTTAACACATTTTTTCAATAATATAACAGCGTGGTCCATGTAGTGGCTCTTGGTCCATATTAGTAACAGCGTGGTCCATTTAAAATAAATAAATAAATAAATAATCGATGCTTGACTAAGGGAAGTTTGGCATGTTAGTAACAGCGTGGTCCATTTAAAATAAATAAATAAATAAATAATTGGTGCTTGACTAAGGGAAGTTTGGCATGTTAGTAACAGCGTGGTCCATGTAGTGGCTCTTTTTAAATTAATTTAAGATGCTTTATCGCAGCTAAAGTTCCTTAGTTATATTAGAATTTAAGTTGTTATTATTATTATTTTACCAATGAACATGTTCGTTTTATGGTTTATAATATTAAAACATGTCATGAGTGACAAAAGGATGATGCTTGACTAAGGGAAGTGTAGTACCTAATAATACCTAAGCATCTTTTAGGCGATGTTTAACGAGGAATCTGATGTTAAAATATTTTTTTCTTTACGAAATTTAAAGAATGTTTTAATTAATACTTTAGCCTGTGATGTGTTTCTTAATTTCAATGTTTATTGCGTAATAATTGCCTGCGACATTGTTTGTTATTATTATTTTTTAAATAAATAAAAAAAGAATACTTATAAAATTAAATCTTTAGTTTTTAAATTAAAATGTTTTTGAATACAGAAAGATGGTAATAAACTGAAAGAATGTTTTAATTAATACTTTAGCATATGATGTGTTTCTTAATTTCAATGTTAATTTCGTAATAATTGCCTGCGACATTGTTTACTAATTTTTTAAAATAAATAGGAAAGAATAGTTATAAAATTAAATCTTAGTTAAAACGTTTTATTTTTTTTGAAATGAAAGATTGTTTGCTTTATTAATATAAAAACAAATAAGTGCATAACAGCTTTCCAAAGGCAATCAAAAACCAAATATATACAACATAAGGAATATAACAACCATCTATATACATCACAAGGATTACATCAACTGATAATGTACATTAAGGAAATAAGCGTGAGTAATACTAAAATTATGAACATCAATTACAAAGATTAATACTGATAACTACAACCCAAAAACCAGTAGTAAGTCTCATGAATGCTTTCAAAACAAATAACTGAAGCAATAAAGGACTTCAAATCTGCACAAAACAAAATATTAACTACTAGCATTTTTCAAATTATACTCTGAAATAAATGACTGAAGATAGTACTGAAGCATATGCACCTAAGTAAAGCTGTCAAGCTGAAAATGAAGGCCCTGAAGCTGAAGAAAAACTTTTGCTTTCTTGGAACTGAATTTGGACTTGAAGGAAATCATCACTCGAGCAACCTGAAGAAAAATTTTAAGTCTTATGAGTCTCCTTAGAGACTCAGTAAGGGTTCTCATAACTTTTCAAAACAACTCATTATTTCTAGCAGACCATATATGCCATAATATCTTAGTAGATAACAAAAACCAAAAAATATTGAAAGAGTGATGCAACTGAGGAATGAAGCCTAATAATATAAACTGTGTGATATGAGCATATGAGCATATCTGATATCCCAATTATGCATAGGAGAGAGAAATAAACTCCATATTTCATGAGCATTTGAACAATCAAAAAATATATGGTCAAAAGTATCAAGAAATCGAAAAAGAGATCATATAGAATAAATGTGAGGCTCTTTACTAATTGGCAGTCTATGAAGTAAAAGCATCCATCTGAAACAAGCCTTCTTAGGCTCTAATGGACTGTACCATAAGTGTTGGAGAACACCTTGACACTGATTAGTAAAGAGAGCCAGCTGCCAACAATTACTAACATGACAAATAATATCATAAGAATCTTGTAAAAGATTATATAACAAATTCACTGTAATGCACTTAACGAAAAAATATTATAGATTATAAGTTTTATTTATTATTTTTATAAATAATATATTATTTGATATGAATAAAAAATATATTATAAAATAATAATATATTATATTTTCTCTGCTTGTTTTAATGATGACTTTCTGGTAAGGTATGATTTGACATTGTCTCTTTTGATAGACAACTCTCTCCTTTTTCTTGGTTAATTTGGTAATAAATCCAATATAATAATCTCATAGATAGTATATTTTGAAGGATTAATTTTTGCACTAATCGTTTACCTGTAAGGAATTCTTACTACACCTCAAATATAAGACTCACCAAGTCTCGATTTGTAGCTTATATCACTGATTTAATGACTACATTCTTCTTCTCTGCTCCTTGGAGGAATTTCAATCTACGTGTCTATAGGCCATAATTCCTTGCAGGTACCGAGTTTTGAATAGTGTCTTTAGACACTTTATTTTTTTGTAGATTTGTGCCTTTGATCTTAATAATTAATAACCCTTTGAGATTAATTATTTTAATGTAAAAATAGTATAGTGAAATGAACCAATAATATTTCCAACTTAATGCACTTTAATAATATCACCTTAATACTCTTGTAGATAAACTCTCAAAAGAGTTTCTAATGCACTTAATAATATCTACAATTCTTATGAGTAACTATAATGAACCCTTAAAAAAATAATTTGTAATTTTTTACTACAATTAGTGTTGTGGGATGTAGTCTTCTTGCTTTCTAAATATATTATAGGTAGATGATATATTTATTTATTTGGAAATACATCCAATTTTTATTTTAATGTACAAGTAAATCTCTTAAAATAACTATCTTTTACATCTTATTGAATACGTTAATATGAGCCCTTATTTTTGCAACTTTAGTCCAAATATGGTGCTTAATTATACTTGATAATAAACCCTAATTTAAAGTTCGACTAATTGCACCTAATTTGCTTACCTTTAATGGCTTTTATAGATGATGTAGATCTTGATCTTTAGATTCACCAAGTTGCTACCTTGAGATGAAAGAAATTCGTAGCTTCTTGTTGGCTGTCCAAAACAACTTCTTGCTTCACCAAACTATGGTCTCAAAACTTCTATCTTGATCGTAGGGTTTTTTGGCTTGATCCTTCAAGTGATCTTCTATTTTTCTATATATTCATAAACATATTATATCTAAAATGTGCCTTCTTACTATGAGAGGTAATCCCCAAATATCTTGGATTTGGTATTTGGTAGGTTTCTTCTTTATGAATTCTCCTTCAATCCTCTTATTGAAATATGACTTGAAACAATATCTTCTTCTCAATATTTTGAATGTCTTGAGGTCTTCATTGGATTCTTCTTCAATATTTGACACTCTTTATCAAATTCTTCTCCACTTGGGCTTGTTGTCTTATGGTGACAATTATTCCATGTTCTTGACTAGCAGGAGCTTCTCCTTGGTAGTGGATTTCTCCAATGAGTTCTTCTAGGAACATTTTTGATAATGCTTCTATGAGCTCTGTAACAAGGCTCTCCAAGCCTTCTTATTTTTTCTCCTTGAGATCTATCAAAGGTGTTCAATATTAAAGCTTCTATAGTCTTCCAAATGAGACCTTTCCTTCAACAATTCTCTTGTGGAAGTGTTGGTAATGAGATAATTTTCATGGATATCTAAAATTTGTTGCTTCTCTGATCAGGAATAGGACTCTCCTAGTTACTCTTTTATGGTAATGAGATAATTTTTTTAATAAGATCTTCTATGGATCTCTTTAGCTTCTTTTGGAATAGATATTCAATCTACTATTTCCATTGGATCAGTTTTCTAGACCTTTTCAACTTCACTAGTTATTCTTGAAACTAGTACTATGAGTTTTGTGATAAGTCCTAGTCTTCACGGTCTTGTAGAAAAGACTCAAGCTGATATACAATTTGTAATTTTCAATGGAGATCACCAATATATTATTTCTATTTCTCATAGGATCTTTTTTTGAGACTTCTTCTGGATCAAGTACTCTTCTCTAGAATCTTCTTCAATATTAAGGTTTCTTTGGCCTTTTCTTATGGGTCAAGGTTTTTGTGGACTTTTCTTCTGGATCAAGGCTTCTATGATATTTTCTTCTGGATCAAGGCTTTTATGGCCTTTTATTCTGTAAGAAATGTGAAATCCTTTCTATATTTTGTAGGAAGTGTTCCAAATTTTAAGAGATAATTTTTTAAAACAAATAAACTTTATATAGTAGTTAACATGAAAAAATTCTAGATCTCTTGAGATCTCTAGTCTTCACTAGTTGATTCATCAAACTAGTGGAATGAATTTTAAATCCATGTCTTCACGAGTTTTTCTGTAATTCTATGGAAAGACTCTAGCCAAATATAATCTAAAAATTTTTGTAACTCAGATTTGTTTTAGTCCTCACTTCTGACTCTCCCTAATCCTATCTAGATGCACAATATCTCTAATATCACTATTATTGTTTGAGGATATATGTAGTGGGAGAGATCTATCGCATGTCCTAATAAGATGCAAAAAATATGAAAGAATATAATTCTACAATATGACTAAAATATACTATAAATAGAAAGTGGTAAAATTACAATGGAGTATGGAGGTGATGGTCACTCTATTAATATAAGCTAAAGAACTATATTGTGCTTCATCAGGGAGTTCTACCACTATCTACTACTCTCTACTATAATTAAATTGATGAACTTGATATACTTGATATGTATTTGATCCCTCGCTCTTTGTATAGGAAGATAGATTCCTTTGCCAACACTCTAAGTAGATGTACATGGGGATATCTGGCATATTACAACTTACACATCGATACTTATACATTTATTATATTACTTAAAGTAACTAGATGACTTCCTGTACGTGTGCTATCCTCCTTGTAGTCGGCCGGATCTTGTCATGGGCATAAGCCCCCACTCTGACGTCAATACGATAACATTGCTTCTGCAAGACCATGCAACAGAGGGCTTGCAGATTCGTAAAGATGAAAAATGGATCTCCGTTCGTCCCATTCCAAATGCTTTGGTCGTCAGTATTGGAGACGCCTTGGAGGTACGTATTCGTATGTTGTAGAAGTTATTGATCTACGATTTGTTTTAGACGTGGAAATCTTATCTTGTCGAACTCTTTGTTAATGAAATAGTATGTTTAGAGTTATATGTTTTTATCTTGTTATAAATTCGTATTGACAATAACAAATAATTTAATTTTTTAATAAATTTATTAAATGCTGCTAAATGATAGATAATAACAAATGGAAGATATAAGAGCATCGAGCATCGAGCTGTGACAAACAAATACAAGCCAAGAATATCGGTTGCAACGTTCGTCAATCTTTTGGAAGTCGAAAGAGAAATCTTTCCTTGGCCTGATAGCGTAGATGAAGCTCATCCGTGCTTGTACAGGAAGATAAAATACGCTGATTATCTTGGACATGCAATGGCTAATAAGATGGAGGGAAAGAAAAAAAACATCGACTTTGCCAAAGTTCAAGTTTAATCGTTTTGTACATTTTTCGGACGGTTGGCATGTTAGTAACAGCGTGGTGTATGTAGTGGCTCTTTTTAATTCAATTTAAGATGCTTTATGGGAGCTAAAGTTCCTTAGTTATATTAGAATTTAAGTAATTATTATTATCTTATATCAATGAAGTTCGTTTATAGGTTATAATAATATAACATGCCATGACCGACGAAAAAAAAAGAAAATCGGTGCTTGACTAAGCGAAGTTTGGCATGTTAGTAACAGCGTGGTCCATGTAGTGGCTCTTCTTAAATTAATTTAAGATGCTTTATCGCAGCTAAAGTTCCTTAGTTATATTAGAATTTAAGTTATTATTATTATTATTATTATTATTATTATTTTACCAATGAACATGTTCGTTTTATAGTTTATAATGATAAAACATGTCATGAGTGATGCTTGACTAAGAGAAATGAAGCACCTAACAATACCTAAGCATCCATGTCATGAGTGACAAAATGATGATGCTTGACTAAGGGAAGTGTAGCACCTAATAATACCTAAGCATCTTTTAGGCGATGTTTAACGAGGAATCTGATGAATACACAAAGATGTTATATTAAAATATTTTTTTCTTTACGAAATTTAAAGAATGTTTTAATTAATACTTTAGCCTGTGATGTGTTTCTTAATTTCAATGTTTATTGCGTAATAATTGCCTGCGACATTGTTTGTTATTATTATTTTTTAAATAAATAAATAAAATAGTTATAAAATTGAATATTTAGTTTTTAAATTAAAATGTTTTTGAATACAGAAAGATGGTAATAAACTGAAAGAATGTTTTAATTAATACTTTAGCATATGATGTGTTTCTTAATTTCAATGTTAATTTCGTAATAATTGCCTGCGACATTGTTTACTAATTTTTTTAAATAAATAGGAAAGAATAGTTATAAAATTAAATCTTAGTTAAAATGTTTTATTTTTTTTTGAAATGAAAGATTGTTTGCTTTATTAATGTAAAAACAAATAAGTACAAAACAGTTTTCCAAAGGCAATCAAAAACCAAATATATACAACATAAGGAATATAACAACCATCTATATACATCGCAAGTATTACATCAACTGATAATATACATTAAGGAAATAAGCGCGAGTAATACTAAAAGTATGAATATCAATTACAAAGATTAATACTGATAACTACAACCCAAAAACCAGTAGTAAGTTTCATCAACGCTTCCAAAACAAAGAACTGAAGCAATAAAGGACTTCGAATCTGCACAAAATGAATTATTAACTGCTGGCATTTTTCAAATTATACTCTGAAATAAATGACTGAAGATAGTACTGAAGCGTATGCACCTGAGTAAAACTGTCAAGCTGAAAATGAAGGCCTTGAAGCTGAGGAAAAACATTTGCTTTCTTGGAACTGAATTTGAACTTGAAGGAAATCATCACTCGAGCAACGTAAAGAAAAATTTTAAGTCTTATGAGTCTCCTTAGAGACTCAGTAAGGGTTCTCATAACTTGCAGAAACAACTCATTATTTCTAGCAGACCATATGTGCCATAATATCTTAGTAGATAACAACAACCAAAAAATATTGAAAGAGTGGTGCAACTGAGGAATGAAGCCCAATAATATAAACTGTATGATATGAGCATATATGATATCCCAATTATGCATAGAAGAGAAAAATAAAATCCATATTTCATGAGCATATAAACAATAAAAAAATATATGGTCAAAAGTATCAAGAACTCGACAAAGAGAGCATATAGAATAAATGCGAGACTCTTTACTAATTGGTAGTCTATGAAATAAAAGCATCCATCTGAAACAAACCTTCTTAGGCTCTAATGGACTGAACCATAAGTGCTGGAAAACACCTTGACACTGATTAGCAGAGAGAGCCAGCTGCCAAAAATTACTAACATGACAAATAATATCATAAGAATCCTGTAAAAGATTATTTAACTTCACCGTAATGCACTTAACGAAAAAATATTATAGATTATAAGTTTTATTTATTATTTTTATAAATAATATATTATTTGATATGAATAAAAAATATATTATAAAAATAAAAATATATTATATTTTCTTAGCTGGTTTTAATGATGACTTTTTGGTAAGGTATGATTTGACATTGTCTCTTTTGATAGACAACTCTCTCCTTTTGCTTGGTTAATTTGGTAATAAATCCAAGCTAATAATATCATAGATAGTATATTTTGAAGGATTAATTTTTGCACTAATCATTTACCTCTAAGGAATTCTTACCCTTAAATATAAGACTCACCAAGTCTCGATTTGTAGCTTATATCACTGATTTAATGACTACCTTCTTCTTCTCTACTCCTTGGAGGAATTTCAATCCGCTTGGTGGATTCTATAGGCCATAATTCCTTGCAGGTACTGAGTTTTGAATAGTGTCTTTAGACACTTTATTTTTTTGTAGATTTGTGCCTTTGATCTTAACAATTAATAACCCTTTGAGCGTAATTAATTTAATGAAAAAATAGTATAGTGAAATGAACCAATAATATTTCCAACTTAATTCACTTTAATAAAATCACCTTAATACTCTTGTAGATAAACTCTTAAAGAAGTTTCTAATGTGCTTAATAATATCTACAATTCTTAAGAGTAACTATAATGAACCCTTAAAAAAATAATTTGTAATTTTTTACTACAATCAGTGTTGTAGGATGTAGTCTTCTTGCTTTCTAGATATATTATAGGTAGATGATGTATTTATTTCTTTGGAAATACATCCAATTCCTATTTTAATGTACAAGTAAATCTCTTAAAATAACTATCTTTTACATATTATTGAATACGTTAATATGAGCCCTTATTTTTGCAACTTTAGTCCAAATATGGTGCTTAATTATACTTGATAATAAACCCTAATTTAAAGTTCAAGTAATTGCACCTAATTTGCTTACCTTTAATGGCTTTTATAGATGATGTAGATCTTGATATTTAGATTCACCAAGTTGCTACCTTGAGATGAATGAAATTCGTAGCTTCTTATTGGTTGTCCAAAACAAATTCTTGCTTCACCAAACTGTGGTCTCAAAAATTCTATCTTTATCCTAGGGTTTTTTGGCTTGATCCTTCAAGTGATCTTCTATTTTTTCTATATATTCATAAACATATTATATCTAAAATGTGCATTCTTACTATGAGAGGTAATCCCCAAATATCTTGGATTTGGTATTTGGTAGGTTTCTTCTTTATGAATTCTCCTTCAATCCTGTTATTGAAATATGACTTGAAACAATATCTTCTTCTCAATATTTTGAATGTCTTGAGGTCTTCATTGGATTCTTCTTCAATATTTGACACTCTTTATCAAATTCTTCTCCACTTGGGCTTGTTGTCTTATGGTGACAATTATTCCAAGTTCTTGACTAGCAGGAGCTTCTCCTTGGTAATGGATTTCTCCAATGAGTTCTTCTAGGAACATTTTTTATAATGCTTCTATGAGCTCTATAACAAGGCTCTCCAAGCCTTCTTACTTTTTCTCTTTGAGATCTATCAAAGGTTTTCAATATTAAAGCTTCTATAGTCTTCCAAATGAGACCTTTCCTTCAACAATTCTCTTGTGGAAGTGTTGGTAATGAGATAATTTTCATGGATATCTAAAATTTGTTGCTTCTCTGATCAGGAATAGGACTCTCCTAGTCACTCTTTATCTCTTCCAATATTGGAATTTTTTTAATAAGATATTCTATGAATCTCTTTAGCTTCTTCTGGAATAGATCTTCTATCTACTATTTCCATTGGATCATTTTTCTAGACCTTTTCAACTTCACTAGTTATTCATGAAACTAGTACTATGATTTTTGTGATGAGTCCTAGTCATCACGGTCTTGTAGAAAGACTCTAGCTGATATACAATTTGTAATTTGCAATTGAGATCACCAATATCCTATTTCTATTTCTCATAGGATCTTTTTTTGAGACTTCTTCTGGATCAAGTACTCTTCTCTAGAATCTTCTTCAATATTAAGGTTTCTTTGGCCTTTTCTTATGGGTCAAGGCTTCTATGGCCTTTTCTTCTGGATCAAGGCTTCTATGACATTTTCTTCTGGATCAAGGCTTTTATGGCCTTTTATTCTATAATGTGAATTTTTCAGTCTAGCAATGGAGATCTCCAATCTCCAAACTTCACCAAGACATTTCTCCTAGAGTCTTTTCTATAATGTCTCCTTTTTCTACAACAAATAACTAATCTCTATACAAGGAAAGTACATAGAATTTTAGGCAACGAATGTGAAATCCTTGTCTATATTTTGTAGGAATTGTTCCAAATTTTAAGAGTTAATTTTTTAAAACAAATAAACTTTAGATAGTAGTTAACATGAAAAAATTCTAGATCTCTTGAGATCTCTAGTCTTCACTAGTTGATTCATCAAACTAGTGGAATGAATTTTAAATCCTAGTCTTCACTAGTTGATTCATCAAACTAGTGGAATGAATTTTAAATCCTAGTCTTCACGAGTTTTCCTGTAACTCTATGGAAAAACTCTAGCCAAATATAATCTAAAAATTTTTGTAACTCAGATTTGTTTTAGTCCTCACTTCTGACTCTCTCTAATCCTATCTAGATGCACCATGTCTCTAATATCACTATTATTGTTTGAGGATATATGTAGTGGGAGAGATATATCGCATGTCCTAATAAGATGCAAAAAATATGAAAGAATATTATTCTACAATATAACTAAAATATACTATAAATAGAAAGTGGTAAAAATATCACTATTATTGTTTGAGGTGATGGTCACTCTATCGATATAAGCTAAAGAACTATATTGTTCTTCATCAGGAGTTCTACCACTATCTACTACTCTCTACAACTCGATATACTTGATATGTATTTGATCCCTCACTCTTTGTATAGGAAAATAGATTCCTTGCCAACACTCTAAGTAGATGTACATGAGGATATATTGCATATTACAACTTACACATCGATACTTATACATTTGTTATATTACTTAAAGTAACTAGATGACTTCCTGTACGTGTGCTATGTCTCGCCAGCCTGGTGCCTGGTCCTCAGCCTCCTCACTGGGCCTGATGACTTCCTGTACGCGTGGGCTGTCGACTAGACCTTCAGAGTTCAGGTAGAAAGGTAGCATGGAATCCATATTAATCCTTCGTTTTTTCATGAGATTTGCATTAAACCTCTCGTATTTGCAGGGAAACATTGGAGGAATATGCTGTTCATGTCCACAAAGTTACCAAGGAATTGCTAAGCATTTTCTCAGAGAACATGCGGTTTAAGACGGACTTAAATGAGATATTTGGGGAAAGCATCGTAAGCACACGATTGAATTACTATCCTCCTTGTAGTCGGCCGGATCTGGTCATGGGCATAAGCCCCCACTCTGAGGTCAATACGATAACATTGCTTCTGCAACAGAGGGCTTGCAGATTCGTAAAGATGAAAAATGGATCTCCGTTCGTCCCATTCCAAATGCTTTGGTCGTCAATATTGGAGACGCCTTGGAGGTACGTATTCCTATGTTGTAGAAGTTACTGATCTACGATTTGTTTTAGACGTGGAAATCTTATCTTGTCGAACTCTTTGTTAATGAAATAGTATGTTTAGAGTTATATGTTTTTATCTTGTTATAAATTCGTATTGACATCGTGTGTATAGGAAGCTGATTCTCCCGATAACAAATAATTTAATTTTTAATAAATTTAGCAGCTATTAGATGCTGCTAAATGATAGATAATAACAAATGGAAGATATAAGAGCATCAAGCATCGAGCTGTGACAAATAAATACAAGCCAAGAATGTCGGTTGCAACGTTCTTCAGTATTTCGGAAGTCGAAAGAGAAATCTTTCCTTGGCCTGATTCAGTCGATGAAGCTCATCCGTGCTTGTACAGCAAGAATCTTTCCTTGGCCTGATTCAGTCGATGAAGCTCATCCGTGCTTGTACAGCAAGATAAAATACGCTGATTATATTGGACATAAAATGGCTAGTAAGATAGAGGGAAATAAAAAAAACATCGACTTTGCCAAAGTTCAAGTTTAATCGTTTTGTACATTTTTCGGACGGTTGGCATGTTAGTAACAGCGTGGTGTATGCAGTGGCTCTTTTTAATTCAATTTAAGATGCTTTATGGGAGCTAAAGTTCCTTAGTTATATTAGAATTTAAGTAATTATTATTATCTTCTATCAATGAAGTTCGTTTATAGGTTATAATAATATAACATGCCATGAGTGACAAAAAAAAGAAAATCGGTGCTTGACTAAGGGAAGTTTGGCATGTTAGTAACAGCGTGGTCCATGTAGTGGCTCTTTTTAAATTAATTTAAGATGCTTTATCGCAGCTAAAGTTCCTTAGTTATATTAGAATTTAAGTTATTATTATTATTATTTTACCAATGAACATGTTCGTTTTATAGTTTATAATAATAAAACATGTCATGAGTGACAAAGGGATGATGCTTGACAAAGAGAAATGAAGCACCTAACATTACCTAAGCATCCATGTCATGAGTAACAAAAGGATGATGCTTGACTACGGGAAATGTAGCACCGAACAATACCTAAGCATCTTTTAGGCGATGTTTAACGAGGAATCTGATGAATACACAAAGATGGTTATATTAAAATATTTTTTTCTTTACGAAATTTAAAGAATGTTTTAATTAATACTTTAGCCTGTGATGTGTTTCTTAATTTCAATGTTTATTGCGTAATAATTGCCTGCGGCATTGTTTGTTATTATTATTTTTTAAATAAATAAAAAAGAATACTTATAAAATTAAATCTTTAGTTTTTAAATTAAAATGTTTTTGAATACAGAAAGATGGTAATAAACTGAAAGAATGTTTTAATTAATACTTTAGCATATGATGTGTTTCTTAATTTCAATGTTAATTTCGTAATAATTGCCTGCGGCATTGTTTACTAATTTTTTTAAATAAATAGGAAAGAATAGTTATAAAAATAAATCTTATTTAAAATGTTTTATTTTTTTGAAATGAATGTTTGTTTTATTAATATAAAAACAAATAAGTACAAAACAGTTTTCCAAAGGCAATCAAAAACCAAATATATACAACATAAGGAATATAACAACCATCTATATACATCACAAGGATTACATCAACTGATAATATACATTAAGGAAATAAGCGCGAGTAATACTAAAAGTATGAATATCAATTACAAAGATTAATGCTGATAACTACAACCCAAAAACCAGTAGTAAGTCTCATCAACGCTTCCAAAACAAATAACTGAAGCAATAAAGGATTTCGAATCTGCACAAAATGAATTATTAACTGCTAGCATTTTTCAAATTATACTCTGAAATAAATGACTGAAGATAGTACTGAAGCGTATGCACCTGAGTAAAACTATCAAGCTGAAAATGAAGGCCCTGAAGCTGAGGAAAAACTTTTGCTTTCTTGGAACTGAATTTGGACTTGAAGGAAATCATCACTCGAGGAACCTGAAGAAAAATTTTAAGTCTTATGAGTCTCCTTAGAGACTCAGTAAGGGTTCTCATAAATCCTTAGAGACTCAGTAAGGGTTCCCATAACTTGCCGAAACAACTCATCATTTCTAGCAGACCATATGTGCCATAATATCTCAGTAGATAACAACAACCAAAACATATTGAAAGAGTGATGCAACTGAGGAATGAAGCCCAATAATATAAATTGTCTGATATGAGCATATCTGATATCCCAATTATGCATAGGAGAGAGAAATAAACTCCATATTTCACGAGCATATAAACAATCAAAAAATATATGGTCAAAAGGATCAAGAACTCGACAAAGAGAGCATATAGAATAAATGTGAGGCTCTTTACTAATTGGCAGTCTGTGAAGTAAAAGCATCCATCTGAAACAAGCCTTCTTAGGCTCTAATGGACTGAACCATAAGTGTTGGAAAACACCTTGACACTGATTAGAGAGAGAGCCAACTGCCAACAATTAGTAACATGACAAATAATATCATAAGAATCCTGTAAAAGATTATATAACAACTTCACCTTAATGCACTTAAGGAAAAAATATTATAAATTATAAGTTTTATATATTATTTTTATAAATAATATATTATTTGATATGAATAAAAAAATATATTATAAAATAATAAATACAAACCAAATATAAGAAATTTTAAGAGCATGGTATCCATATTTTAAAAATGTTAAATATAAAATTACAAATTCAAATTAAATGTTTTATTTGTTTAGTTATAATATTACTATTAAGAATATTATTATTATATTCTAAATAAGAAGTATATAAACCATAATCATATTTAAATTGATAAATGTAAAATTATACATTTACTTTTTTAGATGAATAGAATAAAAATAATTAATTTAAAAATGTTTAGGTTGTTTATTATTATTTTAAAATTTATATAATATTAAAATTGAAACAATTAAACAATAAAATATATAAAAAATATTTATTTGAAAATAAAATGTAAACTAAAAAAATTAAAATTAAAAGAAATAAATTCAACCTACTAAAATCTTTAACTTTTGTAAAGGATAATTAAGTTATAATCTTGTCAATATTACACACATAATTGCAAAGTTGTTGTTATGAGGTCTTGATGTAATACAATGAGGTTTGTTTTAATTTCATAGAATCAATTTAAATAAATGTAAGTTAAAAAAAAATGAAAGATATGATTTTTATAGGTTATAATACATCAAATGATTTTTATAGGCGTCGAAGGTGGATTTAGGAGTTGGTGAGACTGGAGAATCTTAAATTGCATAAAGCCTAAGATAATATAAGTAGGGAGCTTCATTTTCACATCATTCTAGGAGAGGACACTGATGAAAGAATCATTTAGAGCAAAGATAGTGAAGGAGGATTCTCGGTTAGAATGGTTTATCAACTTTTGGAACCTGAGCGGTTTCCACTTCCTTGTGGTAAAGTGTGGTTTAAATTATTAATCCCTAAAGTTAATATTTTTTGGCTTGCCTTGCAATACAAATTCCTTACTATGGATAACCTTAAGAAGTGAGGGATGATCCTTGTTAATCATTTCTATCTATGTAGTAAGGATGAGGAGTCCTCAGTTTATTTGTTTTCTTCGCGCTCATTCTTTTGTGAGGATTTTTATTTAATTATGAACAAGTTGGATGTTAATTGGGTAATTCTTGATTCCCTTCCTAATTTCTTTAGTCAATGGTCATCTCCCTTTGTCTCTTCTCGTCAGAAGTACCTCTAGAATTTTATTTTACCCCATGTTTTCATGGGGGTTTGGAAATAAAGAAATGTCCATGCTTTTAAAAATTTGAGCAAAAATATTATTTTTATGAGTTTGTGAGTTCTCTCGAATTTCATTGAAAATGTGATTCAAGGTTACACGAATTCAGAAGGGAAATAATAGATAATTTTACCTTCCAAAGTTAATTTTGAAATTTTATTGGGTTTTCCAAGAATCCCTCATGGCTCGACTCCACTTAATCCTAGACTTTTGGTAAGGTGGTGACATCCCATTGTCGGTTGGCTCAAGATTAATATTTATGGAGCCTCAAAGGGTAACCTGGGTAACCTGAGTATCGTTGAAGTATGAGGAGTAATTAGGAACAAGAACATTGAATTTTTTGTGGCCTTTTTGAAACACATGTACCCTAAACCTCCCATGTTTTGGAGATAAGAGTGACCTATATAGGTATAAATTTATTGGTTGAGATGAAGGTAAATTATGTGGTGGTGGAAGGGGATTCATTGAATGTGGTGAATATCCTTAAGTCTGATGTTGCTCCAAGTTGGAACATTCTCAATTACATCATTAATTCAAGAAGATCTTTAAGGAGTTTCTCGCAAGTCCTAGTGATGCCTATTTTTAGAGAAGAGAACACCTTGGCTGATCAAATGGCTAATTATGAGACCATCCATCATGGATCCACAATGTGGAAGGAGAACTTCCTAATAGTTCTAACAAATATTTTGAATCTTGGAACCATTTAACGTGTGTTAGAGAGTGGGTAGTCACTAGGCAAAGTGGGTGTTACTCACAAGGATCTTGTTTATCATTGGTATATTTTCAAGTTTTAAATCCCTGAGTACTAGTGGGATTCCCAATGTCCTTGGTGAGCTAGTCTACCCAGTTGATGGGACTCAGTTTAATGGTAACCTAGGGATTTGCACATTTTCTTGTTGTTACCCCTCCTTTGTGGTTGTGCTATTTTATCTTTGTATTGAGCCTATTAGAGTTCTATTTGGTGATATGTTGGTCTCTTGGAGGTGTAGAGTCCCTCTCCCATTCGTTGTCCTTGCCTTGACTACATTTATGGTTTTGGTTCTATCTAGGTGGCTCACCTTGTGGTATCCTTGTTTTCCTCCTTGGGAATAAGTATTCCATGGGAAAGGTGTTTGTACCTAGATTTTAATATTATGAGAAGTGATTAACATGTTGTAATCTGTTCAATTTGGACTGGTTATGGATTTCTATTCCCTTTTATCCCATCTCCTTATCCAATCGTACCACCTTTAGATGATGTGTTTTCTTTATATTAAGTATTTTTTCTTGGTGTGTTGTTTTCCTAATGGGTAAGGTCAAGTTCTCTAATTATAGAGCTAGACGTATGAAGCTTTAGTTAGAGTCTATCTCGTTGGTGATTTATGAGGAGGTTAGGCTAATTTTGAATAATAGTGGTTTTTTGGATTGTGTCCTAAAGTATCATGGACACAATTTGACTATCTCAAGATGGATGAAACTCTTGGAATGATGTGTGGGTGAAAGTGGGAAATTTAGAGCATGAAATCTCTCTTGATTTGATATATAAAATTATTGGTTTCCCATTGGATGGTGTTTGTTATAAGAAAAATTATTCTCTCCTCAGTTTTTTCTTGACTGAGGATGAGTATATATTGAGAGAGAAAAATATATTTAGGTATATGTCCCTTACCCCTCCTTGGAATAGAGTTCTCTATGTTATAATGGATTATTTTACTCTTGATTCTTCTAATGATGTTGTTCGTAGCTATCATGCACTATTTTTTAATCATCTTCGTAGGGAGCAATGGATGAACGTGCCTATGTTCCTATTTCAATCCATGGAGAAATCCATGATTAATATGTAATGTGGTAGGGGTCTCAACCACATCCACTAGAGATTAGTTCTATTAATTATTGAGCATATTGCTAAAGAGAAAGGGCTAAAGGTGGAGGAGGTCATCAACTTCATCGAGGGTCAGCCTATTCCTATACCTATCATTTCTTGAATGAATTATTCTTTCTATTTTTCTAGAGAGTTGATTGAGGTGATAGAAGGCTTTTTGTCATCGCCAAACAGTATGAAGAGAACGATAATATTTCTGGTGTCATTATCACTTCGAGAGGAGTTCAAAGGAAAGCATACCATCCTAAGAGCTATAGACATTTCTCTTTGAACGTTATCAATAGGAAGCATAGTCAATATTGCAAGGATATTCATATTTTTGTTTGTGGTTCTAGAGGTGGTTTAACGAGATGGTCCAAATATATTTCTAAAAATATGGTCAATCAACCCCCACCTCATATTAATATTATTCAGTCTAACTTTGAGGAGCTTCCTAGAGCGGTAAATAAGTCTAGAGTCTTAGAGGAAATTTACCCTTAGGAGGATCAAAGTTCGATGCTCCTTAAGCTTAGAGAGGTGGAAGATAAATAGAAGTCCATCATGGGATCTATTAAAATGGTGGTTAACATGACATACGAGGTGAATCATTTAGTGTACGATATTCTTAAGGAATTAAAGTCCAAAAATTTGGATCCATAGAATTGTGCAATTTTCCCATTGCATTCCCTCTCGTTTTTGGCTTGTTGGTTACACATTTCATTAGGTTTTTGTTTTTGTTGACTTGGATTCGGTTTTGGTGTTGAGCCATTTTCCTCTTCTTTTTGTGGCTATCTAATTTTGTTTGGAAGTTAATTTTACTTGGTTTTTATCTCTTTTTGGAGTTGATGTACAAGGTTCAGGGACTCCTTTCAAAATATTTTTCTTAATCTAACCAATAGAAAATTTGTATTAATTTTTTTATGTATATTACTTGTTAATATTTTAACTTGTGCATACACATTGAATATTCACATCTATAACCACTTGAGCTTATGTTATTTGATAAGGTGGAAACATGAAGCTATCTCCCATTTTATGCCATATATATTTATAGCATATCGATGATTGTAAATAAAGCTCTTTTTGTGGCCATACATATTTTGAATTTACATTCAAGCAAGATCAATCACCATTTATATTTTTGTTATATCATTTTGGTTGTTATTACACCCTTATTATATTGTATTGAACTTTATTCTTCCCATTATTTAATTAATCAACTAGTTACCACATAAGACATACAACTACACAACCACATTTTCCATGATTATAAATGTAAATGATATGCTCCACTTAAACCATCTAGGTAGGGCTTCAATATTGGTTAGATTTTTTTTAATTGCATATTTATTTTGTATTTTTTTTTTCTTTTTACAACTACATGGTTTGTTTGCTATAAAATTTAGTATAGTTTAATTTTATTAATTGGATGAATTAATTTTTTTATTTTTCTCTATTATCATGCAGAAAGAAACTAAGTAATTACGTTATTTGCAAAACTTATAATGGAATTGATTTTTTTGTGAATTATCAACATATATAATATTAAATGTTTACTTTGTTCACCAAATTTATAATGCAAAACCTTTATGCTTTTTCATGGCTAGAATTTATGACACTCTAAAAGCCTTATGCATGATATTTTCCAAATTTCATTTTTTTTTTACATCCTCTGAAAAAATTTAGCATACTTTAAAACATATATTAAAAATACTAACTAGAACATGTTAGTATGCATTGGAAACTAAAATAAAAAATATAAATGACTATTCCATCTATAATTACAGTATTTCATAAATCCAATAATTTTTTTAATGCTAAATACTTATATCTTATTTAAAAAAAAAATTGTATTATAGTAATTAGAAAAAGGAGTGAAGTTAAAATATTCTAAATTAATAAGAATCAAATGATTTTTTTCTAATTTTTATTTAAAACATATGAAATTATAATCTTAGCCATGTATTATCCATAATGACAAATATTTAAAAATAAAAAGTGAATGCATATAATTTATAATATACTTAAATATAAATGTTTCAATGGTTAACTTTATTTTTGCTACAAACACAAAGTAAAGGAAAACATAAAATTGAGTTGGTATAAGTTGAAATGTTTATTGTAGTTAAAATTTTATTTATAAATTATGAAATGGATTTGTTAAATGAATTATCTTTAAGAAGAAAGTAAAATGTGAAAAGAACTTGAAGTTTTTTTTTTTTTTTTTTTTGTGGAAAACATCCCAAAAGGGATGCCACTTTCGGGTAAGACCCAAGGAGGCAGGGGTATCCATTCCGCCAAAAATGCCTAGGACTCGGACCTAGCCTACCACCTTTGACATACTCAAGGAGCAAACAAACACACAAAACCAAATTAAAAAAAGTAAATAACAACAAAAATAATAAAATAAAATAAAAAACATGCTCTTTGAGTGTGTCAAAACCAAAAGCACAACCAAAAATGCACAATAAGATAAAAGAAACCACAACACAAACCACATAGAAAAACACAAGAACCACATAACAAAACACAAACAAGACAAAAACAACAACACACTACAAAGACATAACCCAAAAAAACATGAAAAATAAACACATCCAAAACCTTAAAAATAAAGAAAACACAGAAAACACTAAAGAAAAATACAAAACATAGAAAACACTCACACATAAAAAAATGAAATAACACAAACAAAGAAAAACCCAAGAACAAGAACCAAAAAAAACACAAGAACAAAACTTGAAGGTTTTAGCTTGGATTTCTTTCAAAGTATTTAACCTTGTAAACAGAAAAATACAAAAAATAAATTTTAATAACATTCCTACTAGACATTTGTGTTTCTTGCGAGGTATAAAAATAAAAAACTTTGTGTGTGAAATATATTTTTTTTAGAATTTAATCTTCCTTGCATCATATTTTATGAAATGAGCAGGAAAATAATTTAATGAAGATTTTGTATAGAAGCATTTAAGATAGACAAGCATTGAGGATGATGCTTTTACAAAGGAGAAAATTTTATCACCCTAAGCATGGACTATCACAACCATTATAGTTGGAATATTACCAACTCTATGTACATATGTAAATAAAAATATCAAATTTTTTATTTCATTCTATGTCTATTCTCTTTCAACATCATGGCAATCATGATCATAAAGACTATAAATACTTGTTTTATAAGATAATTTATCTATAAATTATGGACATTAAGTATCTCGTATCTCAAATGTTTATTTTTAGTTTTCAATCTATATTTATTATTACACTTACATCATAACAATAAAACAACTTTATCTTTAAATTGTCAATAATAAATATCCCTTATCTCATATATTTATTCATATATTTATTTTCAAGTGATATATTTTATTTATGTTAGACTATATATACGTGTATAGTGTATATTGTTATTAAATTATTTGATTAATATGCTAACAATAGTTTGTTAGCATATATTTAGTTTAGATAGTCGAATCAATTTTGTTCAACTCATTTAGACTTTTCTAATATAGTTAATTTGAGTATGTATCTTTGTATATATTCCATGGATTGAATAAGAAATATGGTTCCATTTGATTACATTGCTATCAAACTTCATGTCTTGATCCTACGTGGATGTGGACTGACCTGATAAAATTTAATCTTATTGTGGAGTAGAGTAATGCAGGTGGATTGGTGTAATTGTAGATAGCGTAATTGCATACTAGCAGATGCAGTCAGCAATTTCCAGTAGGAGATCCATTGCAGACACGAATTACCACCCAATTGTAGACCCAGATTACATGTTGAAAAAAAAAGCTCTAATTACTGATTGCGAGTTGAAATTTCTTCGATCCCTGCAGGCGGAGACCCCTGATCTGGTACAATTCCTGTGCAAGGTCACTTTTTTTTTTTCGCTGCATCGATCGTGGAATCAATCGCACAATAGTAACGATCGAAGAACAGATCTACGGCAGCGTTGAAGCCGATCGTAGATGAAATCTGCACTCGCATAGAGGAATTTTTTTTTAACCATGCAGTAGAGTGACTCAGCCAACGTAGATCTGTTGCGCATCCTACCATGATCTAGGGTCTAATCCACCCATGCATAGGTCTAGAACCAGTAGAGATCGCACGCAGACCCTCTCGCAGACATACACATTAAGAAATAAAAAAATTACTCACTTTGCTCAAGTTTTGCTTTTAGCCAATCACAGCTCTCGTAAATCCAAAAATACCACATGTCATCTATCGCTGCATTAGATGTTTGAAGGCAGAGTGTAGTTTGGTATTTTTTATTTTTTCACTCTATGTGATTATCCCACACATAGTGTGGGAAGGCTCTTTATATGCACGGGTGCGCATATTGCGGATTGACCACATGGTGGTAGTTAGGACACCCCTGTGGAGGGGCTACTACCAGTTGGCGGTGCTAGCAGCCACGTGCTTGATCGTGTGTAGTTGCTCTTTGACCTTGCTGATGTTGACTGTGTATAGAATCGTCATGCTATTTCCTTGCTCTTGAGGGTGCCAATTGATGGCACTTGAGGTGGAGTTAGAGCGCCATCCCCTAGGTTTCATTGAAACAAAAAAAAATTAGTAATAAAGTTTTTTTGCATTATATATTTTTAATTACTTAAATTAATATATTAAATGATTTTTATTTTTTACTTAGCTATTAAATTAATTTAATTAGTTAAAAGCAATTAAAAATTAATTATATTAATTTATTTAATTTTTTATTTAAATGCAATTTTTTTAAAGGGGTTCCAAAAATCATAAAGGTAGAGTTGTTAAACTAAAAGCTAAGATGAATGCAATGGGTGATAAAGTAGAAGATAAGCTCTTAACCTCAATCATTTTGAGAGCTTTACTAGATTCCTTTAGAATGATGGTCACTTCACTTCAAGTGTCTAACAGACAAGTCCCTTTTGAAGAGTTAGTTAATTTGCTTCAACAACACAAAGCATATAACAACCACAAAGATGAAGTGTTCAACAATGCATTGTTTTCTAAGAAATATGTAAATAAGCAAAAAGGTTTCTTTTAGAAGGGGTCTTCCTCAAAGGGTTCAAACACCAATTCCTCACAAAAGATACCTCAAAAATAGAAGAGGTACTGTAATATTTGTGATATGGACAATCATGACACCAACAACTATTGGTTCAAGAACAAGCAACCACAA
The DNA here is from genome assembly GCA_028583015.1 of Wollemia nobilis. Classification (NCBI taxonomy): domain Eukaryota; kingdom Viridiplantae; phylum Streptophyta; class Pinopsida; order Araucariales; family Araucariaceae; genus Wollemia; species Wollemia nobilis. The sequence continues at coordinate 163,607 of JAQPPZ010003242.1, read as the reverse complement.
CATAAAAAGTGGCTAAAATAAACCACAAAAAATAAATAGACAACAGAAGGGAAATGTTTCTATAGAAGGATAAAATTCAAATTCTGAGAGGACACACAAGGTGCTCATGAGCCAAAAAAACCCAAGTAGAAAGATAATATTTGGTATATTGATTTTAGTGCCAATAAACACATGACTAGTGACAAAAGGTGATGTGAAACATTTGAGGCAAAAAAAGGCAAATCAACAACAATTATTGATGATAAAACCTACAAAATCCAAGGAGAAGGTAATATTTCAGTAACTCTTCCCAATGGAAAATGCCAAATTGAGAAGGTATTATATGTACCAGATTGACCAGCAACTTGTTTTTTATGCCTCAAATTCTACATAAATATATGGTGGTTGACTTAAAATTTGTTAATGGCAAAAGCGTTGCTACATTACCAAGAAGGGTAAACATATTGTAACGAATTTCTAAAAACAAGGTTGGTTTGTATTAGATACTATCTATACTCCTCATGTTGCCATGGTTGCCAACTCAAAAGAAGCTACTTCCTTATGGCACAAATGGTATGGGCATCTAAGTTCAGTCTATCTACTCAAATCTATTAAGCATGGAATGGTGTTAGGTCTACCAAATATTTCTCATACTTTACATATTTGCTCAGATTGGTTAGCAGGAAAGCAACACTAGGTGCCCTTTGAATTGAGCTCTTGAAGAGCCAAAATACAATTGGAGTTGATACACATCGATTTGTGCAAACCAATGCCAAACAGTTGTGGTGGAAAGAAATGCTTTTAGTTATTTGTTGATGACTACTTATGAAATATGTGGGTTTTCTTTATACATATGAAGTCATATGCATTCTCATATTTTCAACAATTTAAGAGGCTTTTTGAGAAAGAATCAAGATGTTCAATCAAGGCCCTATGCTCAGATCAAGGGAGAAAATTTACCTCCAATAAGTTTTGAAATTTCTAACTAAACATGGGATAAAAAGGAAGCTTACTACATCTTATACACCTTCGGAAAATGATGTTACTAAAAGGAGGAATCATTTCATCATGGATATGGTTAAATGTATGCTCATAGGTGCACATCTTGGGCAACAATATTGGGTAGAATCTATCACTACTACAGTGTATCTCTTGAATCAAGCACCAACAAAAGCTCTTCAAGGAGGTATGCCACAAGAATATTGGAGTGGAATAAATCCCTCCATTTCTCATCTATGTATATTTGAATACAAATCCTTCATGGACATTCCAAAGATGAAAAAACATAAGTCAGATGAGAAAATCCTACAATGTATCTTTCTTAGTTATGAGGAAGAATCCAAGGGGTATCGATTGATTGACTCTCAAACCAAGAAGATTCATATATGTCGAGATGTGGTATTCGACAAAGCTCCCAAGTTGGATGCACAAAAAAAAATTAAATATACATCTCCTGCTATATACCTATATTTTGAGAATCTTAAGACAAGTAATCCCCAAAAATAAAAGAAAATCCAAAATGGTATACTAGCACTATGAGAGACATAAAATTGGATGCACCATTTGACCTCACTTTAGATTGACCACATACTTGAAATATGTCTCATCAAGAAATAGAAGAAGCCAAATATACAGATGATGTATATGATGAAGAAGAAGAAGATAGAAGTGAATCAAAATATTATAAATTCATGACTACATTTGTGGAGCATGAACCATATTCAGTGCAAGATGCCCTTAGTGTGCCTCAATGGAAGGCAACTATGAATGCAAATAATATCTCTTATGAAGAAGAAAACATGGGAATTAGTTGATTTACCTACTGGTAAGAAACCCATTGATTACAGATGGGTATACAAAGGCAAGTATAAGGCATATGGAACTATTGATAAGCATAAAGCCCACCTTGTTGCAAAGGGCTATGCTAAAAAAGAAGGCATAAACTATGAATATACATTTACACTAACTAAAAAATGACTACTATTCGTGTAATCTATGCAATGGTAGCATAGTTCGTATGGAAGATTCATTAGATGGATGTGAAGAGCGCTTTCATAAATGGTGATTTAAAAGAAGTGTACAAGAATCAACCTAAAGTATTTATTGTACAAGGACAAGAACAAAAAAATTGCAAACTAATCAAGTCCTTGTATGGGTTGAAACAAGCTCTTAGAACTTGACACATAAATATTGATAATCACCTTTTGTAGTATGGATTCAAGAGAATTCCATCAGATTCCAATATCTATTTCAATTAAGTTGATTTTGAAATAGTGATCCTTATGCTCTCTATATATGATCTAATCATCACTCGAATTTTAGAAGAGATGATTGCAATAGTGAAGAGTGACTTGAAAAATTCATTTGAAATGATAGATCTAGGACTTCTCCATTATTGTCTTGGCTTAGAAATTTTGTAGGAAAATAAAGCCATCAAGGTTACACAAATGAAGTATGCGAAGAAATTAAATAAAAAATATCAAATGATATATTGCAAACCAAAAGTAACTTCCATAGAAACAAGGTTACAACTATATTGATACAAATCTTCTCAAGTAGATGGAACTCTCTATCGAAAGTTGATTAGGAGTCTTACATATCTAATGAATACTAGGCTGAATATTAGCTTTACTGTAAGCTATATTTCAAGGTTAATGTAGGAACCTAAGGACAATAATTAGAAGGAAGTTAAGTGAGTTACTCACTATGTTCATGGAACACTAGAATATGGCTTAGATTACAAGAAAAATGATAAGTTCTTATTGCAAGGATACACAAACTTAGATTACACTAGATCTATAGATGACAAAAAATCAATGTCAGGATATGTATTTCGTATTGGATCTGGTCCTATCTCTTGGTACAACAAGAAGCAAAAAGTTGTTACACTTTAATCTACAAAGGTAAAATATCATGTAGCATGAGGAACAGTGTGTCAAGCAATTTGGTTACATCGCATTCTTCCATGTATGGGTCTTCCAAAAAATCTTCCAATCCACTTGAATTATGAAGACCAAGGTGTTTTGAAGTTTGTAAAGAATCCAATGTTCCATGAATGCACTAAGCATATTGAAACATAATGTCACTTTATTTGAGGTGAAGTTCCAAATCATAATATTCAGCTCCTGTACAATTTTTAGGATGAATCAAAAAATGATTTGTTGTTACAACTATTTTCTTAATTAAGGGAATCGGGGAAAATATCGTGATATTTCAACGTATTCTATTTATAGAATATGTCTGATATTTATTTGCCCAATTTACATAAATCATCTACGTATCAACAAAAATATGGGTGATGAGTCAGATTTGATGTTGTCCCATATTCGGTTTCAATGTTGGAATTCCTTTCATGCTAATTGCTAAAAATTTTCTCTATTTTGTCGACCACAAAGTCATGTTGAAGTTTGATGTTAGTGGAAATCAGGCACCATGTTTGAATAAGTCAATAAGTAGGCACATTTTATGCAAAATTTGGGTTGCAGGTGCATTTCACAATACAATGGGAAGTAGGCACGTTTTGTCATACAATGGGAAGTAGGTGCCTTTCTTCATACAATGAGAAGCAGACACCTTTCACCATGCAATGGAAAGTAGGTACCTAACAGGAAGCAGACGCCTAATGGTTAAGTGCCAAATGGAAGTCAAGTGTTTCAAAAGAATTTGGGCACCTAACTTTGTACCTTTTCACCGATAATCCACAGATATTTTTCCTTCATTCAATTGCAATTTCTAGGTCCGAGTGGGACCTCGATGAAAACATGTCAAAATGCAATAATTTCCACTAAATCTACAAAAATTACACTTAAAGACAAATAGTAGAAAACATGCAAAATAAACTGTTAATTATATATATAATTTCCATAAAATATTTATATCTACAAGAATATATGCCACAAATTATGGGGAAAAGAGTACAAAAAATGAGCAATTATGTGGCTCATCACATGGTATTTTTGGATTAATACCAACTAGAACTAAGTCATAGTTAATGGATCTTTAAATCCCTACCAAAAAATATTATCCTTCCACTGAGACTAAAGTCATTGCACTCATCAATAGGAACCCTACCATATAATAATATCCTACCATAAATACCATACCCACACATAACTATATCCTTCTATTGATACCATAGCCATTCCACCCCTTAAAGAGAACCCTACCATAGAATAGTATCCTACTATCAAGATCATAGTTGCTACACTCCTCCATAAGAACCCTACCATAGATAAGTATCCTATCATCGAGATCATAGTTGTTGCACCCATCAATAGGAACCCTACCATAGAATAATATCCCACCTTCGAGATCATAGTTGTTGCACTTCGCAATAGGAACCCTACCACAAAATAATATGTTGATGCCAAGATCATAGTCGTTGCACTCCTAACATGAAAATTATATATTATGATACTTATGTATATAGTTTATTTTATCTCTAGTCACATGTATTTTTTAAAGTGGTTTAATTTAATTTTTCTAGATCTAATTTGGTAACTTAACGTAAAAGTGGTGAGATTTATTGTGGATAGGATTACTATGGATTTAAAAATAAACTCTTACTCTAAATAAAAGTAATTATCTCTTTTTTTACGATTGAAATATATTTTATCTCTTGGTTGAGATTAGATGAAAATATACTTATTCCATGATTTAGGACTATACAAAATTATATTCTTAATATATTATATAGTAGTATCTCTATGTTGTTGCAACCATGTTGCAAACATATCCAATACTATACATTTTTATAAGGAAACATTCAATTTCATTTTTGCCTTTTATTATTATTTATTTAAGAACAAAACATCCTTACATACTTCTACATATTACTCTAAGGACTTTACAAACTCTTGTTCATCTTCAATGCAAGTTATAATTTCTCCAACATATGATATTCTAGGTTTTTTTGGGTGATTTTAATGATTTCTTGAACATTAATTTTCATATGTTGACTTTGTTACTTCACTTTTTATGTTGGCATACATTAATAGTTAGGTACCTTCTTGACTCATAAGAGTGTCATGTATATTTTTCTTAATGGATTAACTTGACTTATTGATCATATTTGTGTTAGATTTTGAGGATATATTTAGTGGGAGAGATCTATCACAGGTCCTAATAAGATGTAGAAAATATGAAAAAATAGAATTTTGCAATATGACTAAATATACTATAAATAGAAAGTGGTGAAAATACAATGCAGTATGGAGGTGATGGTCACTCCTTTGATATAAAAAAATACCTACATTGTACTCCATCAAAGATTACTACCACTATCTACTACTCTCTACTATAATGAACTTGATGAACTTGATATACTGGATATACTTAATATGTATTCGATCACTCACTATGAGGCCATTTGTATAGGAAGATAGATTCATTGACCAATAATCTTTATAGTTGTAGAAGGGGAAACCTTGCATATTACAACTTGCACATTGATACTCGTGCATTTATTACATTTCTTAAAGTAACTAGCTAAATTCCCACTAAAGTATTCTCCTACTCTAACTATGTATCAATGGTGATACATTTACATGATCCAAATGATGTAATATAATCTAACACCCCCTCTATTACATTATTTGGGTATTTGAATATTTAAATCTTAAATATTGATCTTCTTACGATTGATCTTCAACTTGATCTGGTTCTTCTTGAGTTGATTTAGTCTTCATGTTATAGCTTCTTGTATTTTCCAATCCTTTGTTCTTTAATGTCAGGTGTCTTTGATAAATTAGTGATCTCATGATTTTACATGTCTCATGTGGATTAGAATTAATCCATTTTATCTCTATTGAATCTATGTATGACCTATTTCTCTGATCTTCATGAGTATCAAGCTTGAGCTCATTGTTAGTAGATGCTTTTAAAATAATATTTTGAAGGTAACAATCTATTTTGTGTAGTAACATTTCTTCATAACTTTTATAGTACTTGTATTTATAGTAGCAGAAGAAATATGAATGATTTTTTCCTTCACAATATTTGCATGGATGGAAACTCCAACAATTGCTCTTCTCATGACCATATTGATTACAATAGGTGCACAATAGAGATGATCTAACTGCTTTGTAGTCAATTTTAGGAATATCATGTTTTTCTATCTCCTTGATGAGATCCTTAAACCATATGTGCACAATTGAAGCTATTCCATTTTTGCTTCTTTGTATGATGTCTTCTTGATCAATATTTTCTTCTCCCTTTTGAATATGATCTTTTGTGGTTTCATTGGTATAGTTGTCATTAGATTCATTAGAAGAATCTACTTTTCCATAGCTATTAGTTTCACATTTTATTGATTCTTCCTTTCCTTTTGCATCTTCCTTATTATTATCCATTGTAATATCAATCATGCTTTTCATCCATATTGGTATCTTTCTTACTCCACTTCTAAGTGCATTGCTTAATGTGTTGGTAGACATTTTATAGCTTACGTAGACTATGGTCACTTTTAGAACTTGATAGGAATTCTTTGAGTACTCTAAATTGAATCCTTGAAGTAGTCTATCTTATGAATCCCTAGTTTAGAGTGTATGAATTTGATAAAACCTTTTAGGTTTTGTAGAAATCTTATGACTCCCAAATGGATTGAGTACTTGATAAACTTTGATAAATGGTATTATCATCAAATTTGTGAAATTACTTATGTCTCCCTACCAATTTTGGATATGCTATATGAGTGATAAAGTGATTTTGAGAATAGTAGTTCAATTTTGGGTTGATTTTGTAAAGTTTTGTAAATAACAAAAATCATTATCTATTACTCCTTATTTATCCTATTGAACTAAGAACTTGTTAATTTGATGAAGTTCTAATGGTTGGATTTATTTTGTCCCTTTAATGTGATTTTGAGATAATTATACCAATTAATTCCAACCCTTGATATTCCTTTATGAAATTCCTTTTATGTTTCTAAATTCCAATAATCTAATTTTGGTGTAGTATTCCTTATAAATCTCTAATTTGGAATATTAAAAAACAATAATATTTGCAATAGTAAAAATTAAACATTTCCAAGTAGAATCCTTATTTATCCAATGTTTTAAATTGAAAATATTATGCAATTTTTGTTCTATAATTCTCCTTTTATTTTTCTTCTAAATGTGGTTATTTTCCTATAGTTTCAACCTTGTATTATACCTTTATAACTCCTTTCGATGAAAGCAAGTTAAAATAAGGTAAATTCTTACCTTTATAATGATACAAACCTTAAGTAATTGGAACTGAATTTAGACATGGATGTCATTAATCTTTAAATCTTCTCTTGGGTGCTATGACCAATGGTAGACTTTGATTCTTCCTTGACTTCAATCCTTGAATGGTGGTGCTTCAAATTTGATTTCTTTGACATGCTTTGAATGTCTTGACCAAGATCTTTAAATGCTCTTATTTTTCCTTACAAACTATAACTCCTTATTGCTACTAATGCACTTTCTTCCATGGTTTTAGTTATCTTAAATAGGAAGACAACTTTTTAGAGAATGACAAGTGTCATGGCAATTTTATTTCAATTCTTAGAGAAGGTAGATGTTGTTTGACACTTGGAATTTGTTTTAGAATGGAGGATAGTTATTACATTTTTTATTTGATCACTTGTATGCCTTGGTTACAAGTGTCACCTCTTCTCTAACACAACCAATGCTCTCCTGTGTAACACTTCCTTGGAATATTTCTTTCACATATGCAAGCTTGAGCATTATTTTGAGCACTCAAATGTGAGACATTAGGGTTTTTTCAATGGTGACAAGTGGCATATTTTCTCTTTTTCATGAACCTCACTCTTAAAAATATCTATATGCCTCCTTAATATATTCGTGCAAGCTTCAACATATTATTTCCAGCTCTTTCTTTGTTTTATAGTCTCCTTAATACTTCGATGGTGCTTGGTATGTTATTTGGTTACAAATGAGAAATACATTGGTGGATTTTTTTGATTCTAAAATGGTGTATTTGGATGCTCCTTGTGGGTAAACATCTAGATTCTAACATTGCTTTCTTTATACTTTTATTTATTTATTCTTTCAAGTTGTTTTTCTCCCTTTGTAAATGATGGCTCGTTCCTTGTGATATGTTATGCGTACTTGCGGGTTCCTTATTGTGGCTATCCAAAACCTGGGTGATGTGAGATCCTTAAAGGATCTTTTTACCTTACTTGGATGATGCTTCTCTTTGACCACTTTGAGATGTTCCTTGCTTGAGAAGAATAGGTATTTATGACACTTGGACCTTTTCCTTTTGCCTACGTGGGATAGAATATTATGGTGCAAGATAATGTAAATAAACTTTGTGATAGAATACCTTATTTTTGCACCTCCTTTTGCATGTTTTATCTGCTGGTTTTAATGATGACTTTCTTATAGGTAAGGGATGATTTGACATTATCTCTTTTGATATACAACTCTCTCCTTTTTCTTGGTTAATTTGGTAATAAATCCAAGCTAATAATATCATAGATAGTATATTTTGAAGGAGTAATTTTTGCAATATTGTTTACCTGTAATGAATTCTTACTACACCTCAAATCTAAGACTCACCAAGTCTTGATTTGTAGCTTATATCACTGATTTAATGACTACCTTATTCTTCTCTACTCCTTGGAGGAATTTCAATCTTCTTGGTGGATTCTATAGGCCATAATTCGTTGTAGGTACCGATTTTTTAATAGTGTCTTTAGACACTTTTTTTATTTGTAGATTCGTGCCTTTGATCTTAACAATTAATAACCCTTTGAGAGTAATTATTTTAATGAAAAAATAGTATAGTGAAATGAACCAGTAATATTTCCAACTTAATGCGCATTAATAATATCACCTTAATACTCCTGTAAATAAACTCTCAAAGGAGTTTCTAATGCACCTAATAATCTCTACAATTCTTAGGAGTAACTATAATGAACACATAAAAAAACAATTTGTAATTTTTTACTACAATCAATGTTGTAGGATGTAGTCTTCTTGCTTTATAGATATATTATAGGTAGATGATATATTTATTTCTTTGGAAATACGTCCAATTCCTATTTTAATGTACAAGTAAATCTCTTAAAATAACTATATTTTACATCTTATTGAATACTTCAATATGAGCCCTTATTTTTGCAACTTTAGTCCAAATATGGTGCTTAATTATACTTGATAATAAACCCTAATTTAAAGTTCAACTAATTGCACCTAAGTTGCTTACCATTAATGGCTTTTATAGATGATGTAGATCTTGATATTTAGATTCACCAAGTTGCTACCTTGAGATGAATGAAATTTGTAGCTTCTTGTTGGCTGTCCAAAACAACTTCTTGCTTCACCAAACTATGGTCTCAAACATTCTATATTGATCCTAGGTTTTTGTGGCTTGATCCTTCAAGTGATATTCTATTTTTTCTATATATTCATAAACATATTATATTTGAAGTGTGCTTTATTACTATGAGACGTAATCCCCAAATATCTTGGATTTGGTAGGTTTCTTCTTTATGAATTCTCCTTCAATCCTCTTGTTGAAATATGACTTCAAACAAGATCTTCTTCTCAATATTTTGAATGTCTTGAGGTCTTCACTGGATTCTTCTTTAGGATTTGACACTCTTTATCAAATTCTTCTCCACTTGGGCTTGTTGTCTTATGGTGATAATTGTTCCAAGTTCTTCACTATCAAGAGCTTCTCCTTGGTAGTGGATTTATCCAATGAGTTCTTCAAGGAACACTTTTGATAATGCTTCTATGAGCTCTATAACAAGGCTCTCTAAGCCTTCTTATTTTTCTCCTTGAGATCTATGAAAGGTGTTCAATATTAATGTAGACACCAAAACAGCACCAATCCGATTATGTGACTGCAAACACTGATCGCTTTGACAAACACAGCCCCCAGGGCAGCCCTCAGAGGTCAAACAGTGGTCTTAACCACTTTCATAGCAATTTTGTGAGGTCAAGAAGCAATTTGGCACACTTAGACACTTTGCCTAGTAATCGTCTCACCCAGGGACGATTGCTAACTTGAAATCGTCTCACCCAGGGACGATTTCTGAAATCGTCTCCAGTAAGGACGATTTCCAAGTTTAACGGGAAAAAAGACAAATGAGGCCAAGTGGCAGCCCAGAACAGTCAGTTGATGACTCCTGCCTCGCACGCGTGTGTGAGTGGACAAATAGGCCGTTTGAGGACTGTCACAAGGGCGATTATGAAAGCCCAAGTCAATGGAGGACTCCCCTCCCTCATGGGAAGACAAGACTGCCACATGGCGCCTATGACCAACACATGGCATTTGTGCTTCCCTCCCAAAAGAGACCCCTTGGGTCTATAAAAGGTGAGACTTTTCTCACCCAAGATATACAGGTTGAAGGAGTTTTCAAGCAACGAAGTGCTTGCCGAGTTGAAGACCCACTTGCATCCCTTTTGGTTCACCTTCCCACATCCACCAATCTCTTTTGCAAGGGAGGTTGTTGGGTGGCTTTTGGAAGCTTGAATCGGACCTAAATCCAACACATGGACACCTGAATCAACCAATTCGCCGACCCCCCAATCCTAAGAGGTTTTGGGCCCATCCCTAGTGGATTGGCGCTGGAATCAAGTGCCAACGGTGGGAGGCCCACTTGGGCATCCCCGCACTTTTCTTAAGTTTTATTTCAGAAGCATTCTAGTTTATTTTCTCATGCTGCATATTGTGTTTTCTGTTTGGTGAATTCATAGCTGCAATTTCGTAACCTTTGATCAGATTCTAGTATGTTTTGTGTCGTTTTGTAGTTTCACTAACTTGCAGGAGGCGATATCAAATTCCCGAGGGTAGAGGCCAAATTGGGAGAATCCGACCATCTAGGTCGTCCCAAAATGGCCCCAATTACATAACCCCCTGTCTGCAGGTGTTTTGGAGACCTCGGGAGTCGACATTGGAGCGTGTCAGTTCGGCTTCCCCAACACAGAAGAAATCGTCCCACCCAGGGACGATTTACAGTCAGAAATCGTCCTACCCAGGGACGATTTCCGTTGAAAGTAGATTGGCCGACTGTCTCGGTGGCAATGGCCTGTTGGTAACATTTTCTGTCTTCCGGCAAGTTTTCAGGCTGTTTAGAATCATTTTGTTTATTGTTTTAGATAAATGTTTGCATGCATCTTTTGATGATTTTAGAAGAACGAACACTTTTCACTTGCAGCAGGTGCTACTGACATCTTGGTTGTTTCTTTGTTCGTAGGAGAAGCAGCGGAGGTGAAGAACTCATCGACATCAGCGACGGCATCATCTTGGCCCGCCCATTGCAATCGTGGGCACGCGGAAAGAGGAACATTGAGTGATTGTAATCGAATTCTTTTAACGCTCCTAGCCCCCGAAAAGGGAGGAGACGTCATTGTAACAGAGATCAAGGGATATTAATGAAAGGGCTGTGTTTTCTCCATTTGCTTGTGTCTCTTCCAATGCGTTTCTTTTCCATTTCATGCACTTTACGTTTCTAGGACTTAAGCGCATTTGGTTTTGGTTATATTGCAATTAGTGTTTCCTTTGCCCGGAATCTCGTGCTTTCAGTGGCGATCACGGTGGGACCTGTTCCCTATTTTTAAGATCACAGAAAACTAATCGGGTTTTTGTGTTTTGTGTTTTACAGGTACATTTTTTTTTGCAGACTGTTAACCGTCTCTGACTATTACGATTACTTTACTGGAAATCGTCTCACCCTGAGACGATTTTAAAATCGTCTCTGCCAGGGACGATTTCTGTTCTGTAAATCGTCTCACCAGGGGACGATTTTCTGTCTGTAGATTTTCGGAGCAGAAAATCAGAGGCAACTGGAGCGGCCAGAGAAGAGGTAGGGATTTTATCATCTCTGTTAAATTTTCTGTTTCTGTTTTCTGTTTCTTTGACTGTTTTCATTTTATCCTGCATACTTAGGGAAAATCATTCATGCTTGTTTCATTTTCGCTAAATAAAATGAACCTCACACACTCCACGTAACAATTTTAAACCAAGGAGCTGGTCGTAAGACCCCAGCCCTTTATCAAGACCATTGGTGGATTTCATCACCACCTTGGCTTGATTTGCATCCATTTCTCGATTGTCAACTGTTGTTAGGCGTAAATCCTGACGAAGACAGACCGAGTGTCACTGGGGTGATTCCCATGCGTGCGAGGATAAGTTTTCTATGGTAGGTGCCATTAACAGGACAATCCCCCTTCTGTACCGCCTACGTACCACGTACCTTCTGCTCTCACGTACCTATAGTCTCCCTCTCGTAAGGGCGGGTATATAGAGAGGTTGGTATATCGGCCTGGTTGGTATATTGAAGGGGCTACCATTTTGGGAGTTATATGAGCCGTCATAATGCATTTAAACGATCTTCAAAACCTACAAAAACAAAACAAAACACCAAAATGCACTAAACCAGTTTAGGGCACACCAATAATCCTTAAAAGAGATAATCACGGTTTTGTGAATGTGTGTGCTTAATTCCGCTTAGTGTAGACAAAAAAAATCATAAACGAGATAAAAACTTATTTAGATAGCATAGAAGCACCGCAATGGTGTACACCCGCAGTCAAGCCCAATCAAGGGCAGAAGCTCCGAAAGGTACACAAGAAGCAGGCACAAGTCGCCTTCGCTTCAGTCCTGAGGATTTGGTCATACCGCCTTATAGGTCTAACCTACAAAAGAATCCAATTCAGAATCCTCGGTGGGGTATGCCTATTCAAAGCAGCCCCTTTCGGGAAGATGCCTTACATGTAGACCTTGACATAAATAGAGAATCACCTCTTGAAGTTAGGCATGAGTGGCCACCGCGCGATGAAGCGCTAGACAGGCACACCGTCCATTTGGAGGGGCAACGTGGATATGGCGTCCCTTCTTTACCTATCATCAGAACAGAGAGACCAAATCCGGAGCGCAGGGCTCCTTACATAGGGCGACCTAACTCCGCCCACCCCCTTCACACCCGTGAAAGGGAGTACGAGGAAAGCCATCGCATTCCTCGAGGGCAACAAACAACGCGGGAACCTTGCATTTCCGCACCAGCAGGATATCATGATCACCCCTTGAGGCCAGAACCTCGAGCACATACCGCTTACCTCGACAGAGGGAAGCGACCCATTGAAACCTTAGATCAGCAAACTCGAGGTAAACACATAGGAGAAACATTCGAACCTCCTGAGCAAAATAGGGTAGACCAAATTGACCCGATAGTCGCCGGACATACCACCCATCAAGCCCAAACCATGCGGCTTAAACCAAGTTATCAGGAAATAGAGTACCGACACCGCTTGGATAGAGAACGCATGCAACGCGAAGCGGATGAGTTACGCTATGAAATACCTGAGAGGGGGCCAACCCCTCGCATCCAAAGAGCTGAACAGTATGAGAGGCGTAACCCGTTGGTGCAGGACAGGTCTCCACGACCTCGTCAAGCTCCGCCTCCAAGACCTCATAGATTCGAGAGGGAGGCAACTCCCCGAAACAATGATGGGTACCTTCAGCAAGAGCTTGATCAGGGTCATAGGTTTCGCCCAGAGAATCCTCAAGAATTTTACGAGGAGTATGAACCGAGAAGAGGAATATGTTGAAACTCCCCATCAAGGCAGGAGGGATGCCATTCGGCCACCCCTCCATAGGCCTCCAGTTCACCGTAACTTGCAACAAGAGCGAACAAGAGAGGAAGAAATAAAATCTTCCGATGCATACCAAGCGCTATTGGAGCGTTTGGAGTCTGTGGAGACAAAAGGCATTGGGCATCAAAAACCCACATTACGTCTACTCCACAGTAATCCGGTGCATCCCTCAGTGCCTACACCTCTTTACCCCGAACACTTCAAGTTGCCTCAATTGGCAGTTTTTAAAGGTGAAGAGGACGCAGAGGAACACGTTACACGATTTCTAAGCCAATGCTTCGGCATCCAAGATAATGACGCATTGTTGCTTAGAACATTCATAACCACATTCGCGAGCCCTGCCTCGGATTGGTTCACACAACTGCCCAAACAAAGCATAAGCAATTTAGATCAATTAGTAGACGCGTTTCTTGAACGCTTTGCCTTCAACACAAGGAAGAAGGCATCACTAAGTGATTTAGCGAGCCTCAAGCAATTTGAAGAGGAAACAATGGCAGCGTACGGGAATCGATGGAGAGCTTTGCTTTCTAGGTTACCCTACCGTCCTCCTATGTCTGATCTCACGTAGATGTTCGCAAAAAGTTGCTTAAAATCAATCTCTGGTCTATTGTTGCTGCGACAATACGACAGCTTAGAAGAAGCTTTGGCGCAAGCCAGAGTCATAGAAGAGATTAAGATAGGCGAAGGCGCAATTGCCAAGCCTAAGAAGAAAGAGTGGAATAAAACCACTAAAACTGGGACAACGCAACCACAACACGCTGCAGTCAACCAAGTTGCGATAAATGTTCCCACGCCTGTGCAAGAAACGCAGCCTCAAAAGGCTAACTACCAGGCAGTGCCTCCTGCTTATGAAAGAGATAATAGAAGACAGGAGAAGAATTACCCGCGTCGCCCTAGGCAAAATTTCACCCCATATGCGGAGTCTAGGGACTCCTTATTTGACCGCTTGTCAGCGGCAAATTTAGTCACTCTACCGGAAATCCAAATTATAGACCCTAACATTCCCAAGCCTAGGGGGTACAGAGAGGAATTGTATTGTAGATTCCATAGGCGCAGAGGACATGACTTGAATGGGTGCTTGGAAATTCAAAGACCTAGTCCAGGATTTGATCGACAACAGAACATTGGTTGTGGACAACCCCATCGCACCAAACAACCAACAAATGGGGGTATTCAAGGACCCCTTGCCAGCCCACGAGGCACAGACAAAACCACTCCAGATTAACGAGGTGCGACAAGATCTTCCCACACAGGGATTTGTGGGAATGATTAGCATAGTAACAAGGAACAGAAGGTACCCGACAGCTGCCCCTGAGGTAGCTACGAGGGAAGTTCCGGCAACATCGCATCCTCAACAATGCCCAACGCAGTTACCTCCGCCTAGACCTGAGGTCACGATACGAACCAAACTCACGCAGAGTTTGCGGACCACGTCGGCTAGGCTGTCCATCTACGAGCTTATTCAACAATCAGCTCCCCATAGAGAAGCTCTTATGGACATTTTAAAAGCCATTGAATTACAACCCCACGAGGCAAATTCTTTCAACGCCTTCGTGGGACATGTGAAACAATGTACGGAGCCGGTCATCACATTCAGAGAAGATGAGGTCAAAACGATATCAAATGACATGGCAGATCCACCCCTGCACGTTATCGCGCGGGTCAACGGGATTCCGTACAAGAGAGTGCTGATAGATACTGGCTCGTCCAGTAACATCATAACCACTGCAGCCTTAAAGCATTTGAAGCTGCCAGCCTCTCACATCACAGCCTCCACGTACACACTGCGAGCTTTTAATGATGCAATATGCTCGACAGTCGGCACAGTCGTTCTGCCAGTCCAGGTAGGACAAAAGTCAATACCTACACTGTGCCATGTGTTGGAAGGTGAAATGGCTTATAATATACTTGCTAGGGCGGCCTTGGATCAGGGACATGAAGTGTGTCCCTTCGATCGCCCACCATTGCTTAAAGTATGCTTATGAAGGGGAAATACATGTAGTCCCAATGGACTTAGAGCCCTTCAAGTATTGCAATGCGGTACAATTCATACCTCAATCGACCCTCCCTTCAACGCATTTGGATTTCCAATTAAATCCATCTAAACGAGGTCCAATACCATAGGCACCACTGGTGGCCAACAAGACAAAATCCCAGCCAGGTGAGACTTCATCACCTGCTCCTTCATCATCAACGCCACCTATCATGGCCCAACAGAAGGACAAGGGAAAACAAATCATGGAAGAGGTTAAGCCTCTAGAAGAAAGGTTGCCCACAATCTCAACGATATCAACAGAGGAAACACCCAACACAACAGAAACCAAGACTCCTGAACAACCAAACATGGAATGGACTCAGGAAGGACTACCGTTTCCTCCCACCCAATCATCAACAATCACTGTTGAAATGGCCAGTACGGGCCTGGGGGAGTACTTAGTGCAAAACATTGTGGCAACCCCCACATTGGAGTCAGTACAGGACATGGGAAGACCTCGCCTTCCCATAGGGACAATTGTTCCTCTAGGCTACCCACCGAACCAGACAAATTTTGTGTATGGGGGCCTTGATCATGGTCTTGAACCATGCCAACAAAAGGAAACAGACGAAGAACCTTTTGTTGAAAACATCAATTATCTGTCAAACCCAGAATTTGCCCTAAAATATCTAGGCCAATGCAATTGGCATGGATACGGGCTAGGCAGATATGAGCAAGGGATGCGGATCCTTTGCCAACCAAGATATCAGATGCCATATGACAAGTCAGGGGTAGGGTTCAACCATCCCCTGCCATTAGACATCTTGGTTGAAAATATGCAAGGCCTAGAAATAGGCAACAAGGGGGGATTGGCACAAGACCCGTATGCCAATCCAAATACAGAATACACATTGGGAGATTACCTCCCATGGTCAACAAACACCCCTAGAAACAGCAATAATCGCTCTCCTTTGCTAGAGAGAGGTGAAAGTTCGGATAGTAATCCTCAAAGAGAACATCAATGGCTGTCGGACATCTTTCTAAAGCTGTTCCCCTTAGAGGTTCCAGATGAAACAATACAGTACCAAGAGAATCAGGTCCCTCCACCAAGAGTGGAACAATCGCAATGGGACCAGATTAATTCACTGGAACAAGAAGAGTCCTCAACGTCGCAAGCAACAGATGCTGAAGAGGATGAACAATTTTGGATCTATGAAAGCGATTCAGAAGATGAAACCGAAATGGACTATCTCAGACATGCGCGACGACATCACCGCGCTCTAACTCATGAAGATCTAATGGGACAGATGGGCATACTGCTGGGGCATGAATGGCATGTAGACCCAGCGAGGTGGGACCAAGTGTTGGATCCATGGCTCCAAATTCAAGATGAGCATCGTCCACCTCGAGATCCCATCATGACAGTAGTGCCGAGGGAAGACCCCGCCCTCCTTTTCACAAAATTTGCACCTAGGGAGGATCCATTCGTGCCTGTTCCCGTAGAGCCAGATCCAGAGTATAGGGAGCATCTAGAAGAAACAAGTTATCACACCCGCGGTTCTGGAGACCAAATTCATTCCATCCACATGATCTCCATTGATTTGACCGCACCCATCCGCAATCCGACCGATCCATCACGGTCATTGCATCTAGACATGGATGCCATCGACTTGGATCGCGTCAATTCACCATTGTCACCATCAGAGTACTGGCCTTTCGGTGAAATGCTTCATTTTACCCCAAGGACAACTCAGGATATTTTTCAAGCTGAAGAGGGACCCGAGGTTCCAAACGCAGATCTTAACTCAGCTGATGATATCCATTTAATCCCAACTCCACATCAGTTGGAGGACGGATCCCACATGTCAGTCGAGGAGACGACTGACGTAGACATCGACACAGATCCAATGAATCCACGGATTCTCAAGCTAGGGGTAAGCCTTTCCCCCGAAGAGCAAGCCGATTACATTGCCCTTCTTAAAGAAAAGAAGGAGGTTTTTGCATGGTCGTACAAGGATATGCCAGGACTAGACCCATAGCTAGTCATGCACAATTTAACGCTTGATCCGACAATCAAGCCTGTAAAGCAAAAACTAAGAAAGATGCACCCAACAGTGGCCTTGATGGTCAAAGATGAATTGCAAAAGCTGTTGGATGCACAATTTGTCATCTGCATGGATTATCCGCCATGGTTGTCCAACATGGTTCCCGTCAAGAAGCCCGACGGGAGGATTCGCATATGCACCGACTTTCGAGACCTAAACAAAGCGAGTCCTAAGGATGATTTTCCCTTGCCAAGCATCGACGCATTGGTAGACGCTACAAGAGGTCACGAAATGCTCTCCCTAATGGACGGTTTCTCAGGATACAATCAAATTCGTATCAATCCTGAAGACCAACTCAAAACGGCATTCACAACGCCTTGGGGGACATTTTGCTATAAGGTCATGCCTTTTGGCCTTAAAAATGCTGGCGCTACATACCAACGTGCTATGACTTATATCTTCCACGATTACATGCACAAAACTTTGGAAGATTACATGGATGATTTGTTAGCCAAGTCTCTCTTGCGCTCAGATCATCTCGGTGACTTAAGCAAGATTCTCGATCGCCTCATAGAGCATAAGGTCGGACTGAATCCCAAGAAGTGCGTGTTCGGCGTCACATCTGGAAAACTCTTGGGTTTTATAGTCTCAAAGAGAGGCATCGAAGTGGACCCAAACAAAGTCAAGGCAATCCTTGAAATGGCTCCCCCAACCACTATCAAGCAACTCAAAAGTCTGCAAGGAAAGGTCACGTCGATTAAACGCTTCATAGCACAATTATCTGACAAATGCCGACCAATGAACAAATTATTGCACAAGGGGGTCACATTTCATTGGGATGACGAGTGCCAGTCAGCCTTTGACGAAATCAAACAATACTTGGCTTCGCCGCCCGTATTGGCACCGCCTAGACCAGGTGTGCCGTTCTACTTATACATCTCAGCTATTGAGGTGGCACTGGGGCCATGCTAGCCCGGAAGAATGAACTTCACAAAGAACAGGCTACTTACTATCTTAGCCGCACCCTGGTCGATTACGAACTTAACTATGCATACGTTGAGAAACTCTGCTTGGCAGTGGTGTTTGCTACCAAGAGGCTACGCCACTACATGCTGAGCAACACTACGTATGTTGTGTCTAAGGAGAATCCATTGCGATACATGATGAGTCGTACTTATCATAGTAGTCGCACGGCGAAATGGATCATGTTGTTGACGGAATTTGACATTGAGTTTATTGGGCAAAAATCTATAAAAGGACAAGTCATAGCCGATCAACTAGCAGAGGCTCCTCTTGAAGACGATCAGCCTCTGGTCATAGAACTACCCGATGATGGGGTCTTCCATGTCTCAGAATCGCTAGATTCTGATGAGCTTGAGTCTCAGGCCGACATAACCTTATTTTTTGATGGTTCTAAATGCAAGCAAGGGGGTGGCACAGGAATTGTATTCTTCACACCGCAGGGCGCTCCAATGCCCCTGTCATTTAAATTAAACTTCCAGTGCACCAACAACAATGCAGAATATGAAGCCTTGCTCCTAGGTCTTCAGACAACAATCGCCATGAACATCAAAAGATTGAACATCTTTGGCGATTCGCTGTTAATCATCAATCAAGTCAAAGGGGTATATCAATGCAAATGCCCAGTCCTGAAGGCCTATAAAGCCCTTGTGGACAAATTCCTGGCAAAACTTGAGTGGTATGACATCGAGGCACTCCCTCGATCATCAAACCATTTTGCGGATACAATGGCCTCCTTGGGGTCACTAATCCCGCAAGACCTTTCCGGTGATATAACAACCATTGAGGTCAAAACCTTATCGCAACCCGCGATGGAGCGCGCAAGCTCAGACTTCACGCCAGGAGTCCACATGATCCAGATCGAACCATCTTCGGATAAGTTCTTTCGAATCCGAGACTGTTTGAAATGGGCCAACTGGGGGTCTTTGTTTTCCCCCACTCCCATTAATAGCAACACAACGCTATTCTTACAAGTTCTATCCCAATCAGCATTTGTTAGGGAAGAACTCCAAAAGGGATTGGCTGTTCAAACTATCGAGGTATCCGATCAACAGGACTGGTATTTACCCATAAGAGACTACCTCAAGTTAGGTAATCTACCCTTTGGATTGACGCACGCCGCAAAACGAACATTCAAACAGAAAGCGGCAAAATATGTCTTGATAGGAGACATTTTGTATCATCGCAGCTACGACGGAATTCTTCTTCGTTGCTTGGACCAGCAAGAGTCCACTTGGGCAGTCGCCCAAGCGCATGACGGTACATGTGGCGGCCACTTCAGTGGTATGGCCATTGCAAAGCGCATTCTTCGCATGGGCTATTATTGGCCATCTTTAGAGCGAGATTGCTGCGCGTATGTCAAGAGGTGCGTGAAATGTCAACATCATGCCAATTTAATGCACGCACCTTCCCGGGCCCTACGGACAGTCCGATTGCTTGGCCATTTTCGTAGTGGGGCCTCGATCTAATCGGAAAGATCTCCCCTGCATCGTCAGGCCGTCACACGTTTATCATAACGGCCATAGAATATTTTACCAAATGGGTGGAAGCAATTCCGTTAACCTCAACGAAAGGACCCCGTATTGCGGAGTTCATCTTGCATCACATCATATGTCATTTTGGTATTCCATCCAAAATAATCTCGGATAATGGGCCATCATTCAAGAACAAAGACGTGCGTGCTTTAACCACAAAGTACAAAATTCAGCACAACTTTTCAACACCCTATTATCCGCAAGCAAATGGGCAAGCAGAGGCGTCAAACAAAATGCTAGTCACCATCCTTAAAAAGACCGTCGCAGACAGTCATAAGGATTGGCACATACAAATCCCACTTGCCCTTTGGGCTTATCGCACTAGCATTCGGACGCCCACTGGGGCAACTCCGTTTTCACTAGTGTATGGCTCAGAGGCAGTAATGCCTCTCGAGTTGGAAATTCCTTCCCTGCGCATATCAATGCAGGAGTTCATCGATGATAACACTGCACGGCAAGCCCGATTGGACCAACTTACGTTGCTTGACGAACGACGCGTTAATGCTCTCGAGCACTTACGTATCTATCAAGAGCGGCTTAAGAAAGCTTACAACATGAAAGTTCACCTAAGAGACTTTCGGGTTGGTGATTTGGTTCTGAAGGAAAACCAACAAAACTCTAATTTGCCGTCCCATATGAGGGACAAATTCATGGCAAATTGGTTAGGTCCTTATGTCATTGATAGCAAAATAGGACCGGGACGTACAGGCTAGCTTCTCTTGACGGTATCAAGGAAACAGAACCCTTGA
This sequence comes from Wollemia nobilis, assembly GCA_028583015.1. Classification (NCBI taxonomy): domain Eukaryota; kingdom Viridiplantae; phylum Streptophyta; class Pinopsida; order Araucariales; family Araucariaceae; genus Wollemia; species Wollemia nobilis. Next base: position 142,712 of record JAQPPZ010003242.1, on the reverse strand, counting down.
ATATCAGTCATTTGCGACCATTTCATATCTAAGAAAGCCATATCCAAAAAAAAAAAAAATGCTCCAAGGATTATCGTAATCTCTTGGTCACCCAAAAAAGCTCCAAGGATTATCGCAATCTCTTGGTCACCAAAAAGCTCCAAGGATTATCGCAATCTCTTGGTCACCAAAAAGCTCCAAGGATTATCGCAATCTCTTGGTCACCCAAAAAGCTCCAAGGATTATCGCAATCTCTTGGTCAACCAAAAAGCTCCAAGGATTATCGCAATCTCTTGGTCAATCCAAAAAGCTCCAAGGATTATCGCAATCTCTTGGTCAATCCAAAAAGCTCCAAGGATTATCGCAATCTCTTGGTCACCCAAAAAAGCTCCAAGGATTATCGCAATCACTTGGTCACCCCAAAAGCTCCAAGGATTATCGCAATCACTTGGTCAAACCCAAAAAGCTCCAACGATTATCGCAATCGCTTGGTCAAAAAAAAAAAAAAAAAAAAACAACAAAAATCATCAAAAACAACAAATATTTGCATCTCAATTCTAGGCATACTCAAATTCATCATAAAATTCATATTCTCGCACCTCATCTTCAACTTCACCAAAAACAATCCATCAAAATTACAAAAATACATAGCTGCATTAAGCATTGCATCCATACATTGCATATTTGTAGTCATACGGGTCAAATACCATAGGCTGCAATAGCTCTGATAGTCCATCTTGTTCCGCATTGTCTCATGTTACAAAAACAACAAAAACACCATGCATAACTTTTACCACACTACGATCAGTGGTCTAGGAATGTACCAAGAGTTTCGATGATTCAGTCATCATTTTCCTCTTTAGCCATGTAGCGTATCAAGTCGAACAGATTTTACGAAGGTAGAGTCATACTTGAAATACACCATGTTACGTAACATCCCAACACAAATCAAAACACTAAAAATTCCCAAATTGTGTGAACGAGATGAAACCTGCAAAATAATCTAGGTCACCACAAGCGAAACGGTTATCTTGCTCATCCCCCTGTGCGAATGACCCCTAGAATGCTGAGAGTTGGCAAAAGGACAAGCATCCTCCCTACCCAATTCCCTAAGAATCCCTAAAGTTCTCAATAGTTGCAAAACACAAAAAATTTGCAAAATGTCAAAACTCCAAATTTGACAAACTACAGTGCACACATCAAAAGGCACAAACAATAGTGATTTTCATCACTCCATGACCCCAATCCCTTGCTCGAAAGAAAAACAAATCAAAATAAATAGTGATCTTATCACTACAATGAGCAAGTATCCCAATACAATTGAAGAAAAGAAGGGAGTTGACCTTGAATCCCTGGAACTCTCAGCATTCTATAGGTCATAAGGCAAGCTTTAGTACCAATTTGGTTGATAGCCTATCGGTAACAGAAGTAAACCTCTCGCATGACGATATATCTATCACATTAACTTGCGTACAGATCAATGTTTGCATGTGGATGAGCTAGCTTATGGCATCCTGGATTACACCGTAGATTAATCTTAGTACATACAACAAAGGAATTAGTGGAGCTAATTAGGTGATCCTCGATACGAGGTTCGGTTGAAAGCCCATCGGCACTGGCGGTATCCTAATAAATACCACATAAATGAACTCAATTGCACACACAGGGATGTGAAAAATAGCTTGGTCAAAAACAAGTCCGATTCATACCTTGTTCAAAAGTCTTGTAAGATAAAGTACAGTCATGGCTAGTGAGTTAAAACCGTCTGAGTCTCAGAAAACCTTAGCTACATTTCTAAACCAACTGCGCTACTTTTCATCCTTACAATACCATCAAAAAAATACAAAAAAGAAAAACCACATGTATACATACAAAGTCATGCATCACAACAATCGCCTAAAAACAAAATAACAGAGTTCTAAACAGTCCTTGGTGCCATAGCCAAACATCACAAACCCCATTCATCCATTTCATATCTGCATATCACATATAAATCAAAAACATTTGCATTCATCATAGCATATGCATCCATCAAAATAAATCAACATGCATACATCCATATTCATCAACCATCATGCACAAGATCAAAGAAAATCAAAACAACAAAAACAACAAATAAATGCAACACAAAAACAAAAAGCAATAAACATTGCTAGACACAAGTGCTCTTGCACTTAACCTCTTGGCATAGAAAAACTGATGTCAGGGTCTACATTGTCGCTATCCTACTCCCTAAGAAGGCTACCATAGCCGGACCGCTCCACGGGAAGACGGATTTTTGACAATTTCATCCCCAAACGACGTCACAAAAGGGTCAAAGCCCACTCAAAAACAAAAGAAAATCAAAACAACAAAAAAGCAATAAACATTGCCTGACACAAGTGCTCTTGCACTTAAACTCTTGGCATGGCAAAATCGACATCGGGGGTCACAAATTATCACTATCCTACTCCCTAAGAAGGCTACCATAGCCGGACCGCTCCACGGGAGATGGATTTTTGAAAATTTAATCCCCAAATGGTGTCACAAAAAAAAAAAAAAAAAAAAAAAAAAAAAAAAACATTGCCAGACACAAGTGCTCTTGCACTTAACCTCTTGGCATAGAAAATCGATGTCGAGGTTCAAATTATCACTCTCCTACTTCCCAAGAAGGCTATAATAGCCGGACCGCTCCACGGGAAGTTAGATTTTCGATGATTTCACCTCATTACGGCATCACCAAAAGGGTTAACACCCACCAAAAATAGGTCCAAATGTTGGAAAAATTGCACACGCTTAACGGTAAACCCTCTAAAGGCACCCTTGCACAAGTCATCTTGGGTCAAGCGACTCGTCGCTTCTCTCACGAAGGTCATTCCCTCATCGATTCGTCGCTTGAGGGGGTAGTCACACTTAGTCACCAACCAACAATCACACACCCAATTAAGGAAAACGACATGCATTCAAAGAATCATTGACAAAGACAATCACGCTCCTGCTTGGGGGAGTAAACAAGCAACAATCAAATCAATCAAACACTTGGCATTTCGTGAATCATGAACACAAGGTTCCCCCCGAGGATAAAAATGCCCTTTGCCTGTTCATGATCGATCAATGTCTAAGTTCAAGTCACACCTCACCAAAACAGGTTAATACTTGAAATCAAATTCCTTAGCTCGTCGAAGCAAGGATTCAAGAATGCATGCCCTTTCCATACTTGGGGCATCAAAAGTTGGTTAGGTTACCAAGAAACCCTAATCATTAGTGCTTTGGTTATCTATTTTTGCTCAAGCAACTGCGTCACCCGCAGCGCTTCCCAAAAAGGGGCATCTGTAGACACCAAAACAGCACCAATCCGATTATGTGACTGCAAACACTGATTGCTTTGACAAACACAGTGGTCTTAACCACTTTCATAGCAATTTTGTGAGGTCAAGAAGCAATTTGGCACACTTAGACACTTTGCCTAGTAATCGTCTCACCCAGGGACGATTGCTAACTTGAAATCGTCTCACCAGGGGACGATTTCTAAAATCGTCTCCGATGAGGACGATTTCCAAGTTTAACGGGCAAAAAGACAAATGAGGCCAAGTGGCAGCCCGAACGGTCGGTTGATGACTCCTGCCTCGCACGCGTGTGTGAGTGGACAAATAGGCCGTTTGAGGACTGTCACAAGGGCGATTATGAAAGCCCAAGTCAATGGAGGACTCCCTCCCTCATGGGAAGACAAGACGCCACATGGCGCCTATGACCAACACATGGCATTTGTGCTTCCCTCCCAAAAGAGACCCCTTGGGTCTATAAAAGGTGGGACTTTTCTCACCCAAGATATACGAGTTGAAGGAGTTTTCAAGCAACGAAGTGTTGCCGAGTTGAAGACCCACTTGCATCCCTTTTGGTTCACCTTCCCACATCCACCAATCTCTTTTGCAAGGGAGGTTGTTGGGTGGCTTTTGGAAGCTTGAATCGGACCTAAATCCAACACATGGACACCTGAATCAACCAATTCGCCGACCCCCCAATCCTAAGAGGTTTTGGGCCCATCCCTAGTGGATTGGCGCTGGAATCAAGTGCCAACGGTGGGAGGCCCACTTGGGCATCCCCGCACTTTTCTTAAGTTTTATTTCAGAAGCATTCTAGTTTATTTTCTCATGCTGCATATTGTGTTTTCTGTTTGGTGAATTCATAGCTGCAATTTCGTAACCTTTGATCAGATTCTAGTATGTTTTGTGTCGTTTTGTAGTTTCACTAACTTGCAGGAGGCGATATCAAATTCCCGAGGGTAGAGGCCAAATTGGGAGAATCCGACCATCTGGGTCATCCCAAAATGGCCCCAATTACATAACCCCTCTGTCTGCAGGTGTTTTGGAGACCTCGGGAGTCGACATTGGAGCGTGTCGGTTCGGCTTCCCCAACACGGAAGAAATCGTCCCACCCAGGGACGATTTACAGTCAAAAATCGTCCTACCCAGGGACGATTTCCAGTTGAAAGCAGATTGGCCGACTGTCTCAGTGGCAATGGCCTGTTGGTAACATTTTCTGTCTTCTGGCAAGTTTTCAGGCTGTTTAGAATCATTTTGTTTACTGTTTTAGATAAATGTTTGCATGCATCTTTTGATGATTTTAGAAGAACGAACACTTTTCACTTGCAGCAAGTGCTACTGACATCTTGGTTGTTTCTTTGTTCGCAGGAGAAGCAACGGAGGTGAAGAACTCATCGACATCAGCGGCGGCATCATCTTGGCCCGCCCATTGCAATCGTGGGCACGCGGAAAGAGGAACATTGAGTGATTGTAATCGAATTCTTTTAACGCTCCTAGCCCCCGAAAAGGGAGGAGACGTCATTGTAACAGAGATCAAGGGATATTAATGAAAGGGCTGTGTTTTCTCCATTTGCTTGTGTCTCTTCCAATGCGTTTCTTTTCCATTTCATGCACTTTACGTTTCTAGGACTTAAGCGCATTTGGTTTTGGTTATATTGCAATTAGTGTTTCCTTTGCCCGGAATCTCGTGCTTTCAATTAAAGCTTCTATAGTCTTCCAAATGAGACCTTTCCTTCAACCATTCTCTTGTGGAAGTGTTGGTAATGAGATATTTTTCATGGATATCTAAAATTTGTTGCTTCTCTGATCATGAATATGACTCTCCTAGTCACTCTTTATCTCTTCCAATATTGGATTTTTTTAAAGAGATATTCTATGGATCTCTTTAGCTTCTTCTGGAATAGATATTCTATCTACTATTTCCATTGGATCACTTTTCTAGACCTTTTCAACTTCAATAGTTATTCTTGAAACTAGTACTATGAGTTTTGTGACAAGTCCTAGTCTTCACGGTCTTGTAGAAAGACTCTAGCTAATATACAATTTGCAATTTTCAATGGAGATCACCAATATCCTATTTCTATTTCTCATAGGATATTTTTTGGAGTCTTCTTCTGGATCAAGTACTCTTCTCTAGAATCTTCTTCAATATTAAGGTTTCTTTGGCCTTTTCTTATGGGTTAAGGCTTCTGTGGCCTTTTCTTCTGGATCACGGCTTCTATGAAATTTTCTTCTGGATCAAGGCTTTTATGGAATTTTCTTCTATAATGTGAATTTTTCAATCTAGAAATGGAGATCTCCAATATCCAAACTTCACCAAGACATTTATCCTAGAGTATTTTCTATAATGTCTCATTTGTCTACAACAAATAACTAATCTTTGTACGAGGAAAGTACATAGAATTTTAGGCAAAAAATGTGAAATCCTTGTCTATATGTTGTAGGAAGTGTTCCAAATTGTAAGAGTTAATTTAAAAATAAAAATAAACTTTAGATAGTAGTTAACATGAAAAAATTCTAGATCTCTTGAGATCGCTAGTCTTCACTAGTTGGTTCATCAAACTAGTGGAATGAATTTTAAGTCCTAGTCTTCACGAGTTTTCCTGTAACTCTATGGAAATACTCTAGCCAAATATAATCTAAAATTTTTTGTAACTCAGATTTATTTTAGTCCTCACTTGTGACTCTCCCTAATTCTATCTAGATGCACCATGTCTCTAATATCGCTATTATCATTTGAGGATATATGTAGTGGGAGAGATCTATCGCATGTCCTAATAAGATGTAAAACATATGAAATAATATAATTCTACAATATGAATAAAATATACTATAAATAGAAAGTGGTAAAAATACAATGCAGTATGGAGACTCCATCGATATAAGCTAAAGAACTATATTGTGCTTTATTAGGGAGTTCTACCACTATCTACTACTCTCTACTATAATGAAATTGATGAACTTGATATACTTGATATGTATTTGATCCCTTACTATGAGGCCCTTTGTATAGGAAGATAGATTCCTTTGCCAACACTCTAACTAGATGTACATGGGGATATCTTGTATATTACAACTTACACATCGATACTTCTACATTTATTATATTACTTAAATTAACTAGAAAACTTCCCCCTAAAGTAATCTCCTACTCTAACTATGTACCAAATATGAAACATTTACATGACCCAAATGATGTAATATACTCTAACGCTTGGTTGAATACATAAGCATTCATTTTACATCATTTTCATTGAATAATTATTTTCTAGTTAATTCGTTATAATATAAATATCTTCTTATTACCTTTAGCTCTTTATAATATCATGGATTTTAACATAGAATCATGAACATGATGGTTTGGTTTGTATTGACAATAATATTAGTTAGACACTCTAACATTGGATTGTATATCAATAATTCAACAAAGTCCAAGAAAAATGGGTTGGTACCAATGTATGCATTGAAACACATATACTACTTCAATAATCAAACCAAATATTTTTTACATATATTTTTCTAACTAAGTGACAATAAAATTTAAATGAGACATGTTTATAATGATTTTTTCATAGTTTTCATTTTACAATTATAACAAAGTGGTAACCATCAACACAACCTTTTTTAGACCATACAACATGCTTATATGACCTTTGAAGTATCTTTGTGAAATATATTTTAACAAATCCTTCTATGGTATATTATCTTTGGTCTTTTATAGACCGTTTAAAGGCACACTACAAAAATAGAGAAACAAATAATCTTCTTACCTCTTGAAGGAACCAAAGGTGATAATAGTAAATAATTGTATTATGGTTTTTTTTATAAACTCCTCCTTTGACATTTTAATGTTATCAAATGAATGCATTGTCATTTCAATTGACTTCACATTAATTTACAAATAAATGAGAGTTGAATTCATAGTTCATAATTTTATCATGCTTTTGAATATAACCTCCTCTTGTTCTTTGGATTTATGTTCCAACAAACTCTTAGAGAAGTCTCTTCTAGATTAATATCCTAAACAATAATTTACCTTCATTTTCTAGATCTAGTTTTAATACCATGATGAACATTTAGACACAATCTTCATATACATGAAAATATAATATTGAAAAAATACACTATATTAAAAAATGATAAAATACCTAGAAATTCATTGAAAACCTTTCTTTATTACACTAATCCATCATTGGTCTCCTTGATTTGCATAGGAGGAGATCATATCCTTAAGTAGAAGCATCTCAACCTTTTACAACTTAAATATTTTGCTTGAGTACTATTGTTTTACAATAAATGAGTATTAACTCTATCAATAGTTAGACAACCATTAGTTATTCTAACAATATTAATTTAATTTAATTTTATGATAGTGATAGACTTTGTCAACTTAATTGAATGTAAATGATTTATTTCTAATAACAATTAACTTTATCAATTTAAATATTTTTTCAATTGATTATATAGGATTGATATGAGCATGCTATTATTAAATCCATATTCCATCATAATTGTATATCAACAATTTATATCAAAATGGTAATTATTTACTCCATAAATATATATTTAATTTAGTTTTATGAAAGTAATTAACTTCATCAACTTAATTACACACATTTGTTTTATTTTAACAACTTACTTTATCAATTTAAAAAGTTTTTGAATTGGTTATATGGTTGAAATGAGCCCCACATGTACATTATTATTCTCATATTATGTAATGATTGAGTAACTTTATATTTCAATAAAGTACATTGTCTTGATTGATAATTATGCATATATCATTTAGAAAGGCTTGAAATTGGATCTTTGCCTTAATATCTATGTTTTAACCACTTATGCTCATGTCATTTTATTAAAATGATAAGAATTTCACCTAAGATATTCAAACCCTATGATGTTCTATGACAGGAATGATAATCAGATCATTCCAAGCTACAAGGATCTCAACTATTAATAGAACACCACATTCAACCAAATTAAGAATATAAAAAAAAATTGATAGCATAAGCTTACAAATGGATATGCAAAAGAGTGAGCAACAATATCATATATTATACATTAATAATGAACTCCCTCTTTTAAATGAGTACAATGAATATGATTTTCTTATATAGGCAAGGATGATCAACCATAGCGGTAGGATCAAGCTAAGGACAAATATCCATCATACAAAAGGAATAAGTGATATAGTCCATATATCTATAACCACTATGGGGAGAAAGAATATCAACCCTCCAAATATACCTAAATATATCCCTATAACTCCTAGGAATAGTCAAACCTAACAATATACCCATAATATCTAAGAAAAAAATATATAACATCTCATAATATCTAAATAAGATAAATGAAATATCCACACATAAGTGGGTGGGGAAAACACATGAAATAACTAAATAAAAGGAATATAAATTACCTAGGTGAACATGATCTATGGTAAAAAACTTACTCTAACACCCCCCCTCAAGTGAATCTAGGTGCCAAAAAATAAAGTGGCATATGCACAATATGAGTCCCAAAAATAGAGCCTGATTAGGTACTCATGTACAATGTGTATCCAGAAGGTGGAAAACCATGTGAAAAAAATCATCCAGCTGGAAAGAGAGAAGAAAAATTAGGAAGGGAACCAAGGATTTCTCCCAACGCCCAATTAGGATTACGAGCTCCATGAAGAAGTCCTATGAAGAAGTGGATACCTTTGTGATGAACATGTGTCTCCCAAAAGGAAGAAAGTAGCCATGAAGCATCTGTCGAATGTCTTTCCACTCCAAGTGAGTGTGAGAATATGGGAATAAAATGTAGAATGATGATGTAGAATCCTTCAAATTGATTTGAAGTGAAGATGTCACCAATGAATTGTGAAATGAATATCCAAGAATATAGAAGCCCAAAACAACACCAAAATAGGGTAGAATATAGTCCCAATCAACATCCAAAAAATTAATATGCACAAAACCATGAGTGTGCAAAAGTGGAAGAGATGTTTGAATAGCATCCATCAAGGAAGAATCACCAATGTATTTTTGCATAAGTGATGATGAGCTCACAGAAGTAGCAAGAGAAAGAAGTGGAGGCTTAAATGCCTTAAAAGAATCAACATGGTCTTCAGCATCTCCAAGTGAGAGTCCAACTAAAGATACAATATTTGTATCCAACTCCTGTAAGAGTACATCATAAAATATGAAATAAAATAGAGAAGGAAAGGGTGGACAAGGTGGCTCACTCAAAGAAGGTCACACCAAAAAAGGATCCACAAAGGAAGAAGTAAATGGAGGAGATACAATGTATACATCATCATCAAATAAATGAGTAATATCCTTATACATATTAAGAAAATCACATGTGTGACTCTCAATGAATAGAGAGGCAACACCATCCAAGAAGTCATCTATATGTAAGGATGTAACATGCTATGAAATCTTTGTTGTATAAGCTACAACATCAACATGATATTCCACATAAGCCAAGTGTGGATATGTATCCTGTAAAATATTTGAAGTAGGTACTATAGCATCAACCTCATCATCCAAAACATCATGATATAGTGACTCCAAAAATAAATATGCAATGTCACAAATGATGTCCTCCATGCAAGCAATTGTAAGAGAAGGTGCCTTGGGTAAAATAATTCTTTTTAACATATGATGAGCAAGGTGAGGTGTGTTCTTGTGAACTCCAATAAATTTTGAAGCTCTCCAAAAATTGAATAATAAAGCATGCTAGAGATCCTTAAATGGTTCGTAAAACATGTCCTATACTCCTTATCCTTCACCATTGGTTTGGATTTTGGAGTTATGAAAAAAAGTATCCAACCCTTCACTTTGACATAATGAAAAAAGTAACTTAAACCATGCTTCAAAATTTTTAGCATTTGCCTCTATGCTAAGTTTAGAAAAATAAGTTTTCAAGATGTCCTCAAAAGTAGAAGAGCTCCCTAAAATCAAATGCCATTATAATGGGAAAGGTCTAGTGTGATGTCACTATTAGAATTTCACAATAGATATGTAAAGCATTACAAGAGATGAAGAGAAGAGTAGAACTAATTATTTTATTCCAAGCATCAACTTTGTATAAATAGCAAAGTTGATCATTGAGATTCGTTGGATTACAACAACTCATCAAACCTAATGAAGACACCACTGAGAGTTATCCTGACACATGGAGGAGTTAAAACTCAAGTGTGTCTCTTCTAGTTGAACTTAAGAGAATATTCACTTATTCTAACACCCCCCTTTAAGTGATACTAGGGGAGATTCGTACAAAGGAGTCCCAAAAACAAGGCCTGATGATGTACTCATGTACAATGACTTGTTTTTATAGAGATGGTAAAAACCCAATGGGAAAACCACCAATCAAAAGAAAATAAGAGGCTTGTCTTCATATGGCGAAGATTGTCCTCTTAATACAATAAATAGTTGGTAAAAAAACCTCTCTTGGAAAAAACGTACTATTAGAAGAAGAGAGGTTTGTATTCGTATGGTGAAGATTGTCCTCTTTATACAAAAAGAAAGATGTGTCTTGAAAACTTGACCTTATTAGGTACTCATATACAATATATATAGTTGATTAAAAAACCCCATGGTAAAAAACCAACTATTAAAATAAGAGAGGTTTGTGTTTATATGGCAAAGATTACCCTCATAAAACCAATCAGTGCAGTTGTATTACTCCAAATTTATCTCGTAACTGAAGGTAATGTGGAGAGAGAAATGCCTTTGTGAGGATATTTACAATTTGAATATGTTGCCGAATGAAGTGCTTCTAAGAATAATAAGAAGAGGCATGTCTTCGGATGGCGAATATTATCCCCTATTGAACTAGAATAATGAGAGAGAGGTGAAAAAACTTTGTGCACCAAGATACTTTAACACCCCCCCTTAAGTGATAGTAGGGGTAAGTGAAAAAGGAATAAATAAATATGTGGCATACCTACATAAGATGAGTCTTGACACCAAGTCCTGATAAGGTACTCATGTACAATAGAGATTTAATATCCACAAATATGAGTCCCGACAGAAAGGCCTGATAAGGTACTCATTTACAACATGTGATCAAAATAATAAATATCATTAAAGAAAAGTCCTCTAAAACCAAAGTGAATATAGGATGGAGATAGAACCACAATAATCACATGGGTAGTCCAAAAATGGCTCCACAAGCATGAGTATGTGGTTTCCACCAATATGAGTACAATGGGCTGAAATAAGGTCCAAAACTCAAAAAGAAATAGCAAACTAAGAGGAATGATGAAAATCTCAATGGGAAACCACCTTCCATAATAGAAGAATAAGGAAGATGTGCATGGAGAATTGAGAGGAAGGAATATGTCCTCTTCAACCCCATCCTTAGGAAAAATTCCATTAAGAAGCCTGCAATGGACCCATCAGATGTCTCAAAAAAATTGAGATTTATTGTAGAAAAGAATTCATACTCCCATACTGGTGCTTGTTAACCATGAAACCAAAGTGTCTCATAAAAAGGAATGTCTTACTAAAAAAATCCCTTGAAACCAAAGTGTCTCACAAAAAGGAATGTGAAAATAGGATGGATAAAGTACCACAAAAACTGCAAGGGATGTCCAAATTGACTCTGCAAGCATAAATAGTGGTATCCACATGTATGACACAATGTGGTGAATAACAAGATCCAAAAAATGGACAACTAGCAAAATAAGGGCACCAATGCTAGGAATGTCAGGTTCAACCGAGAGTGCATTCCATGATATAATAATTTTAAATTTTAAAAACATCATTGAAAATAGTATTGAAACTGAAAATGGACACCACCATTGTGTCCATATCAAAAAACCTTTTCGATGACTATAAATACCCCTATGATCGGGTGTCAATGAGGCCTCCATTAACTTCAAAAGAGAAATTGAAGTGAAATGAGAGATTTGGTTGACCAAAAATATATTTTTTGAGTTTTAATAATCTTCTTTAGGTAATGTATATAGGTATATATTTTGTATACCAATGTAATGGAATTGCCAGTAAAGATCCTATAAAACATTTTAAAATAAAATAAAAAAATATTTGTTTTGATATAAATGAGGGTGGGCATGAAGTTAGTGAATATCTTCTTATGCCTTTTAGAAATTTTATAAACAATATATACCTCTAAAAATTAAAGGCTACTATAAATAAATCTAGAAGAATACACCCTCCCTAAAAGATAAAACAACAAAAAATAAAAAGGAATTTTATTATTAGGTTAAAAATGACGATTTTCTCTTAGCCCTTTGAAAGAGAGAGATTTAAAATTTTGGGTTACCATGAGTGAAATTTATGAGAGGTGAGAGGTTCAACTGAATTCATAATTTTAACACAAGAAAAATTGAAGTTATATTTTACCAATATATCCCCCTTAGAACTTCAATTAATTGATTTATACAATTGGAAGAAACATACAAAGCTTTTCAATATTTAGGATTCAAAATACCTACCCTAATGAGAGGGAAACTATAAGTATAATGAGTTTTGTAATATTGTTTGCTTGAGATTACCAAATCCTTTTTATTCCTCACTATACCCACCCTTACTTGAGGGAAACTGTAAGTAGAGAGAAGAATTGGAAGGGTTTTGGCTTGAATGCAGGAGATCAATCTGTTTAATTGGTGTATCTCAATACTCATCCTTACGAGAGGGAAACTATAAGTTAGAGAGATATCCAAAGAAACTAATGATGAAAAATATCTTCCAGACCATTATACCAAGTGCCTCAAAAAATCGCCCTTACGTGAGGGAAACTATAAGTTTTTAAGGGTAATGATACATGGAACGTAGGCAAAAGATATTTTGAGAAAAAAATATTGTTTTTAAACTTGTAAACCAAATTTAATTATCAAATCTATTTAAAAGTTTTAGATTTAAAATATACTTCTTCTGAAATATTTTTTAATGAAATGCTCTTTCTTTGAAAATAAAAAAGGTTTATAAAAAACAAATAGGAAGATAGATAAAAAAATATATATACATTCTATTTTTTATTTTTTAAATATGGGCCTTACAAAAAATGAGATTAATATTAAATTTTTGAATATCTTCTCTAAGATATATTAAAGTATATTTAAATAAAATAACTTTATTGATTAAGATAGAAAAAAAAGGATAGTAACTTTTAAAGATAGACCCCCCCATAAATAAAGTAAAAGAAATTTTGTGATCTTCACTATGAAATATAAATTTTTTGACCTTATAATTGCTTGAAATAAAGTGAAATCATAGAAGAAGATTGAAAAAAGATAGCACAGCCCCCCCTTTAAAATGATGGACCAATAGAGTGCAAAAATATGCACTTAACGTCCCCAAAAAAAAATTATTATAAAAAGGTTACAATTTTGTCTCATGAAATATTTGGAGACAGCTTATGTCCTTTGAAATGAAGGAAAGCAAAATAACCTAATTAAAAAAAAAGTATAGGGAAAGTAAAGAAATTATACGCAAGTTGTGAGAGAAGAGAACGAGTTTCAAAAAACTACATAGACGTTCCTTTGGAAGGCTTGAAAACAAAATAAAAAATATATAATTTTGAAACGGAAGAAGGGGCAACACCTTTCAATGACCAGAAGGAGAGAAGTCGTTGGATGCGAAATGGAGGTTTTGAGAACTCAACTGTATGCAACCAGAAGAAGAGAAACTTCGATATTTGGATGGAGCTGCGGAGACCCTCTATGTTGAGAAGAGACCCTTGAGGGCAAATGAAATGCAAGAATTGAGTGGAGGTGAACTTGAGCTTTTGTTTCTTGATCCTGCAAATACGTAAAAGGAAGGGACGATTCTACAAGACCACATTATGAAAAAACAAGTGAACGCTCTTGCAAGACCACGTTATGAAGAAAAAACTAGTGAACGCTCCTGCAATACCATGTTATGAGAAAAAAATAGTGAATGCTCCTGCAAGACCACGCTAAATAACCAGCGAACGCTCTTGCAAGAACACATTAGTAAAAATAACCATATATTTTCTAAAAGCACGAGGATATGGAAGCCCATAGGCATATCGGGTGCAGTGCAAAAAAAAGCATACGAAACGCTAAGTCCTACGAATGAAGGAAAAGGACTAAAGTGCATGGAAAAGGGAAAACAAACGAACTGAAATGAGATATAAATCAAATGTAAAGTGCAGCCCTTGTTTTTATTAATTTTTCTTTGATACCAGGTTACAATACGTCTCCTTCATTTTTAGGAGCTAGGAGCGTTAGATATACCTTTATTACACCATAGATGGTACGCTTCCCTTCGGGATCTTCTATGTGCCCACATTTGAAATGGGTAGGTCAAACGTCACCACCACTTATGTGAATGCATATATAGTTCCTTGATGCCCCTCTAATGTCAATATAATATGTTCAGGGAAACAGCAAACGATTAATAGCACCTACGGATGGAGAGAAACGTGTAATCCCCAAGGCCTCCGGTTAATGCATACATGAAATAATTAAAATGGTAATCAAAACATGTCAGAATAAGATGAAATTTGGACATAAGCATGAAAACACCATTATGAACACACTACAAAAGGAATAGTCAAGAAATCTTCTATAGATTTCCAATCACTCTGGGGTGGGATGATTAGGACTGTCATAAAATGTCAGAAAGCAACCTCTTAAATATCCCATCCAAAGGCCTCCAAAACACATGCAAATTTGGGGTTAGGCAAAATGGGGCATTTTTATACGACCCAGAAGATCATATTTTGCAGATTTGGCCTCGGTCACCATGTATCCAAAAATGCTCCCTGTAGGTTAGTGAAGGCAAAAAGCAATGAAAACATAGTCAAAAATCATCAGAATGGCATGAAATTTGAATGGTAGCATATATGAAAGACATAAAATAAAATTCAAAAGAAAAAGTAAGAAATCTACTTCTGATTTCTAATCACTCTAGGGTGGGGCGATTAGGACTGCAACAGTGCGGGGGACACCCGAGGGCAGGACACCTATCGTTTGGGGCTTGGTTTTAGCACCAATCCACTTGGGATGGGTCCAAAACCTCTTAGGGGGGTTGTGTCGGAAAATTGGGTGGGGTATTGTGGCCAAATGTTTGGGTTTTAGGTCTATATTGTGTTTCCAATGTTCACCCAATAACCTCCCTTCCAAAAGAGAGATCAAGGATGTAAGAAGCACAAGTGAGGGGTGAGGATGTAATTCGACAACACTCCGTAAGACTCACAATTTTATAGACCTGAGGGTCTCTTGTGAATGAGCATGTAGAGGCGCCACTTGGCCATCATGCCTTCCCACGGGAGAGAATATTCCTCCCTTATTAAGGGCTCCATGACTGCCTCTATGACTGCCCCTTTGAGCTCAAAAATGCTCACTCGCACTCCCATGCATTGAAGGTGGAGTTGAGTGGCGGATCTGAGTTGCCATTTGTCAAGGTTTGACCTTTTGCCTGTCAAACCTACTATTCACCCCACCATGGAGTGAATGCTGCTAATCTTCTTGGGGTGGGATGAATACTAGTTTGTAATCGTCCTAGGGTGGAATGAGTAAGGAACAAAGTGCATGAAAGGTGCCAAATTGACCTTTGACCT
The DNA here is from genome assembly GCA_028583015.1 of Wollemia nobilis. Taxonomy (NCBI): domain Eukaryota; kingdom Viridiplantae; phylum Streptophyta; class Pinopsida; order Araucariales; family Araucariaceae; genus Wollemia; species Wollemia nobilis. The sequence continues at coordinate 126,891 of JAQPPZ010003242.1, read as the reverse complement.
TCCAAAAATGCTATGGGAGTGGTTAGGACCACTTTTTAACCTCTGGGGGCTGCCATAGGGGCTATGTATGTCAATTCGATCAGTGCTTGTCATCACATAATTGGATTGGTGTTGTTTTGGTGTCTACAGATGCCCCTTTTTGGGATGTATTATGCATGGCACAGTGCTGAGCAAAAATTGACAACCAAAGCACTAATGATTAGGGTTTCTCAATAACTTAACCAAATTTTGATGCCCCAAGTATGGAAAGGACACACATTCTTGAATCCTTTCTTCTAACAAGCTAAGGAGCTTAATTCAAGTGTTAACATTTTGTAGTGAGGTGTTACTTGATCTTGGACATTGTTCAGTCATGAATAGGCAAAGGGTGCAACCTTTTGTCTATGGGAGCCATGAGTTCATGATTCTAGAATGTCAAGTTTTTGATCAGATTGTGATAATTTCTTTTTTGCTTCCCCAATCAGGAGCATGATTGTATTTGTCAATGATTCTTTGAATGCATGCCATTTCCTTGATTATGTGTGTATTTGTTGGTTGGTGATTGAGTGTGATTACCCCATCAAGCGACGAATCAATGAGGAAATGATCGAAATGAGAAAAATGATGAGTTTCTTGACCCAAGATGACTGTTGTAAGGGTGCCTTCAGTTGTTTTCTATTGAATGCTTATGCAGTTTCCCAACAATATGACCTATTTTTGGTGGGTTTTAACCCTTTTTGTGACGCATTTTGGGGCTAGAATTGTCAAAAATCCATCCTCCCGTGGAGCTGCCCGGCTATGGTAGGCTTCTTAGGGAGTAGAATATTGATAATTTGTGGCCGTGATGTCTATTTTGTATGCCAAGAATGTCAGGCGCAAAGGCGCCTTTGTTCGGCAATATTATTGCTATTTTTGGGTGGGTTTTGGACCCTTTTGTGATGCCTTTTGGGGATGAAATTCTCCAAAATCCTTCCTCCTGTGGAGTGGTATGGCTGTGGTAGCCTTATTAGGGAGTAGGATAGTGAGGATTTGTGACCCCAACGATGTTTTTGGATGCCTAGAATTTTAGGCACAAGGGCGCCTTTGTTTGGTCATGTTATTGTTGTTTTTGGTGCATTTTGGATGCAATTTTTGCTGTTTTTGATTTTCTTGCTCTGAGATCGTCCCAGGGTGGGGCGAATACTAGTTTTGTAGGGACGAGTGATAACTAGAGTGCTCATCCCAAGGTGGAATTATTATAGGCCTAGGGGCCTATAGAAGGGCCAAAACTAGGTTTTGGGCTCATTTGCACTTTGTTTTTCTAGCAATCTAGAGCTGTGAGGAGGAGGAGTTCGAGTCTGCATAGCGGAGCACTGTCAAGATTTCATGGATACCATGAGTGAATGGACTGGATCATTGAGTTGCAGAGCCAAGGCAAGACCGATAGGTGCTCCTGCGATTTATTTTGTTGTTTTTATTTTATAGTTCAAAACCATAATTTATTTTTATATTTTGTTTTCCATTTAAACTAAGATCAAAAACCTAGTTTAATTGTTCTTTAGTTGTATTTTTTTGCATTTTTTAAAACTAAGATGAAAACCTTAGTTTAAAATTTTTTTTGTTATTTCATTTTTTTGTTTTTTAGTTTAAACTAGAGTTAAAAACCCTAGGTTAAAATTTTGATTTTATTTTGTTTTGTTTTGTTTTTTGTTTAAACTAGAGTTAAAAACCCTAGGTTACAAATTTTGATGTTATTTTTTATTTTATTTTTTTGTCTAAACTAGAGTTAAAAAACCCTAGGTTAAAAAATTTTGTGTTTATTTTGTTTTTTGTTTAAACTAGAGTTAAAAAACCCTAGGTTAAAATTTTGTTTTATTTTGCGTTGTTTATTGTTTTTTTTTTTGAATGTTTGTACTATACATTTGGTTAATGTTGCTGTACAATTTATTAAATGTTTTTGTTGTACAATTTGTATACATTGTTGTATATGTGTTTTAGTTTTGTATAGTTTTATTTAATGATCTGTATTTTTACTGTATAGTTTTTCTGTACTTTGTTTTGCTGGATTTTTTTTTGTTTTTAGTTTAAACTAAGGTTAGAAACCCTAGGTTGAACAATTTTTGTGATTTTTTTGTTTTTTTTTTTTTAAACCCTAGTTTGTGATTTTTTAATTTTGTGTGTACAATTTATTTAAATTTTAGAATGTTTTTGTTGTACATTTTGTTAATGTTGCTTGTATAGTTTATTTGAATTTTAGAATGTTTTTGTTGTACATTTTGTTAATGTTGCTTGTACAATTTATTTTTGTTGTCATGTTTTAATGTTTTTGTGTTTTTTGTTTTGCAGGTGGTGAAGAGTCGATACCGTCAGCCGATGGTATTTTTTGAAGTGCGGGAGGCGCTGACTATGGCAGACTAGGAGTGGCTTGATGCCCTTGGGCTCAAGCAGGTGACTCGGTTAGAGCCTGTGGTGGGGGATCGAGCATATCTGACTTCCCTAATCAATTTGTGGGATCCCCGTAACAACATATTTCATCTCCCAATAGGGGAGATGATAGTGACTATGGAGGATATTTATCAGATTCTATAGATTCTGATAGACGGGTTGTCCATTCGGACTACTCCTCATGATCAACAGACAACGATGTTGACACGGTGCTTTGGGCATGCTACAGAGATGGGGGTGGATGAGGCGGTGGAGAGGGCAGAGGGGGACTACATAATTGATAGGATTTTAGTGTGGTGGTGGTTGGAGAGGGGCGTGTTGGGAGTGACGCATGCATTGCTCATGACTCTTATCTCCAACATGCTACTTCTCGACTCCTCAGGTGCGAGGTTCCCTTGGAACCTACTTGAGGTGGTGTTTAGACTTGTGGAGTGTCTGACCTTAGCACCAATGATTATGATATGGGGTCAGATATTACTAGCACAAACTTATGATGAGTTGTACGATGTCCACTATTGAAAGCGAAAGGGGATTGCATGCAGCTACCTATTGCAGTGTTGGGGGTGGCAGCACATAGCTATGAAGTGGCCGCAAGGATTTCCTTGGACCACCCGAGCAGAGATGGTGGATAGGGAGATTGGGTATGCTGCTCTATGGTGGAGGTTAGAGGAGTAGGGGCAGAGTTGGCAATGGGTAGGTGTCGTAGGGCACTATGTCGATGCCTTCTCATGTCTTACTCTAGGGGAGGTGTTCTTGCATCTATATTGAGACTGTCCAGCTTGGCCTGAGGCTAGTGAGTGGCTCTGATGGGCGCATAGGGGGAGGTGGCTGATCGTGCAGCACAGGACTAAGTAGGAGTACTTCTTGTATGTTCGGGTGACTCAATAGTTTAGGGTTCACCAAGGATTTCTTGGTGAGCCTTTGATTTATTGACATCAAGGCGACAAGAGGACTCTGGCTTGGTCAATCATTGAGCCACTAGGTGAGGATTCGGATGTAGTGGTTTATGTCCCCAATGTGTACAATTTCGGGGTGACTATAGAGTATGACCAATGGTGGATTATGCGGTGATGGCAGGGTGAGGGGCATCTAGGAGTCACAGATGGGGCAGCAGTAGGTGGTGAGGATGTGGAGGCATCAGGGGAGGGTTGGGGAGCTCTACTCGATGATGCAGATATGGTGGAGGTTGACAACTTGACTAGGGATGACCTAGGGGTTCCAGAGCAGCTAGATATACAAGACATTTTGAAGCTATGGGTGCTGGAGCAGCCCACCATATCGGAGATGCCCATGCCTCAAGCAGTCCCAAGGGACATGGAGGCTAGGTATCATGTTGAGATAGCATGATTAGAGGATCTAATGTAAAGACAATATGAGGATCACGAGGAGGTTCTACAAGAGAGGGATCTCCTATGAACTCAGTTTGTAGAGTAGGAGAATGCATTGGCTACGTACCATCGGTGGGAGGTGTGTTGGGTTTAGCACCGGTTGGATTTGGAGGTAGAGATTATCCACCTTGGTGGGTAGTTACCTGAGATCACTGGAGGTGTATCTTTGCACCGAATGAGAGACAGTGAGACTGAGTAGTCTACTTCCTCTCATTGCAAGTGGGTGGGTGAGGGTAGCACTAGTGGGCATGATGCGAGGGCTAGCAGCAGTCACCCTGAGAGGTCCCACAAGACCCACACCACTCGGGGTAGTTCCAGTCACACCGATCCTGCGTGATCATGGTAGCCGACTCCTTAGGCTTGGGTTTTTTGATTTTTTTGATGTTTTTGTGAGGTTAGGGGACTGACTTATTGTAGCCTGTGGACATTTTGGTGATATATATATACATGAATTTCCTTTTGGTTATACACTTGTCATGATTTATTGTTACTTTTATGCACATTTATTTATGTTGATGTATGCATGTGTTATTATGAATGCGATGTTTCTAATTATATGATGTATGCATATGGAATGGATGGAATGATTTGTTGATAACTTGTCGGTGGCACCATAGACTATACAAGATTTACTGGATTTCTATACTATGTGATGACTTTGCATGTGTATATTTTTTTGTTTGTATTTTTTGATGGTGATGTAAGAATGGAATGTACCACAGATGTTCTAGAATGTAGTTTAAGGTTTTTCTGAGATTCAGATGTTTTAACTAACTAGCCAAGACTGTACATTTATCTCACAAGACTTTTGAACAAGGTACGAATCAAAATTGAGTTTGACCAAGTTATTTCACATCCTTGTGTGTGTGATTGAATTTGTTTATGTGGTATTTTTCAGGATACCGCCAGTGCCAGGTAGGCTGTCCACCACACCTGTACTGAGGATCACATAATTAGCTCTACTAACTCCTTTGTTGTATTTAGTAAGATTAATCCATAGAACAATCTAAGGTACCATAAAATAGCTCATCCACATGCAAACATTGGTATTCTCACATGCAAAGCTAATGTGATAAACATATCATCATGCATTTAGGATATCGCCATTGCCGGGTAGGCTGTCCACCAAACCCGTAATGAGGATCACCTAGATGGTTTTTTGAATGCTGAGAATTCTAGGGATTCAAGCTCAGGCATCTTTTGATTGCTCAACTTGTTGGGAAACTTGCTCTCATGCATAGTGATGAAAATCACTATTTATTTTTCTCTTTTGTTTTTCTTTTTGAGCAAGGAGTTTGAATAGTGGTGATAACCACTATTATTTTATTTTGCATTTTAGGTTTCAAAGTTGAGCTCGTAGGTTGTTGGCTTGTGAATGGCATGGATCCTGTTTGGATTTGGGGATGACTACCCATCCTATTTAGGGACGTGTAGTATGAATCCTTACGAATTTGGGGACCAAAGGTGATTTAAGATCTTATTATGTAATGGCATTGATCTTTTAGGCCTTGGGGATGACTACCCATCCTTTTCAGGGGCATGTAGTACAAATCCTTATGACTTTGGGGACCAAAGGTGATTGGGGATATGATTATGTAATGGTATTGATATTTTAGGCCTTGGGGATGACTACCCATCCTTTTCAAGGGCGTGTAGTACGAATACTTATGACTTTGGGGTTTTTTGATAGTGGATTTTAACCAATATTTATTGTGGGTTATTGGATGGGGAAGAGCTTTTCCTTTTATCAATTCTCAGCATTCTTGAACCATTCGCATAGGGGGATGAGCAGTCTAACCTTTCACCTATGGTACCCTAGCCTACTTTGTAGGTTTCTCTTGCATTCACACAACTTGGGAATTTTTATGTGTTTTAAGTTGTGTGGGGATGCTACGTAACGAGGTGTGATCCAAATAAAACTCTACCTTTATAAAATCTATCTGACTTCGTATGACATTTGACCAAAAATATAAAGACAACTAAATGACAAAAAATTGTAAAGACATTAGTAGATGACTGACTATGATAAAAAATATGGATGGCATTATTTTGGATGGATGTGTTTACAAAATGGACTGAATATGGAAAATGATGGAATTGCCTAGCAATTACAGTCTATGGTGCTTATGACGTGTATGACCAGCAAATATGCCATCTATGGATGCGATGCCTAATGCAATTTATTATATTTTTATGTTTTTATTTTTAAGAGTATGAATGGAAGTGAGATGCAATTTTTTTTTTGTTATTTTTTATTATCGTTTGTTTTTGTTTGTTTTTGAATATCTATTTTTGACCAAGCGATTGTGGGAACCTTGGAGATTTTGGGGTTGACCAAGCAATGATGGGAATCCTTGGAGCATTTGGTTTGACCAAAGGGGTTATGTGCACCTTTGGGGCATTTTGGGTTGACCAAGCGATGATGGGAATCCTTGGAGCATTTGGTTTGACCAAAGGGATTATGTGCACCTTTGGGGCATTTTAGGGTTTGACCAAGTAATTGTGGGAATCCTTGGAGATTTTGGTTTTACCAAAGGGATTATGTGCACATTTGGGGTATTTTGGGGTTTGACCAAGTGATTGTGGGAATCCTTGAAGCTTTTGGGGTGACCAAAGGGTTTATAGATACATTTGGGGCATTTTTGGGTTGACCAAGTGATTGTTGGAATCCTTGGATATTTTGGTTTGACCAAAGGGACTATGTGCACCTTTAGGGTATTTTGGGGTTGACCAAGCGATTATGGGAATCCTTAGAGTGTTTTTGGGTTGACCAAGCAATTGTGGGAATCCTTGGGGTGTTTTACGTTGACCAAGTGATTGTGGGAATCCTTGGAGCTTTTTGGTTTGACCAAAGGGATTATGGTTACCTCGGGGGCGTTTTAGGGTGACCAAGCGATTGTGGGAATCTTTGGAGCTTTTGGGGTGGGCCATGGCTCTTTCAAACATGGAATGGCCTCATATGACTGATGTTCAAGGGTTCAAGTTCCTTGATTCCATCAAGAGAGGTGAACTGGTATGTTTCTAGTCCTATTTTACTATTGATAAAATAAGGATCTAACACATATACCATGAAGTTGTCCCTTAGATGGGGAGGCAAGTTAGAATTTTGTTGGTTCTCTTTTAAGACCAAGTCACTAACCTGAAAGTCCCTCAGGTGAACTTTCATGTTGTATACTTTCTTAAGTCGCTCTTGATAGATACGTAAATGTTTGAGAGCATTGATGCGTTGTTCATCGAGCAACGTAAGCTGGTCTAACCGGGCCTGCCATGTAGTATCATCATTGATGAACTCTTGCAATAATATGTACAGGGAAGGTATTTTCAACTCAAGAGGCATGACTACCTCGGAGCCATACACCAACAAAAATGGAGTTGCCCTAGTGGGCGTTCGAATGCTAGTGCGATAAGCCCAAAGAGCAAGTGGGATTTGAATGTGCCAATCCTTATGACTATCTATGAATGTATTTTTAAATATTACAACTAGCATTTTGCTTGATGCCTCTGCTTTCCCATTTGCTTGTGGATAATAGGATGTTGAAAAAATGTGCTAAATTTTGTACTTTGTTGTCAAAGCACACACATATTTTCTCTTAAATGACGTCTCGTTATCTGAGATGATCTTGGATGGAATACCAAAATGATATATGATGTTATGTAAAATAAAATCTGCAATGCGAGGTCCAGTTGTAGAGGTAAGCGAAATTGCTTCCACCCACTTGGTGAAGTACTCTATGGCCATTATGATAAACGTGTGATAGCCTGATGATGCAGGGGAGATATTTTTTATTAGATCTAAGCCCCACTATAAAAATGGCCAAGCCGATTAGATCAGCTATAAGGCCTGAGAAGGTACATGTCAAATTAGCATGGTGTTGACATTTCATGCACTTCCTTACATACGCATAACAATATCACTCTAAAGATGGCCAATAATAGCCCATGCAGAGAATGCACTTTGCGATGGCCATACCGCTGAAGTGGCCATCGCATGTACCATCGTGCGCTTGGGTGATCGCCCAAGCGGACTCCTACTGGTCCAAGCAACAAAGAAGGATCGCTTCATAGCTTTGATGGTACAAAATGTCTCCTAGCAAGACATGTTTTGCCACTTTTTGTTTGAATGATATTTTTGTGGCATGCATCAAAACAAGTGGGAGCTTACCTAGCTTGAGGTAATATCTTATGGGTGTGTACCAATCCTACTGATCAAAAACCTCGATGGTATGAACTGCCAATACCTCTTGCAGTTCATCCCTAGCAAAATTTGAGTGGGAATGAACTTGTAAGAATAGTGTGGTGTTGCTATTAATGGGAATAGGGGAGAACAAGGACCCCTAGTTGGCATGATTTAGGCCATCATGGATTTGAGTGAACCTATCCTAAGATGGTTCAATCTGGATCAGGTGGATTCCTGGCATTATGTTAGAGCTTGCGCGCTCCATTGCAGATTGCAATAGTGTTTTGAATTGAATGGTTGTCATCACACCAAAGGGTCTTGCAGGATTAGTGACCCCAAGGAGGACATAGTGTCTGCAAAATTATTTGATGACCGATGGAGTGCCTCGATGTCGTACCATTCAATTTTTTCTAAGGATTTATCCATAAGGGATTTGTAGGCCTATAGAACTGGGCATTTACATTGGAATACCCCTTTTACTTGGTTGATAATTAACAGTGAATCACCAAATATGTTCAAGCATTTGATGTTCATGGTGATGGATGTCTAAAGACCTATGAGTAAGGCTTCATATTTAGCATTGTTATTGGTGCACGGGAAATCAAGTTTAAATGATAGAGGCATTGGAGCCCCTTACGGTGTGAAGAATAAAATTCTCGCACCATCCCCTTGCTCATATTTAGAACCATCAAAGAATAAGGTTATGTCGGCCTATGACTCAGGCTCATAAAAATCTAGCGATTCTGAGACATGGAAGACCCCATCATCAAGTAGCTCTATGGTCAGAGGTTGATCACCTTTGAGAGGAGCCTCTGCTAGTTGATCGGTGATGACTTCAACTTTGATGGACTTCTATCCAATGAATTTTATGTCAAACTCCATCAACAACATGATTCATTTCACCATGCGGCTACTATGATAAGTACGACTCATCATGTACCATAATGGATTCTCCTTAGACACAACATACATTGTATTGCTTAGCATGTAGTGGCATAGCTTTTTGGTAGAAAATACCACTGCTAAGCATAGTTTCTCGATGTATGCATAGTTAAGTTCATAACTGACCAGGGTGCGGCTAAGATAGTAAGTAGCCTGCTCCTTATGTAGTTTATTTTTTTGGGCTAGCATGGCGTCCAGTGCCACCTTAGTAGCTAAGATGTACAAATAGAATGCCACTCCTGGTCTAGGTGGTGCCAATACTAGTGGAAAAGCCAAGCATTTTTTAATGTCATCGAAGGCAGACTGGCCCTCGTCATCCTAGTGAAATGCTACCCCATTGTGTAATAATTTATTCATGGGTCGACACTTGTCAGATAGTTGCACTATGAAGCGCTTGATTGATGCGACCTTTCCCTACAGGGTTTTGAGCTGCTTGATGGTGGTTGGGGGAAGCATTTCAAGGATTTCCTTGACTTTGTTTAGATCTACCTTGATTCCTCATTTTGAGACTATGAAACCCAAGAGTTTTCTAGATGTGACACCAAATACACACTTCTTGGGGTTTAGTATGACTTTATGTTTGATGAGGTAATTGAGGATCTTGCTTAGGTCATCGAGATGATCTGGGTGCAAAAGAGATTTTGCCAACATATCATCCATATAGCCTTCCAAATTTTTATGGATGTGATCATGGAATATGTATGTCATAGCATGTTGGTAGGTAGCACTAGCATTTTTAAGCCCAAAGGGCATGACCTTATAACAAAATGTCCCCCAAGGCATTGTGAACACATTTTTGAGTTGATCATCAGGATTGATATGAATCTAGTTGTATCCCAAGAAACCATCCATAAGGGAAAGCATTTTGTGGCCTGTTGTAGCATCTACCAATGCATCGATTCTAGGAAAGGGGAAATCATCCTTGGGACTCGCTTTGTTTAGATCTTGAAAATCGATGCATATTTGAATCCTCCCATTTTGCTTCTTGATGGGTACCATGTTGGACAACCATGGTGGATAATCCACATAGATGACAAACTGTGCATCCAAAATCTTTTGTAGCTCATCTTTGACCATTAAGGCTACTGTTGGGTGCATCTTGCATAGTTTTTTCTTGACTGGCTTGACTGTCGGATCAATCATTATATTATGTGTGACTAGCCGCGGGTCTAGCCTCGACATGTATTTTTAGGACCATGCAAAAACCTCCTTCTTATATTTGATAAGGACAATGTAATCGACTTGTTCTTTAGGGGATAGACTTACCCCCAGTTTAATGATTTACAAATTCATTGGATCAGAGCTGATGTCTATGTCAATCATCTCTTCAACTGACATGTGGGACCCATCCTCCAACTAGTGTGGAGTTGGGATCAGGTGGATATCAGTTGTTGAATTTAGATCTATGTTTGGAACGTCGGGTTCCTCTTTAGTATGGAAGATATCCTGAGTTGGTCTTGGGGTGAAATGAAGCATCTCACCGCAAGGCTAGTACCATGATGGGTATGGTGGTGAGTTAGTGTGATATCAGTCTATGACATCTAGGTTTAGATATAATGGTCATGCTGGATTGACTGGATTATGGATAGGGGTGATCAAGTCAATGGAGATCATGTTGATGAAGTGAATTTGGTCTCCATTACTGTGTGGGTGGTGACTCAGACATCCTTGGTGATATTTGTTCTTCAGATCTAGCTCTGTAGGTATTGACATAAATGGATCGGCCATATGTGTAGATAAAAGGATAGGGTCTTCCCTTGGAACAGATGGCTCTATCAGGTCTCTGGGTGGAGGGTGCTCTCTGTACGCCTGAAGTGGTGGGTGCAGTAGTTGGTCCAACTGTGCTTGGTTTAGGTGCCACCTATGCCTTGGTCCCATGTTTAGCTATTCAAACATGTCATCAATGTCCATGAGGTATTGCTACTACTGCATATGATTGAGATATGCCATCTTAGTCTCATATTCATAATCACTATCAGATATCCATAATCCTTCATTGGATTCGATAGATGTTTGCGGCATGTGGGGCTCGTTCTGCTCGAGCAAGTTAATTTGGTCCCATTGGGGTTGTTCCGCTCTCTACGGGAGGACATGATTCTCTTGAGGTGGCATTTTATCGATTGGAGCATTCAAGGGGAACATCGCCATGAAGTCCTCCTGATAATCATCCAAGGGTGTCACTTGCGAGTGATTGCTATCAGACTCGAAAGGGCCCCAAAGCACTATCTCATACTTTGACTCGTCTTCTAAAGATCCTTCTTGACCTTGTCTATATCCCTCTTGTAGGTGAGTCCTTGAACTTTCTCCTTTCTTGATCGAAGGGAAAGGGTTGTTGAGGTCCACAAGGTTGGTTGTTAACAATAGAAGATAATCCCCTAATGTGTACATTATGTTAGGATTGGAATATGGGTCTTGTGCCAACCCATCCTTGTTGCCTATCCCTAGGCCTTGCATTTTCTCTACCAAGATGTCAAGGGGCAAAGGGTGGTTGAACCCTACCCCTGATTTTTTGTATGATATCTAATATCTTGATTGAAAAAGAATGCGCACCCCTTGTTCATATCTACCTAACCCATATCCATGCCAATTACATTAGCCAAGGTATTTCAAAGCAAAGTCTGGGTTGGACAGATAGTTGACGTTCTCAAAAAAGGGTTTTTCATCCTCTTCCTCTTGTAGGTAAGGTTCAATGCCGTTGTTGAGCCCCCATTTAAAAAAATTTTCTAGTTTTGTGGGTAGCCCAAAGGGATAATAGTGTTGATGGGGATGCAAGGTCTCCCCATGTCCTGCATGGACTCAGGTGTGGGTGTTTCTACAATGTTCCACACTAGATATTCCCCCAGGCCCATATTGGCCATCTCAATGGTGATCATTGGTGGTTAAGGGGGAGGGAATGGGAGTTCTTCCTAAGTCCACTCCATGTTGGGTGAACTAGGTGCCTCGACTTCCATTCGGCTAGGCACATCTTTAGTAGAGATGGTTGAGACTAATGGCGGTGCCTCTTCTAGGGGTTTCTTCCCATTGTCCTTCGGTGTGGCCATCGTAGGTGGAATCATTGGTGAAGGACCAAACGATGAAGATGGACCTGATCGGGGATTTGAGGTACTTAAAAATGGGGATGTATGCAAAATTGGACCCTATTTGGATGGATTCAACTAAAATTCCAAATGTGTCAATGGAATGGTCAATTGTGGCATCATCTGCACCGCATTGAAATACTTGAAGGGCTCTAAGTCTACCGGGACCACATGCACTTGCCATTTGTATGTGTACTTTAGCCATTGATGGGATATCGAAGGGATACACTTCATGTCCCTGATCCAAGGCTGACCCAATAAAATATTGTAGGCCATCTCACCTTCCAAGATGTGGCACAACATAGGAATAGTATTTTGTCCCACTTGGATGGGTAGGACAATTGTGCCAACCGTCGAGCATATCATGTCATTGAATGCTTGAAGAGTATAGGTGGAGGTCACAATGTGAGATGCTAGCAACTTGAGGTGCTTCAATGTCGCTGTTGTGATTATATTTTTGGATGATCTAGTGTCCACCAACACCCTCTTAAATGGAATCTCGTTGACCCATGCAATGATGTGCAAGGGTGGATCCACCATATCACTAGTCACCGATTTTAGTTCATTTTCTCTAAAGGTGATGACTGGTTTTGTACATCATTTTACATGTCCCACAAAGTTATTGATAGATTTTGCTTCGTGGGTCTATAGCTCAATGGATTTTAATATCTCCATTAGAACTTCCCGATGGGGCGATGATTGTTGGATGGGCTCATAGATCGAGAGCCTAGCCTACATTGTCCTTAAAATTTGGGTAAGTTTAGTTCAAATTATGGCCACTGGTCTAGGCAAGGGAGGTTGCATAGGGTGCTGTTGAGGTTGTGACATTGATGGAACCTCTCCGGTAGCTTCTATGGGGGAAGCTGTGCTTGGGTACCTCTTGTTTCGAGTCACTATGCTTATCATCCCTACATACCCCTGCATGGGGCAATTCTGTGTCATCTCATTGAATTGAAGAGTCTTTTCCTGCACATCATGGGCAGGCAGGGGGTCTTTGAAGACCTCCATTTATTGGTTGTTTGGCACCATGATATTATCCACCACTAGCATCTTGTTGTCTATTAGGTCTTGCACTAAGTTTTTGAACTTCCAACACACGTAAATATCATGTCCTTTTTGTTGGTGAAATCTAAAGTACAAGTCTGCCCTATATCCCTTGGGTTTTGGCACGTTGGGGTCTACGAGTCAACTTTCTTGTAGGTTTATCAGGTTTGCCATGGACAAGTGGTCAAACAAGGAGTCTTTAGACTCTGTGAAGGGTGTGAATTATCGCCTAGGGCAACGCTACTGATTTTTCTCTTACCTATGATTTTCCTTTTCATAGGTGTTAATATGAACTGCCTGGTAATTAGCCTTTGGGGGCTGTGTTGCTTATGTAGGCTTAGGTATGTTTATAGTAACCTGATTGACTACGACAGGTTTTAGTTACGTTGACCCAATTTTGGAATTTTTGGGCCACTCTTTCTCACGTGGCTTGGCAATCTCACCATCCTGTATGTTCATCTCCTTAATGATTTTGGATTACACTAGGGCTTCCTCAAGAGTGACATATTGCTATAGCTACAATAGTATGGAAATCAACCTCAAACAACTCTTCGAGAACATTTGAGTCAGGTCATACATGGGAGGGAGGTAAGGTAGCTTTAAAAGCAACATTCTCCACCAATTTCCATAGGCCACCATGGTCTCCTCATCATACTATCTGAGGCAAGCTAGGTCTCTTAATGATGCCTTCTTCTTGGTATTAAAGGTTAAACATTCGAGGAATGCGTCCACTAGTTGGTCTAGGTTGCTGATGCTATGCTTCAGCAATTGGGTAAAATAATCTGAGGTAGAGCCTGCAAACGTGGTTATAAACATTCATAGAAGCAAAGCATCATTGTCCTGAATGCCAAAGCATTGGCTTAGGAATCTTGTCACGTGCTCTTGGGAATCCTCATCCCCTCTAAATATTGCTAATTAAGGCATTTTAAAGTGTTTAGGGTATGGGGGTGTAGACACTGAAGGATGCATAGGGTGAATATGGAGCTAGCATAAAGTGGGATTTTGGGGCCCAAAAGTCTTGGTCTCCACAGACTCTAAGTGCTCTAGTAGTGCTTTGTATGCATCGAAAGATTTGATCTCTTCCTCCTTGGTTTGTTCCCATTGTGAATTACGGGGAACTTGAGGCCTATGGAGGGGTAGCCAGAGAGCATCCCCTACCTTGGTAGGGCATTTTTGCCTACTCTTCTTCTTGCTCAAAATTCCTCATAGGCTTCTTAAGGAGTTCCTGGGTGTGACCTATAAACATGGGTGGGTGCTCGTGGAGGGTGCCCATCATTGGCTCTAGGGGTGGTCTCCCACTCAGGTCTAGGAGGTCTTGGAGGCAACATTTGATAAGGTTATGGAGACCTATCTCACACCAAGGGGTTGTGCCTCTCATACAACTTTATCCTATGCATGCGAGGGATTGGGACCCTCTTAGGCATATTTTTCTAGAGCAACTCGTCTATCTAACATCGAATGCGCTCTTTAGGAAGGGGGTACAGGTGCTCTAACTATTATTGATATTGCTCAAGCTACATGATTTGCACTCAATGGGTGGCATGTTTGGCAAATGCCAAGTCAATTTGTTCCATTGTCTTGAGTCTAGGAGGTCTAGATGCCTCCCCTACACATCTATCTCGGTCATGGTGATCCGATATCTCTATAGGTCACTTCCCTCTATCGAGGTTAGAGATATTCACCTGAGGCTCTGGCCTCAATGGGTGATCTTGATAAATAGCAGGTGTAGAGGTGCATTGCTCTCGCCCTGTGTATTTCTCTTGAGAAATGTAATGGTCTTCCTCATGCTCCCTTTCGTATATGTGAAAGCGATGGGCAGAGTTGGCTTGCCCTGTCTAAAGAGCCTTGCGCTCTGGATTTGGCCTATTATTTTTTATAGTAATAAGGGGTAGAGGAGGGATGATGTAATCATGTGGCCTCTCCTTATGGAACCTATGTTGTTCTAGTGCTTCATCGCATGGTGGCCACTCATAACGATTGTCTAAGGGAGCCTTCCCATATATGTTGAGTACCACGTGTAAGGACTCCTCCTGAAAGGGTTTATGTTGAATGGGAGTGCTCCTTGAAGGGGTGCCTCTATAGTCTCATTTTGTCATGGAATGATGTGGACTACTTTGTGGTGTAGGCCACTAGGGTGGTATGACCAAGTCCTTGGGGCTATAGCAAAGACGACTTGTGCCCCCTTGTACACTTTTTATAGCTTCTGCCCATGATTGGGCTTGGCTATAGGTGTACACCATGGTGGTGTCTCTCTACAAGATATGTAGGTTTTTATCTTCTTTACGATTTTCTATGCTACACTAAACAAGAAGGGGCCAATCCAAGTAATGATTATCTCATTTATAGATTAAAGGTGTGCCCTAGATCTAGTTCAGTGTGTTTTGATTTTTTCTTTGAAATGTTTGTAAAGAAAATTTTGTTGTATATGCAATATGAGGGTTCTTATGTCTCCCAAAATGGTCGCCCCTTCAATATACCACTGCCAGGAAGTTATACCGAACCTCTCTATATAACCACCCTTATGTGAGGGAAACTATTTGTATGCGAGAGCAGAATAGTACGTGGAACATAGGCGGTACAAAATGGGAATCACTCTATTTTTGACACCTACCATAGAAGGCTTATCCTCATGTTCTGGGAATCACCCCAAATACACTTGGTTAACTTTCTTTAGGATTTACGTCTAGCAACAATAGTGATCATAGTTAGGTATGAAACATTCAAGCCACGATGGTGATGAAATCCACCATTGGTCTTGATCAAGTGTTGGGGTTTTACGACCAATGCCTTGATGTTTAGATTATCTCGTGGTGTGTGTGGTTATTTTTACTTACGCAAAGAAAGGAAAAATGCAGTAAAATTTTCTATGTAAGAAATAGAAATAGAGACAAAATTATAGAGAGTGTTCAGACAACCTACCTCTTCTCTGCCTACACTAGATACCCCTGATTTTTTACTCAAAAACTACACAAAGAGCTAATTGTCCTAGGGTGTGATGAATAGCAGATCTATATTCATCATAGGGTGGGATGAATGCCTTATTCATCCTAGGGTGGCATGAATTCTAGTATGTATTCATCACAGGGTGGCACAAGCAGTAGTCCAGCGCTTGAAGGATTAACACCTAAAAGCAAAAACACACAATTTTGATCAAAAATTTAATCCTAAAATCAAGGGATAGGGTCCCACCATGATCACCACTAAAATCACAAGGATACGAAAGCCCATAGGCATACCGGATGTGGTGAAAACAAGAGCATACGAAATGCTAAGTCCTATGAATGAAGGAAAAGGACTAAAGTGCATGAAAAAGGGAAAACAAACAAACTGAAACAAGATATAAAGCAAATGTAAAGTGCAGCCCTTATTTTTTTAATTTTTCTTTGATACCAGGTTACAATACATATCCTTCCTTTTTAGGAGCTTGGAGCGTTAGATATAGCTTTGTTACACCATGGATGGTATGCTTCCCTTTGGGATCTTTTGCATGTCCACATTTGAAATGGGCGGGCCAAATGTCACCACTGCTACATGAAGGTGTCTATAGTTCCTTACTATCCCTCTAGTTTTGATATCCTATGTTCAAGGAAACAACAAACGATTAATAGCACCTACATATGGAGAGAAACATGTAATCCCCAAGGCCTCCGGTTAATGCATGCATGAAATAATTAAAACGGTAATAAAAACATGTCAGAATAAGATGAAATTTTGATAAAAGCATGAAAATACCATCATGAACACACTGCAAAAGGAACAGTCAAGAAATATGTTGTATATTTCTAATCGCTCTAGGGTGGGACGATTAGGACTGTCATAAAATGTCATAAAGCAACCTCCTAAATGTCCCATCCAGAGGACTCCAAAATATTGACAAAGTTGGGGTTAGGAAAAATGGGGCATTTTGATATAACCTAGAAGGTTGGATTTTGCAGATTCGGCCTCGATCACCCTATATCTAAAAATGTTCCTTGTAGGTTAGTGAAGGCCAAAAGCAATGAAAACATAGTAAAAACTCATCAAAATGGCATGAAATTTGAATGGAAGCATATATGAAAGACATAAAATAAAATTCAAAAGAAATAGTCAGGAAATATACTACAAATTTCTAATCGCTCTAGGGTGTGGCGATTAGGACTATAGCAGTGTGGGGTCACTCGGGGGCAGGGTGCCCACCATTTGGGGCTTTGTTTTAGCACCAATCCACTTGGGATGGGTCAAAAACCTCCTAGGGTGGTTGTGTCAACAAATTGGGTGGGGTATTGTGGCAAAATGTTTAGGTTTTAGGTTCAGATTGTGCTTCCAATTTTCACCCAATAACCTCCCTTCCAAAAGAGAGATAAAGGATGTAAGAAGCACAAGTGAGGGGTGAGGATGTAATTCAGAAGCACTCCATTGCTCCAAATGCTCCTTCTCTATTTTGTTTTTGGGTGAGAAGACTCACCATTTTATAGACCTGAGGGTCTCTTGTGAATGAGCATGCAGAGGCACCACTTGGCCATCATGCCTTCCTAGGGAGAGAAGATTCATCCTTGATTAAGGGCTCCATGAATACCTCTATGACTGCCCATTTGAGCTCAAAAATTCTCACTCGCACTCCCATGCATTGAAGGTGGAGTTGAGTGGTGGATTTGAGCTGCCATTTGTCAAGGTTTGACCTTTTTCTGTCAAACTTGGTATTCATCCCACCTTGTAGTGAATGCTGCTAATCATCCTGGGGTGGGATGAATGCCAGTTTGTAATCATCCCAAGGTGGAACGAGTAGGGAGCAGAGTGCTTGAAAGGTGCCAAATTGACCTATGACCTTCTAAAACTATTGTGGGAGTGGTTAGGACCACTTTTTAACCATTGAGGTCTGACCTAGGGGCTATGTATGTCAATTCAATCAGTGCTTGTCATCACATAATTGGATTGGTGCTATTTTGGTGTCTACATTTGCAAAATTATATTCTACAATACCAGGTTGTGAGAAAAAAATAGTCAACGCCCCTACAAGACCATGGTAAATAACCAAATAACGCTCTTGCAAGACTACATTATAAAAAATAACTAGAGAATGTTCTTGCAATACTATGTTATAAGAAAAGTGATTTTGCAAAAAACTTGTTATATATTTAAAACAAAATCTATAATAGTTCTAGTTTAAAAAATAAGCGAACTTGAAAGGCAAATTTTACTTTGAAAAAATAAATAGGGAAATATGTTTATAAGCACCAGGTTGGAAGAGTGTCGAAGAAGAGAAATAAATATTTGGAGATTCGATTAGGATCATCCGAGTGCTAATGTTCTAGGGAGAAGAAATTGTCCAAGCTATCGTAGGTTCCAGAAGTGTTAAGCACCAAGGGACAACTTGAGAGAGGATCTATACAAAATACAAGCATTTGGAGAGCTAACATGAATAAAATGGTCCACAAAATTAAGCCACGAGCACCAAGCAAGGATTACATGAATCTTCGAAGATCGAAATCTCCCACAATAATAGAGAAAAGACACCACATTTTAAGATTAAATGGGTGTTTCTTATAATGCAACCCAAATATTTTTAAAGGAATTTTTAAATATCAAAATAACTATTACTTTTATGAAAGTAAAAAGATTTCCAATATTTAAAAAAAAGGTGTTGAAAGAATAATTTGAAGAGAGGGAGAAAAATAAATAATATGAACCCTCCTTTTTAAATGGGCTAAAATATCCCATAGAATAGGGTAAAGCTATTTTGAAACAAAAAAAGAGATTTTTAATATTTTGAATCCCTCAAAGATGAATTAGAACAAATATATTTAAAAATTGCATAAAATATATTCGACAATAAAGATTTTACTGTAAACAAAATTATGGATAAAAAAGAAATGACTACTGAAATAATTTTAAGAATATAGCCAAAAAATTATCCAAAGTAAATGAACCAGATCCTATAACCTTCAAGAGAGAATGCTAGCAAAATCTATCCTGCTCTGGTACCATGTTAGAATTTCACAATAGATATGTAAAGCATTACAGGAGATGAAGAGAAGAGTATAACTGATTGTTTTATTTCAAGGATCAACTTTGTATAAATAGCAAATTTGATCATTGAGATCCATTGGATTGACAACAACTCATCAAACCTGATGAAGACACAACTGAGAGTTATCTTGACACATGGAGGAGTGGAAACTCAAGTGTGTCTCTCCTAGTTGAACTTAAGAGAATATTCACTTATTCTAACAGTCACAAGGTGGTGTAAAATACCATAAAATCACATCAATGCACAAATAAAGTCTCTAAACTTTGAAAAATGTCCAAAGAAATTACCAAAAGAATACTCTCCATCAAACTAAATGCCTCGATGAGGAATATTGGCACAAGAGGATACACCACAACAAAGCAAGGGAAGTCAAATACAAATAACTCCTCAAGAAAAATAGTGTGTAGGCTCCACCAATACTGAACACGAAGTAAGATGATCGTAAAGTTCCAAACTAAGTGGACAAACATAAAATGAAGGTATATGAGACTTTATAACAATAGTCCATATACTAGTTCAAGTGCATAAACCCTTTTTAACAACGTAATATTGAGAGTGTAGTCATGAAATCATTGTAAATATCTAAATACAGATCCAAAAAATCTGAAATTTTGTAGAAATATCAAAAAAATGATTTTACAAGCTTGGAAAAAGTTCCCTAAGCAACTCCCAATATTTTGCCTAAAATAACGAGTTTACTAACAATAGTAAACTCATTGTAACTATCAAAATATAGATCCAAATTATCTAAAATTGTATTGGAAGGTCTATAATATGATTTTACACATTCAGTAAAAAAATATGGAGAAACTTAGAAGTTTTGATGAATGTATGTGTAGATTACTAAAAACGTGTAGGTTTTCGTAAAATAAAGATATCTTGAAGAATAATAATCTAAATGAGATGAAATTTTGGGCACAACTAAAATGAATGCATATACAGACCACAAAAAAATGTTGTGGAAAAATTACATTTCTATCAGGATGTACATGCAAAATATAAAAATGGGTTAGGTTGGTGACCCTGCCAAAAAAGGAAATGCTCAAGAAAACAATTGCTTAGGACATATCCAATGGAATAAGGCTATTGCAATATGGGTAGAAGATATTTTAGGAGGCTTGTGATGATCTGAAAATGAAAGGAGTGACACAAATTGGCCAAAAAACTCCACCAAGGACCCGATCACAAAATTTGAAGCTTCCACACTAATCTTTGAACTTGCAAGAAAAACAACTACACAACACTTACAAATGGATTACTACAACACCTATTGATCTAATGCTATGAATTTAATGATAATAACATAATTCCAAGATTCAAGGATCTCAAGTGTTAATAGAACACTATATTCAACCAAAATAAGAATTTGAAAGCAAATTGATAGCATAAGATTACAAATGGATATGTAAAAAAATGAGCAACAATATCATATATTATACATGAAAAATTAACTTTCTCTTCTCAATGAGTACAATGAAGGTGCCTTGCTTATATAGGCAAATATGATCAACCATAGCAGTAGGATCAAGCTAAGGATAAATATCCATCATACAAAAGGAATAAGTGATATAGTCCATAGATCTATAACTGCTATGGGGAGAAAGAATATAAACCCTCCAAATATACCTAAAGATATCCCCAAATATCCTAGGAATAGTCAAACCTAAAATATCACCATAATATCTAAGAAATAAATATGTAACATCTCATAATATATAAATAAGATAAATGAAATATCCACACATAAGTGGGCGGGGAAAAAACATGGAATAACTAAATAAAAGGAAAATAAATTACCTAGGTGAACATGAACTAAGGTAAACAACCTACTCTAACACCACCCCTCAAGTGAAGTTAGGTTACAAAAAATAAAGTGGCATATCCACAATATGACTCCCAATAACAAGGCCTGATTAGGTACTCATGTACAATGTGTATCTAGGAGGTGGAAAACCATGTGGAAAAAAAACCATCCAGTTAGAAAGACAGAAGAAAAATTAGGAATGGAGACAAGGAGTGCTTACAATACCCCTCTAGGATGAAGAGCTCCATGAAGAAGTCTTATGAATAAGTGGATACCTCTGTGATGAACAATGTGTCTCCCATGATGAAGGAAGTAGCCATGAATCATCCATTGAATGTCTTCCCACTCCAAGTGAGTGAGAATATGGGAATAAAATATAGAATGATGATGTAGAATCCTTCAAACTGAGCTGAAGTGAAGATGTCATCGATGAATTATGAAATGAATCTCCAAGAATGTAGAAGCAAAAAACAACACAAAAATAGGGTAGAATATAGTCCTAATAAACATCCAAAATATCAATATGCACAAAACCATGAGTGTGAAAAAGTGGAAGAGATTTTTGAAGAGCATCCATTAAGTAAGAATCACCAATGTCCCGCATCATAAGTGATGATGAGCCCATGGAAGAAGCAATAGAAATAAGTGGAGGCTTAGAAGCCTCAAAATAATAAACATGGTCTTCAATATCTCCAAGTGAGAGTCCAAACAAAGACAAAATCTTTGTATCCAACTCCTATAAGAGTACATCATACAATATGAAAGAAACAAGAGAAGGAAAGGGTGGACAAGGTGGCTCACTCAAAAAAGGGCACACCAAAAAAGTGTCCACAAAGGAAGAAGTACATGGAGGAGATACAATGTATACATCATCATCAAATAAATGAGTAAGCTCCTCATACATGTTAAGAAAATCACATGTGTGACTCTTAATGAAGAGAGAGGTAACACCATCCAATAAGTCATCTATATGTAAGGATGTAACATGCCATAAAATCTTTGTTGTATATACTGCAACATCAACATGATCATCCACATAAGACAAGTGTGGAGATGTATCCTATAAAATATATGAAGCATATACTATAGCATCAACCTCATCATCCAAAACATCATGAGATAGTGACTCCAAAAATAAAGATGTGATGTCACAAATGATGCCCTCCATGGAAGCAATTGTAAGAGAAGGTGCCTTGGGTAAATTTTTTTTTTTTAACATATGATAAGCAAAGTGAGGTGTGTTCTTGTGAACTCCAATAAAATTTTTAAGCTCTCCACAAACTGAATAATAAAGCATGAAAGGGATCCTTAAATTTTTCATGAATCATGTTCTATACTCCTTATCCTTCATCATTGGTTTGGGTTTTGGAGTTATGAACAAAGGATCCAAAACTTCACTTTGACATAATGAACGAAGTAACTTAAACCTTACTTAAAATTTTTCAGCATTTGCCTCTATGCTAAGTTTAAAAAAAGAATTTTCCAAAATGTCCTCAAAAGTAGAAGAGCCCCCCCAAAATCAAATGCCATTATAATGGGAAATGTCTAGTGTGATGTCACAAGGTGGTGTAAAATTCCACAAAATCACATCAACGCACAAATGAAGCCTCTAAACTCTGAAAAGTCTCCAAAGGAATTATCAAAAGAATCCCCTCATTCAAACTAAGTGCCTCAATAAGGAATATTGGCACACAAGGATGCACCACAATAAAGAAAGCGAAGTCAAAGACAAAGGACTCCTCAAGAACAACAATGTGTGGGTTCCACCAATACTGAACACCAAGTAAGCTAATCATAAAGTTCTAAACTAAGTGGAAAAATAGAAAATGAAGGAATATGGAACTTTATAACAATAGTTCATATACCGGTTCAAGTGCAAAAACCCTTTTTCATAATGCAATATTGAGAGTTCAGTCATAAAATAATTTTAAATATATAAATACAGATCCAAAAAAATTGAAACTTTTCAAACATATTAGAAAAATGATTTTACATGTTTGGAAAAAAGTTCCTTGAGGAACTTCCAATATTTCTCCTAAAATGACGAGTTTACTAAAAATAGTAAACTCATTGTAACTATCCTAATACAACTCTAAATTATCTAAGATTTTATGTGAATGTCTATAATATGATTTTACACATTATGTTAGAAAAACTACAAAATATTAGAATTTTTAATGAATATATATGCAAATTACTAAAAACATACAGGTTTTCATAAAATCAATATATATTGAAGAATACTAATCAAAATGAGCCAAAATTTTAGGCACGACTCGAATGAATACATATACATACCACCAAAAAATTTTTTGGAAAAATTGTGTTTCTATTAGGATATACATGTAAAATATAAAAATGGGCTGGGTTGGTGACCCTGCCAAAAAAGGAAATGCTCAAGAAAAGAATACTTAGGACAAATCCAAGGGAATGAAGCTATTGAATTATGGTAAAAAGAGATTTAAGAATGTTGGTAATGATCTGATAATGGAAGGAGTGACACAAACTAGCCAAGAAACTCCACCAAGAACCCGATCACAAAAACTGAAGGTTCCATACTAATATTTGAACCTGTAAGAGAAAAAAATCCACAACAGTCACAAATGGATTACTATAACACCTATTGCTATGATGCCACTAAAGGAATGATAATAATATCATTCCAAGCTACTAGGATCTCAAGTGTTAACAAATCACCACATTCAACCAAAACAAGAATCTGAAATCAAATTGATAGCATAAGCTTACAAATGGATATGCAAAACAATGAGCAACAATATCATATATTATACATAAATAATGAATTTCCTCTTCTCAATGAGTATAATGAAGGTGCCTTGTTTATATAGGCAATGATGATCAACCATAGCGGTAGGATCAAGCTAAGGACAAATATCCACCATACAAAAAGAATAAGTGATATGGTCCATAGATCTATAACCGCTATGGGGAGAAAGAATATCAACCCTCCAAATATACCTAAAGATATCCCCATAACTCCTAGGAATATTCAAACCTAAAAGTATCCTCATAATATCTAAGAAATAAATATGTAACATCTCATAATATCTAAATAAAATAAATGAAATATCCACATGTAAGTGGGTGGGGAAAACACATGGAATAACTAAATAAAAGGAAAATAAATTACCTTGGTGAACATGAGCTAAGGTAAACAACCTACTCTAACATGATACTCATTACTTTGGTTAATTATTCCAAATTTTTGACACTTTTTCTTTACAAGTGGTTAAGGCCTTGGTTTATGGTATGAAATTCTTAAGTCTTCATAATTTACTCCTAAAGCATTACACCTTTTTATAATGAAAATATGATCATAATATAACAATCCAAGTTCAAATATCTTTATTAAATCCTTGTTGTTGCGATAAAATGACCTTTGGTATTAACATATTTGTTTAGTGATGTTACAAATGCACACAGAACATGAGACAATGAGGGGAATTGTTGTGTGCTTATTGGAATTGAACCTTTGATCTCCTTAAAATAATACCCCCATTGAACACTTCATCAAGATCTCATGGTATTAACAAATTATTTGAATGGAGCATATAATGTTTTTTAATTGGTTGTAAAACAAGAAGTTTTGAAAGGGCCCCAAACCTTTTACAAATTTTTTACATAGAAGGATCTCATAATAACAACCCTAATAAAAACAAGGATGAAAATTCCAAGAGACCAAGAAGTCCAACACCAAGTGATACAATGACAATCTTCAAGAGGACAAAGAAGATCTCTCAAGATCCGAGTGAAACTTACATCAATAAATATTATAATTTGGAACAAAAAATGTTGTCCAACCAAACAAGCACCTTACAAAAAATATGAAGCTTAAAAACTATCTTGAAATTATAATATCAAGATTTTAAAAATAAAATTCCCACCTGAAAATTTAAAACCAATATTTCAAAATAACTTTCAAAAATTATAAAACCAAGTTTTCAAAAAGAAAAATTACTGCCTAAAAATTTAGAACTAGGTTTTCAAAATAACTTCTTATTCAGTTCTGCAAAGACCTCCATATATCCAACTATCCAGTAAATTCAATCCCCAAAAAATTTCATGTGCTAAAAAAAGGAAAAGAAAATACATCCAAAAGGCAGGGAAAGTCAAGCAAATAATTCAAAAAACGCATATCTAGAATTTCCAGCGTATTGAAATCTAGTCCACAGTAGTAAGAAACATAGGTAGATTCCTCCATCATACCAAAAAAAATCACTTGAGAAAAGTTCTTCAGCCCTAACAAATCCAGATCCACAAAATCATAGGAATGATTTGGTGGCAAGAATTCTAGAACATGAGATAGGACCAGATTCTTTGAGCCAGCAAATTAGTTGAACTAAAAATTCAAGAAAGAAAAAGAACCTGTAAAGCCAATCATTCCTGGTAAACAACTAAAACAGAAATCTTCAAAAAAAAAAAACCCATGCATCTCCAATAATAGTGAACCAGGATCCATCCCAAACCAAGTTAAAAATAGAATATTTATCCTCAAAAAGCTGCTTCAACGCCATGCTTTAAGGAAAAAATACTCCAATCTAGAGATCTGATTTCATCAGCTGAAAAGACAGTATATTCATAAAAGTAAATCACTAAAGGAAACCACCCAAGAATCTTGGGCAAAAGAAAACCGGGGTCCATTACAAAAAGAGATAGAATTAGAATATTTGCAGAGGAAAACCCAACTCTAAAGTCAGATTTTGAGAGACAAACACTCCAATCTGGGAGTCTATTTGCATCTACCAAAAGAAACTGAATCTTATTCTTGTTCTGCGCAAAGGCCAATGGATTCTTCAACCCAAGTAGAAAATCTCCTAAATCATCACAAGAAACATTAACCACCAAGAACAAGTTCTCAATGGCTAAAATTTGTATATGTTTTCAAACCATCTCTAGGTCAACTAGAAATAAATTTTGCAAAAGGCCCGCATGATACAAGATAGTAACCACAAAAAGTAGTGACCTGGACTAGAAAAATTGCAAATCATAAAAGACCTATTTGCAGCAACATATGCAAAGTGAATCTTTTCTCAACCCATCCCGCAAGCCATGAGAAGGAAAGCTCCCATGAACCTCCTAGGATCCAAAAAAAAAAATGGATCCAAGCTCATTGACAGAGTAGATTTAAGATCTAATAAGATCCAAAACACAACTAAACTGAACAACATGATGTAGCCCCAAGACCTGCCAACAACTCGCTTAGAAACCAGGCTAGGCAAAGAACAATCATCGCACTCAAAGGAAGAATCAAAGGCGGTAGAACTCTTTGTTAATGAAATAGTATATTTAAAGTTATATGTTTTTATTTTGTTATAAATTCTTACTGCCATCGTGTGTATAGGACGTTGGTTATCTGCGATAACAAATAATTTAATTTTCTAACGGATTAATTGTATGGTGTTAAATGATAGATAATAACAAATGGAAGATATAAGAGCATCGAGCATCGAGCTGTGACAAACAAATACAAGCCAAGAATGTCGGTTGCAACGTTCTATACTATGTCGGAAGTCGAAAGAGAAATCTGTCCTTGGCCTGATTCAGTCGATGAAGCTCATCCGTGCTTGTACAGGAAGATAAAATACGCTGATTATATTGGACATAAAATGGCCAGTAGGGAAAGAAAAAAAGCATCGACTTTGTCAAAGTTAAAGTTTAATCGTTTGTACATTTTACGGACGGTTGGCATGTTTGTAACACCGCGGTCCATGTAGTGGCTCTTTTTAAATCAATTTAAGATGCTTTATGGCAGCTAAAGTTCCTTAGTTATATTAGAATTTGAGTTATTATTATTATTTTTTTTTATCAATGAACAAGTTACTTTATAGATTATAATAGTGTAACATGTCATGAGTGACCAAAAAAGAAAAAAAAAGAAGTTTGGCATGTTAGTAACAGCGTGGTCTATGTAGTGTCTCTTTTTAATTCAATTGAAGATGCTTTATGGCAGCTAAATTTCCTTAGTTATTTTATAATTTAAGTTATTATTATTATTTTTTCAATGAAGTTCGTTTATAGGTTATAATAATATAACATGTCATGAGTGAAAAAATAAATAAATGGTGCTTGACTAAGGGAAGTTTGGCATGTTAGTAACAGCGTGGTCCATGTAGTGGCTTTTTATTAAATTAATTTAAGATGCTTTATCGCAGCTAAAATTCCTTGCTTATATTAGAATTTAAGTTGTAATTATTAATTGTTTTACCATTGAACAAGTTAGTTTTATAGGTTATAATAACATAACATGTCATGAGTGAAAAAGATGATGCTTGACTAAGGAAATGTAGCACCTAACAATACCTAAGCATCTTTTAGGCGATGTTTAACGAGGAATCTGATGAATACACAATGATGGTTATATTAAAATAAATTTTTCTTAACGATAAATTTAAAGAATGTTTTCATTAATACTTTAGCCTATGATGCGTTTCTTAATTTCAATGTTTACTTCGTAATAATTGCCTGCCACATTGTTTATTATTATTTTTTAAATAAATATGAAAGAATAGTTATAAAATTAAATCTTTGAGACTGTTCAGCCTCACACTAATCAAATAAAAATTATTATTTTTTTGAATATTTTAATTAAAACTTTAGCCTATGATGTGTTTCTTAATTTCAATGTTTATTTCGTAATATTTTTTTGCGACATTGTTTACTAATTATTTTTTTAAATAAAAATAAAAAATAGTTATTAAATTAAATATTTAGTTTTTAAATAAAAATGTTTTATTTATTATTGATTTAATTTTAATAAAAAAATATTAAAAATTATTAATTTTATTTATTAATTTTATAAAAAATATATTATTTGATATGAATCAAAAATATATTATAAAATAATATATACAAACCAAATATAAGAATTTTGAAGAGCATGGTATTCATATTTTAAAATTGTTAAATATAAAATTACACATTCAAATTCAAATTCAATGTATCTTTGGTTGGTTTAGGTATAATATTACTATTAAGAATATTATATTGTAAATAAGAAGTATGTAAACCACAATCATATTTAAATTGATAAATGTAAAATTATACATTTAGTTTTATAGACGAATATAATAAAATTAATTAATTCAAAAATATTTATTTTGTTTATTATTAATTTAAAATTTATATGATATTAAAATTTAAATAAATAAACAATAAAATATATATTAAAAAAATATTCATCTGAAAATAAAATGTAACTAAAAAAATAAAAACAAATAAATTCAACCTACTAAATTTTTTAACTTTTGTAATGAAAAATCAAGTTCTAATCTTGTCAATATTACACGCATAATTGTCAAATTACCAAGTTGTTGTTATGTGGTCTTGATGTAACACAATGAGGTTTATTTTAATTTCATAGAATTAATTTAAATAAATGTAAGTTAACAAAAAATATATATTTATATTCAAAAGATGAATGAAAGGTCTTTTTAAGAAAAATAATTATGGTATTATTTTTATAGGCTATAGTATATCAAATTATTTTTATATTTACTTTACTATATCAATTATATTTACTCTAATATACCATTTATGATTTTTATAGGAGCACGAGGTGGATTTAGGAGTTGGTGAGACTAAAGAATCTTGAATTGCATAAGCTTGAGATAATCTAAGCAGGGAGCTTCATTTTCAAGTCATTCTAGGAGATGATACTGATGATATAATCATTTAGGTCAAATATAGTGAAGGGGAATTCTCGGTCAGAATGGCTTATTAGATTTTGGAATCTGAGGAGTGGTTTTCTGATTTCTTAGGGTAAAGTGTGGTTTAAATGCTTAATCCCTAAAGATAATATATTTTTGGTTTTCCTTGCAAGACAAAATACTTACTATTGAGAACCTTAAGAAGTGAGGGATGGCCTTTGTTAACTGTTGCTATTTGTGCAGTAAGGAGAACCTTAAGATGTGAGGGATTGCCTTTGTTAACTATTAATATCTATGGAGTAAGTATGAGGAGTCCTCGGTCCATTTGTTTTCTTTGACCCATTATTTTGTGAGGTTTTTTATTTAATTATGAACAAGTTGGGTGTCAATTGGGTAATTCTTGATTTCCTTCCTAATTTATTTATTCAATGATCATCTCCCTTTGTCTCTTCTCATCTGAAGCACCTCTGGAATTTTATTTTAGCCCATATTTTCTAGAAGGTGTGGAAAGAAAGAAATGCTCATGCTTTAATAAATTTGAGCAAAGATCATATCTTTTTGAGTTTGTGAGTTTTGTGGAATGCAGTTGAAAATGTTATTCAAGGTTACACTAATCCATAAGGGAAAGGATAGGCAAGTTTACCTTCTAAATTTAGTGTTGAAATTTTATTGGGTTTTCCAAGAATCCCTCGTGACCTAACTCCACTTAATCCTAGACTTTCGGTGAGGTGGTACCCTCCCCTGGTAGGCTGGCTCAAGATTAATTTTTATGGAACCTCAAAAGGCAACCCGAGTGTCACCTAAGTAGGAGGAGTAATTAGGAAAAATTATTATGACTTATGCGAAACACCTGTACCACCAAACCTCCCATATTATGGAGGCAAGAGTGGCCTATCTAGGTATAAATTTATTGAATGAGATGAAGAAAAATTGTTTGGTAGTGGAAGGGGATTCATTGAATGTGGTGAATATCTTTAAGTCTTATTTTGCTCCTAGTTGGAACATTCTCAATTACATAATTGATTCAAGAATATGTTTAAGGAGTTTCTCGCAAGTCCTAGTGATGCATATTTTTAGGGAAGAGAATGCCTTGTTTAATCAAATGGCTAATTATGGGACCATCCACCATGCCTCCACAGTGTGGAAGGAGAAATTCATCATAGATATAATAAATATTTTGAATGCTAGGTCTATTTAATGTGCATCAGAGAGTGGATAGTCACCAGGTGAGGTGGCACCCTCGCATTTACTTTAGGAAGTGGGTGTTACTCACAAGGATATTGTTGATCGTTGGTAGATTTTCAATGTTTAAATCTCATAGAACCAACAAGCTTTCCAATCTCCTCGTTGAGCTAGTATGTCAATTTAATGGGACTTAGTTTAATGGTAACCTAGGGATTTGCACATTTTCTTATTTTTACCTCTCCTTTATGGGTGTACTATTTTATCTTTGTGTTGAGCCCATTGTAGTTAAGTTGGGTTATATGTTGGTCTCTTGGAGGTGTAGAGTGCTTCTCCCATTTGTTGTCATTGCCTTGCTTGCATTTATGGTTTTGGTCCTATTCGGGTGGCTCACCTTGTGGTATCCTCGTTTTCCTCCTTGGGCATAAGTATTCAATGGGAAAGGTTTTTGTACATGGGTTTCAAGATTCTAAGAAGTGATTAGCATATTGTAATCTATTTAGTTTGTACTGGTTATGGATTTCTATTCCCTTTTATCCCATTCCCAAGTCCAATATTACCACCTTTATATGATGTGTTTTATTTAGATTAAGGATTTTTTCTTGGTGTGGTTTTGTCCTAATGGGTAAGGTCAAGTTATCTAATTCTAGAGCTAGACGTATGAAGCTTCGGTTAGAACCTATATCACTAGTGGTTTATGAGGAGGGTAAGCCAATTTTGAAGAATAGTAGTCTTCTAAATTTTGTCCTTAAGTGTCATGGACGTAATTTTATTATCTCAATATAGATGACACACTCTTGGAATGATGGGTGGGTGAAAGTGGGCAATTTGGAGTTTGAAATCTCTCTTGATTTAATAAGTAAAATTACTTATTTCTCGTTGGATGGTGTTTGTTATAATAAAAAGTATTCTCTCCTTTGTGATATTTTTTATTTCTTGGATGAGGATGGGTATATGGTAAGATATCAAAATATATTTAGGTCTAAGTCCCTTACCCCTCCTTGGGATAGAGTTCTCTATGTTATAATGGATTATTTTACTCTTGATTCTTCTAATGATTTTGTTCATAGCTATCATACACTATTTTTTAATCATATTTGTAGGAAGTAATGGATGTGTTAGAATTTCACAATAATAGATATGCAAAGTATTACAAAAAAATATGAAGAGAAGAGTGGAACTGATTGATTTACCTCTAGGATCAACTCTGTATAAATAGCAGAGTTGATCATTGAGAACCATTGGATTACAACAACTCATCAAACCTGATGAAGACACCACTAAGAGTTCTCCTAACACATGGAGGAGTGGAAACTCAAGAAGACACCATTGAGAGTTCTCTTGACACATGGAGGAGTGGAAACTCAAGTGTCTATCCTAGTGGAACTTAAGATAATATTCACTTATTCTAACACCCCCCTTAAGTGATGTCAGGGGAGCTTTTTACAAATGAGTCTCGACAAAAAGGCCTGATTAGGTACTCATGTAAAATATAGATAATTAGTGGAAAAAAACCCTGTGGGTAAAAACCAACTATCACCCCTTTTTTTTAAAGTGATGGTAAAAAACCCAGTGGGAAAAGCCATCAATAAAGAAGCAAAGAGGTATGAAAGAGGCTTATCTTTAGATGGCAAATATTGCCCTCTTTAAAAAATAAAATATGAGTCTTGGCAATAAGGCCTAACTAGGTACTCATGTACAATATAGATAGTTGGTGTAAAAAAATCCTATGGGAAAAAACCAACTATCACCCCTTTGTTTTGAGGTGATGGTAAAAACCCAATGGGAAAAGCCATCAATAAAAAACAAAGAAGTATGAAAGAGGCTTGTATTCAGATGGAAAATATTGTCCTCTATACAAATACATGATGAGTCTTAGTAAGAAGACCTTATGAAACACTCATTTATAATATAGTGAGAGGTGGAAAACCTCTTTGTCAATGCAGTTGTAATACTCCAATTTCTTTTCATAATTGAAGGTAATGTGGAGAAGAAAATGACTTGGTGAAGATATTTGCAATTTGTACCTCAGTTAGAATATATTCCAAGTGTATGTCCTCGCTCTGAATATGTTGTCGAATGAAGTGCTCCTACATAATATGAGTCCCAGAACCAAGGCCTGATAAGGTACTCATGTACAATAGATATGGTATAGCCACAAATATGAGTCCCGATAGTAAGATCTGATAAGGTACTCATTTACAACATGTGATCAAAAGAATAAATATCATTAAATAAAAGTCCCCTAAAACCAAAGTGAATATAGGATGGAGATAGAACCACAAAAATTACATGGGTAGTCCAAAAATGACTCCACAAGCATGAGTATGTGGTTTCCACCTATATGAATACAATGGGCTGATAACTAGGTCCAAACCTTGTGGACAAACAACAAAATTAGGGTAATGGTAGAAAATTTCAAAAGGAAACCACCT
Organism: Wollemia nobilis; assembly: GCA_028583015.1. Lineage (NCBI taxonomy): Eukaryota > Viridiplantae > Streptophyta > Pinopsida > Araucariales > Araucariaceae > Wollemia > Wollemia nobilis. The sequence continues at coordinate 94,765 of JAQPPZ010003242.1, read as the reverse complement.
ACTAGAATAGAAGAATAAGGAAGATGTGCATGGAGGATTGAGAGGAAGGAATATGTCCTCTTCAACCCCCTCTTTAGGACAAATTTCACTAAGAAGCCTGCAATGGACCCATTAGATGTCTAAAATACATAGAGACTTGTTACATAAAATAATTCATACTCCCAAACTGGTGCTCGTAAACCATGAAATCAAAGTGTCTCACAAAAAGAATTATTACTAGAAAAGTCCTTTGGAACCAAAGTGTCTCACAAAAATAATGCAAAGATAGGATGTATAATGAACCACAAAAACTATAATGGATGTCCAAATTGATTCTACAAGTATAATTAGTGCTATCCACCTATATGACACAATGGTCTGAATAACAAGGTCCAAAAAATGGACAACCAACAAAACAAGGGTACCAATGCTAGGAGTTTCGGGTTCAACCGAGAGTGCACTCCATGATAAAATAAATTTTAAAAACATCACTGAAAAAAGTTGTGAAACTAAAAAATGGACACCAACATTATGTTCATCTCGAAAAAACCTTTCCGACTATAAATACCCCTCCATTAACTTCAAATGAGAAATTGAAATGAAAATTAGAGATTTGGTTGACCAAATTTTTTTTTTTTTGAGTTTTAATAATATTTTTTAGTTAATGTATATAGGAATTGCCAATGTAAAGATCCTATAAAACAATAAAATAAAAATATATTTGTTTTGATATAAATGAGGGTGGGCATGAAGTTAGTGAATATCTTCTTATACTTTTTAGAGATATATAAACAATATATACCTCTAAAAATTAAAGGTTACTATAAATAAAGCTAGAAGAATACACCCTCCCTAAAATGTTATGCTCGGTAGAAATAAAGGAAGCAATATTGATAACAGGAAATTAAAATATATTAATTAAAAAAGGAATTTAATTATTAGGTTACAAATGACGCTTTTCTCTTAGCTCTTTGAAATAAAAAGAGATTTAAAATTTTGGGTTCCCATGAGTGAAAGTTATGAGGGATGAGGGGCTCAATTGAATACATCTTAACACAAGAGAGAGATTTAAGTTTTAAATTACCAATACTCCCCCCTTAAATATTCAATTATGGAAAATGTTAGGTTTATGAAAACTTTTACAAAAAAGTTATTTAAACTTTTATATATATTTATAACCTTAAAAAATTTGTTAATATTTAATATAAAAAATATTTAACAATAACACCCTTAGAGAATAATAAAAGGTGAGAAAAGCTCTTTCTTAAAATAGTTAGTTCGAATATATTATTAAACTAATTGTTAAGAAAGAGTAAAAAATTAATTTCAAAGGAAAAAAGTAACTTCTTGTGAAAATTATTATTTTAACAATAACAATATATTTAGAAGATGTTTTAAGGAAGATAGCTTTTCTCAAATTTTGATAAACAAGATAGGTGAGAAAAGTAATTAGAGAGTGAATGTTTAAATAAAAAAACTAAAATTTTTAATGATGACTGTTAGATTAAAATATATTTCCCTTAATGCATAGGCAAAATGATAGAAGTTTTCCTTTATAGCAAGATAAATTATAATTTAAATTTAAGTTTAAGAATACTTTTAATCTCAAGCAAATTAATAAAATAAATAAATATCTTTGCATTCAAAATATTCGAAAGGAAAGAAATTTAAAAAATATTTTCCTTAAGACTATATGCAAAGAAGAAAAAAGGCAAATAAAAGGCAGAGAGACAAGATGCAAAATATGCAAAGACAAGAAGACTCCCCTCCCCGAACTGCGATCGGTGCTTAAAAAAACACCCAAACACCCCCCCAATAAAAAAAATTATTATAAATTTTACAATAGGGTGTCACGATTTGAAGAAAGCCAAAATTAATTAAGGCTTCTTAAAAGGAGACAAAGGTGTTTCTTCGAAACACAAGGTTTCGATAGAAACTTTTACCTAAAATAAGAAATGAGCAGAATGAAGAAATCTTGCAGATGATAAAAAAATAGGTGACACTCCAACTTTCCTGCACAATACATTAGAGAAGGAGTTTCTATCGTATGGGCAGAGGAAGAGCGCTACCAGCGAGACCTGCACAAAGGGATTAGGCATTGTATCTGGATAAAGAGAGATATCCAAAAAAAAAAATTCCCTTTAATGTGCCAAATGGGCAGAAGAAACATTGTATCTGGATAAAGAGAGATCGCCAAAAAAAAAAACCCTTTAATGTGCCAAACGGGTAGAAGAAAGAGTGCAAGACAATATGACTAAAAGGAATAACAAAATTTTGGCTTGAAACTGCAAACGATGAAAAGCTAAAAAATAAGGAAATTGAAGAGAGGAAACCACCGTGAGGGAGACCACCAAGATAACACTGTAGAATACGTAAAGGATATGCCTGTCCTTAGGGTCGTATGGACAGAGGCTAACACTGGCGAAAGAGAGAAGGAGCAATCCTTTTTCTTAAAACATGTAACGTTGTAGAAAAAATGATTAGATAAAAATACCCTAGTTTTAACCACGAAATGCTATAAAAACATTAGATAAAAAATATAGAATAAGAAACTGATTACTTAAATAAATGAAAAAAATATTTGTAAACCAATTATTTAAATTTATGTTTTGAAAAAAATAAAAAAAAGGAGATTTCAAAACAAATGTGTTGAGCCTATGGAAAGCTAGGAGACCTGCAAAAAATGTTAAATGGAGATGCATCCTCCAGAGGGCTGAATAAGTGGAATATTGAGCGTTATTCCTGCAGATTACGACTAAAAAAACACCGTCTGAATTGAAAAAAGTAAACGGAAGCTAGAGTGTCAGTTGTAAAACTCCAAGATAAACAACGAGCCAAAAATATAAACTATGAGACATCTAAATGAATGATGAGTGCGCCGTAGAGTTTGAAACAAAGAGGCCCAAGTTGTAATGAGAGTGCCAATGAGCATTAGGCATTCCCTAATGTCTATATAATTTTGGAGCGTACGTTGAGAGCACCACAAATGGCACCAAGCGCTAGAGAACAAGGAGTGAAATATTAATGAGGGAGGGATTTTATTCCCTCCACGAGTGAATAAAATAAATTCAAAATATTTCCTAAGTTAACACTTGGTTCATCCGAGATTTTCGCTATCGAAAAGAAATGGATATAACTAAGAGTTAGAATAACATGAATACTCTGAGAGAGAATAAATAAATAAATAAAATAAAAGGGCTCTTTTTCCTTTGAAAATAAGGGCGATAAAATCATATTCACATAGGGTAATCCGTGATTTTTTAAAGAAAGGAAATAGTTGTATTTTCTTAAAAAATTTCTCAAGCACGAATTAAAAATATATATGAAATAATATGCAACATATAAAAATAAATATTTTGAAATAGTAAAATAGCAATGGATAAAAAGATACTAACGCAAACTTTAAATTTATATAGCCAAAATAAATTATTCAAAGTAAATGAATCAGATCCTAGAACCTTCAAGAGAGAATACTAGCAAAATCTATCATCCTCTGGTACCATGTTAGAATTTCACAATAATAGATATGCAAAGTATTACACAAAAAGATGAAGAGAAGAGTGGAACTGATTGATTTACCTCTAGGATCAACTCTGTATAAATAGAAGAGTTGACCATTGAGAACCATTGGATTATAAGAACTCATCAGACCTGATGAAGACACCACTAAGAGTTCTCCTAACACATGGAGGAATGGAAACTTGAGAAGACACCACTGAGATTTATCCTGACACATGCAGTTGTGGAAACTCAAGTGTCGATCCTAGTGAAACTTAAGAGAATATCCACTTATTCTAGTAAGATGAATGTGCTATGTTCCTCTTTCAGTCCATGGAGAAATCCATGATTAATGTGCAATGCGACAGGGGTAATTGATCACATCCACTAGGGATTAGTTGTTATAATTATTGAGCATATTTCTAAAGATAAAGAGCTAAATGTGGAGGTCATAAAATTCATTGAGGGTCAGCCTATTCCTATGCTTATCATATCTCAGGTAGATTCTTCTTTCTCTTTGTTTAGAGAGTCGATTGAGGTGATAGAAGGTTTTTTTTATCGCCAGGCAGTGTAAAAGAGAGCAATAATATTTTTGGTATCATTATCATTTTGAGAGGAATTCAGAGGAAAGCGTACCATCCTAAGAGCCATAGATATTGTTCTTCAAACTCTAACAATAGGAAGCATAGTCAATATTTTAGTGACATTCATGTTTCTATTTGTGGTGCTAGAGGTGGTTTAGCGAGATGATCCAAACGTATTTCTAAAAATATGGCCAATCAACCCCTACCTCATATTAATCTAATTTAGTATCACTTTGAGGAGATTCCTAAAGTGGTTAAGAAGTCTAGAGTCTTAGAGGAAATTTACCCTGAAGAAGATCAGAGATCGATGCTCCTTAATCTTAGAGAGGTGGATGACAAATAGAAGTCCATCCTGAGATCTATTAAAATGGTGGTTAACATGGCAGATGAGGTTAATCATTTAGTTTATGATATTATTAAGGAATTAGAGTCCAATAATTTGGATGTCTAGAACTATGCAATTTCCTTGTTACCTTCCCTATGGTTTTTGGCTTGTTGGTTCCACGTTTCCTTAGGTTTTTATTTTTATTGAGCCATAGTTATATTGTTTGGAGGAGTGTCTATTTTTATTTGGAATTTAATTTTACTTGGTTTTGATCTCCTTTTGGAGTTGATGTACAAGGTTCAGGGACTCCTTTAAAACCCTCTTTCTTAATCTAACCAATAGAAAATATGTATTAATATTTTTATGTTTATTACTTTTTATGATTTAAACTTGTGTATACACCTTGAATATTCACATCTATAACCACTTGAGCTTATGTTATTTTATAAGGTGGGAACATGAAGCTATGTCCCATTTTATGCCACAACATATGATTTTAAGTAAAGTACATTTTATGGCCATACATATTTTTAATTTGCATTCAAGCAAGATAAATCACCATTTATTTTTTGTTATGCTATTTTGGTTGTTATTACACCATTTTTCTATTGTATTGAACTTTATTCTTCCCATTATTTAATTAATCAACTAGTTACCACATAAGACACCCAACTAGACATCCATATTTTCCAGGATTATACATATAAATGATGTGCTCCACTTGAACCATCTAGGTAGGGCTTCCAGTTTGGTTAGATTTTTTGTAATTGCATATTTTATTTTGTCAAAATTTTATTTTTCTACAACTACATGCTTTGTTTTCCAAAAATTTAGTATAGTTTAATTTTCTTAATTGGATGAAAAAATGTTTTTATTTTTCACCAAAACATAAGCTACATGGATGATAATTTGGTGACCATGGTCACTATAGAACCACCTATTGTGTATCATCTAAATTTATCTCTCAAGACAAGCCCATCAAGACTTATCCTATAGGAGGATGAGTCAGGCTATCATTATGAGTGAGAAGAGAATGAATACATCTCAGATCACAGTGATTATGAGGATGAAACCAAACTGACCTACCTTGGACCACAATATTTATGCCACCTAACGAGACCAATCAATATGGAGAGTGGATTCATCATAGATGATAGTGACAATGAATCGAAAGATTCAACTGAATTGGCCTACCTTGGGCCCAAGCACTCATGTCACCTCATAGAGCCAATTGGTATGAATGATGGATATTATTCCATAGATGATCGTGATTATGAATATGAAACTAAGAGGGCCTATCTTGGACCTCACTACTTGCATCGTCACAATAACCATTCGACATAGATGAGATGTATCAAAGGGTATATCCTAGCTCTAACCTCAAGGGAAGATCAACCAATTTAGATGTAATCCATAATATAGTCTTCACATATCCTCCTACATTTAGAGAGCTACTACAACCAAATTATCCCACCTTCTCACCTGTTTATAGATCGGATCCTAATAACCCCATCCTCTACAGCCGCATCTTGGGTATGGAAGGTAAATAGAAAATGCATAGTCACACCCATGTGGTCTTCGATATCCCATTCCATACATTAACATGATCTCTATTACCCCATAAACTATCTATAATGGGTATCAAACATGGTGCTTGTAGGAAAACCTAATAGAAGGATTCATATTTGCATGGATTTTAGAGATCTCAATAATGCAAAACAAAATGATTCATTCTTGTTGCCCAACATAGATGCTCTTGTAGACACAAATGCAAGTCATCAGATTCTCTCCCTCATAGACATTTTTTTTGGTTACAGTAAAATTTGGATTAAACCTGAAGACTAACACAAAACCACATTCACCACTCCATGGGGGACATTTTATTACAAATTAATTCCATTTTGTATTTAAAATATTGGTACCACATATTAGCGGGCCATGACATATATTTTCCATGACTACAAGCATAATATCCTAGAATCTTACTGGCCATGTCATTTCTACGTGACAAGCATGTCGAGGTTCTAAAAAAGGTCTTTGATCACCTGATAGAGCACAATGTCAGGTTGAATCTGAAGAAATGTGTCTTTGGTGTAACTTCAAGAAAACTCTTGGGATTCATCATTTCTAAATGAGGGATCAAATTCGACCCAACAAATGTAAAGGATATCCTAGAAATGGTCCCGCCCACTAACATCAAAGAGATGAGAAGCCTATAGGGCAAAGTAGAATCCATAAAGTATTTCATCTCATAACTATCAAAAAATGTAGACCCATGAATTGATTGCTATATAAGGGGGTCCTATTCCACTAGGACGAAGAATTTTAGCAAGCCTTTACTAAGATCAAGAAGTACCTAGAAATGCTATCAGTACTAGCTCCACCAAGGCCAGACGTGTCATTTATACTTTATATATCTGCTATCGATTTTGCTTTGGGCACCATGTTGGCTCAAAAGAACATGCAAGAAAAATAACAAGTGATATACTATATCAAGAACACCTTGGTGAGTTACAAACTAGGGTACACATACGTAGAGAATTTGTGCTTAGCAATGGTATTTATGACTAACAAGTTGTGCCACTACATGATAAGCCATACAACGTATGTGATATCAAAACAAAATCCTTTGTAGTATATGATGAGAAAGACATATCATAATACATGTACTGCAAAGTGGATCATTCTACTAAAAGAATTTGATTTGGAATTCATAAGCCAAAATTCTATCAAGGAATAATTCATAGATGATCAACTAGAAGAAGCACCTCTTCAGGATAATACGTCTGTCATCATAGAACTTCCAGATGATGCGGTATTTACATTATCAGAAGCACCCAAACTTGAAGAACCTGATAATAAAGCTAACATGACTTTTTTCTTTGATGCTTCGAAGTGTGATCAAGAGGGCGGTCGAGGGATTATGTTTTTCATGCCACAAGGTGCTCTAATGCCCTTGTCATTTAAGCTAGACTTCCCTTGTACAAATAACAATGCTGAATACGAGGCCCTAATCTTGTGTCTACAAACAAAAATCACTATAAAAATTAAAAAGCTAAATATATTTGGTGACTCTCTTATCATCGTTAACCAAGATAAGCAATTATTTCAATGCAGGTATCCAATCCTGAAAGCTTACAAAGATCTTGTTGACACTTACCTAGCCCAACTAGAATGGTATGAAATTGAGGCAATCCCTCGTAGGTCTAAAATATTTACAGATAGTATGGCATATTTGGGATCCCTAATCACTTGGAATCCATCTGGTGATTTCACTACCATTCATGTGAATATGCTCTCGTAATAAGTGATACAGTGTGAGGATTTTGACAACAAAGAATCAGTCAACATGATTCATATAGAACCAAACCATGAATGGTTCTATAAATCCAGAGACTTCATAAATAAGGTGCTTTGGGGGTCATTGATATCGTAGGGTCTTACGGTGAATGGTATCACCATTCACCAAAAGGTATTTTCTCAATCTACATTTGTGCATATCAAATCGTAGAAAGAACAATTCATCTTGTCGATTTATTTTGTAGTTTATTAGGATTGGCTATCCCAATAACATGATTTCCTTAACATATATATATATATATATATATTTTTTTTTTTGAATTTACATGATGGAATCGGTAGCTACCATGAATTCGGGAAGGCTGTCTAGATTTTTATGGCCACCATAGTATTCTGTGTTGTCCACCCTAGAAGTCGCCACATAGATCTTCGCGTAGTCCGCCCCTATAAACACCATGCCACAATCATTTTAAACCTTTTACACCACTGAAAGCACCAGGAAAGGGACAATCGTTCAGTCCAACGAGGCCCGAGATTTGAACCTTGGACCTCCACCTCCCTTATGGGATTTGGATGAACCAATTGGTCTACACCTTGGACCTTAAATAATTTTTTTTTTTTTGGATGAGGAACCTTTCATATACAACATATCCACAACATGTGAGGGGAGAGATTTGAACCTAGGTCGTTTTAACTACCCACTTGCTCTCCAACTACTCTACATGAGCGGATTACTTATTAATTTTTTTTTTTTTGAATTTACATGGTGGAATCTGTAGTCGCCATGGATCCGAGCAGGTTGTCCAGCTTTTATGGCCACCATAGTATTCTGCGTTTTCTGCCCCAGAATCCGCCACAGAGATCTTCGCATATTCCGCCCCTATAACCACCTTGCCACAATCATTTTAAACCTTTTACACCATTGAAAGCACCAGGAAAGGGACAAGCGTTCAGTCCGGTGAGACTCAAGATTTAAACCTTGGACCTCCACCCCCCTTATGGGGTTTGTATGAACCAATTGCTTTACACCTCAGACCTGATTTCCTTAATATTGGAATTATATTTTAGGGATTATCGCATGCTACAAAATAAGCATTCAAAACAAAAGTGACTATATATGTCTTTCTAGAAGATATATTGTATCATTGAAACTATGATGGAGTCCTCCTCTGTTGTCTAAATCCCCAAGAATTAGCTTGAGCAATTTCACAAGATCATGATGGTATATGCAGTGGCCATTTTAGTGGCATGGACATCATCAAGCGCATCCTTCCAATAGGTTATTATTGGTCCAACATGGAAAAGGATTGTTGTATGTCAGGAAGTGTGTTAAGTGTTAGCATCATTCGAATATAACACACCTGCCATTGCAGGTCTTACAACCCATTCAGGTGGCATTGTCATTTTCTTAGTGGGGTTTTTATTTAATTGGAAATATCTCTCTTCCATGTTCATACTAATACATATTTATTTTAATAACCACTGAGTACTTCACCAAATGGGTGGAAGCGGTCCCCTTAACATCAATGATAGGACCATGAATTATGGAGTTCATACATCATGATATTATTTGTCACTTTGGGATCTCATTCAAGATATTTTTGGATAATGGTCATTCATTTAAGAACAAAAATATGCAGGATTTAATATACAAATATAAAATTTGACACAGTTTTATGACACCATATTATCCACAAGAAAATGGGCAAGTAGAAGCTTCAAATAAAACAATTGTAGCCATGTTAAAGAAGGCAATAAAATAAAATCATAATGATTGGCATCTGTAGTTACCTCTTGCAATATGAGCTTACATAACTAGTGTGTGGACGTTCATTGGGGCAACACTGCTTTCACTTGTATATGACACTGAGGCCATTATGCCCTTGGAGTTGGAAATTCCAACATTGCACATCGCATTAAAATAATTTATTGATGATGACACTATGTGGTAAGCTCACCTTGATAAATTGACCCTTCTTGATGAACATCATATCAATTCTCTTGAGCATCTCTATTTTTATAATAAATTCCACCTAAGAGACTTTTAGGTTGGGTATCTCATGCTCAAATAGAACCAACATAATTTAAACCTATCGTCGCACCTACGAGATAAATTTACGGCCAACTGGATAGATCCTTATATCATATTGGAGAGTATTGGACTTGGGACATATTGCTTAACATTGTTTAGAATGTGTTGAATATCCTAAGCCTCTCAACATTCTTCATCTGAAGGTGTTTTACACATAAAATAAAAAATTCAAAAACATTTGAAAACCATAAAATTACAAACAAATTAGAAAGAATCAAAATAAAAAAACCCCAAAGGCATCATAAGCCCTTTGGTCAACTCACAAAAGGCTCCAAAGGTATAATAAGCACTTTGGTCAACTCACAAAAGGCTCTAAAGGTATCATAAGCCCCTTGGTCAACTCACAAAAAGCTCCAAAGGTATCTTAAGCCCTTTGGTTAGCTTACAAAATGTTGCAAAGGCATCATAAGCCCTTTGGTCCACTCACAAAATGCTGCAAAGGCATCATAAGCCCTTTGGTCAACTCACAAAATGTTCCAAAGGCACCATAAGCCCTTTGGTCAACTCACAAAAATCTCCAAAGGTGTCATAAGCCCTTAATTCAACTCACAAAATGATCCAAGGCATCGTAAGTGCTTTGCTCAACTCAAAAAAATATCCAAATGCATCATATGAGAAACAATGGTGAAATTGTTCTATTGATCAACAATGCATTACATAGCTTTATAGTTCTTGAAAGAACTAAGTGGTTGAGAGAAATCCTCAAACTTATTACAACAAACTAACTTAAAGATAGCTCTTATCCTAACAACATGCTAATCTTGGACTATGGTCAAACATTGATCAACCAAGCCAAAACCTCAACGTATGCTAATCAAATTAACTAGAAATATGTAAATCAAAACATTAAACTAAAACTAAATACTAGGACTTAATACTTAGGACTAAGGAGGCAATGTTGAAAATATTACAACATTCTCCACCTTGATGCTAAAGAAACTCATGCAAGAGTTCTTTAAGCATCACAGTGTTGGAAGAAAATATTTCTCTTACATTTTCTCCAATCTTGAATCAAGAAATCAGAATTTACAAAATACTTATGGTGGCACTCCTTCCACTCTTCATGTGGAATTTCCTGCAAATGCTTGAGTGCCTTATTTTGTTGATTAGCTCCCCCTTCAACAAAAGTATCTCCTCTTGTGGTTTTCAACAACCACTCTCTTACATCTTTATCATTATGGTCTTTAAACCATGCTCTCACATTTTGATCTTCTTTTACATCTTCAACACTAAACAATACTCCACATGAGTATTTACAATTAATCATCTCACATAGATGATTATACCATACAACTCTTTCACATATTTTCACACAAAATATCACAACAAATATGGCCATATAATGACCAACTACATATGCAACATAAAGTTGCTCCTCACACAAATATTCTCTCACAACAATGACTTTACAAGAATCCTTCTTCCAAGGAATTTTGAACACATCATTTTGATCCATGTGATCCAAGTTCTCCATCACTGTCTTCTCTCCAAGAAGACTCTTCATCAAAGTTGTCTCAATGAGACAATCACCCCTCAATAATGCCTTTGGAAGACATTCTCATTTCTTTTCATGCCTGCTCACAAAAAACAAATCATTAATCATAAAAACATTACCTTTAGTATGAGTAGATTTGGTGCTTCCCATAAAGCTATTTTGTAGCAGTTCTCCTTTATTGTATGGTGCTTCAAGATCAACCATAAACTCCTCAATAATAGCTCTCCTCATTTGTTCAATCCATGTTGGTGTGTTGAAACACCATTCATTCAAGCAATCATACATAGTTGCCTTGTCAAGAAAACTCTCTTTCTGCAATGTAGTCACTCCAAGTGAGTGATCTTCATCCATGAGTGAAGTTTCCTTTGCCATTACAATAAGAAAATCAGCAATCTCATTTCCATTTTCTGTTTCTATCTCATTTTTCACATTCTTCTCCCCTTTTAGAGGAACTCTAACAATTTTATCTTCTCCTTGTAGGAGATCTTCATTTTCTCTGTCAAGAGATCATACATCCATTCCAAGTGAATGGTCTTCAAGACAATGGTCTTCCATAAACATTGCTTCTCCATCAACATGCCAACAATTTTGGTTGATCATATTATCATCTTTATTCTCTCCCATGAGAATTTTAGGTGCATTATCCATAATACACTCTTCATTTATCTCCTCCATGAGATATTTTTTATCACTTTTTCTTCTATCAACAGCAAATCCTCTTCTTCCTCCTCGTCCTCTTGAGGAATACACACCTCTTCTTATCTTTTCATCACAAAATTCAGCAATATATGCTTCCTCCATGAAGCATTCTTCATCTTGTTGGTTTTCTATATACAGGCCTTCCTTTGCAAGAAAGAATTCTCCATTACAAAGCATGGCTTCATATGAGTCTTTATAAGATTCTTCAAAAACTCCTTCAAAAGGATCTAATTCAGAATCTGCTTCAAGGAAGCAAGGCTCCTCCTTGCTTAAAAAATCTTCATGATTTTCACTCATGGCTTTATGGGTATCCTCATAAAACCCATAAGCATCCTTTAACACTTACCATGCCATTGTAGCTGATCTACAATTGGCTATGAGAGGAAAAACATTTTTTTCTATTCCTCTCCTCAAATCCATTAGAGCTAAGCAATTTGCATATTGTTGATCCTTCTTCTCTTTTCTCTCCTCACCTTGTAGCTTATTCCAAGAGGGTTCCTCATATCCTTCTTGAACTATATCCCATAAGTCTTGAGCCTTCAAGAAGGTCTTCATAATTATGCTCCAAATAGCATAATTATCTCCATTGAATTTGGGTACTTCCATTTCTTTATACATGGTGGTCATTCTGCAATCCACCATTCATCAATATTCCACATAGCTCTCGGCAACTCCTTTCCTATAGACTTCTGATATACTTATCTAAAAATCCACTAAATTTTAGATCCAAATTCACACAAATGAGAAATATGTGATCAATTTACTTTTGCCCTTTCTAGATCTTAGAGTGTTTTTGAGACAACCTCAATGTTCTTCACATAAATAAATCCATACAACCCCAAAATTTCTGAAAATTAAATTCTGTATTCTTGAGACAATAATCTGAAAACCCTCTAAATTTCAGAAGAAAAATCACAAAGGTGAAAAATATGTGATCATTTACTTTTTCCCTTTTTATCACAATTTCGGATCTAGGATTGTTGAAGGAAAAATAAATATTCACATAAATCAATCAATACAGATCCCAATGATCTGAAATTTTTTTTGAATTATGATTTTATCGAAATAATATTTCTCCCAAAATTTGAGAAGCAAATACCCTGTATTCCACCTTATACAACCATTTTATTGAAAAACTAAAAATGCTAATAAAATCAGAAAATTAGCTCCAAATCACCTACAATTTTTACTACATCCTCTTTATACAATTACCTAACAACCCTAAAAATTTCATAATCAAATACCTCAGGATTAGTGAGATATTAATGATTTACTCGAGCTCTTGCAAATTTGCTGAGTGCTGGCCACTTGAGTTTCTCTGACAAAGTGTGTGTTTCAGATATCTTCACACCACTCCACAGGTTTTGATCCATTTGAGAAAACCTGCTCTGATACCAAATGAGAAACAATGGTGAAATTGTTCTATTGATCAACAATGCATTACATAGCTTTATAGTTCTTGAAAGAACTAAAAATAGACATGGTGGTTGAGAGAAATCCTCAAACTTATTACAACAAACTAACTTAAAGATAGCTCTTATCCTAACAACATGCTAATCTTGGACTATGGTCAAACATTGATCAACCAAGCCAAAACCTCAATGTATGCTAATCAAATTAACTAGAAATATGTAAATCAAAACATTAAACTAAAACTAAATACTAGGACTTAATACTTAGGACTAAGGAGGCAATGTTGAAAATATTACAACATCATAAGCCCTTTGGTCAACTCACAAAATTCCCCAAAGGCATCGTAAGCCCTTTTTTCAACTCACAAAATGCCCCAAAGGTACCATAAACCTTTTGGTCAATTCACAAAAGGATCCAAAGGCATAAAAATACCTTTGTTCAACTCACAAAAGGCTCCAAAGGTATTTAAGCCCTTTGGTAAAAAAAACACAAAAAAAATTGAAAACATTAAAATTTAAAAATATTTGCATCTTACATTGCACATTTGCATTCATAATTACATTGCATTATGCATGTTGCATCCATTGCATTTACATTAGGATAGACTGTGTCTTCAATATTGCAAATGGCACCATGTTTATATGTCAATAATACATCTTCAAATTCCTCATTCATCCATAGCCCATGTGAGTAACTATGTTTTTGAACAAAACCCTTTCTTGTGGTAATGAGGAATATAATAAGGTTTTTCAATCATTCAGCCATGCCTAGTGATCTTATCAAAGTTTGTAGAAGACTATCTTTGTTTTTGTAGATGGGTCTAGTATTGATAAAACCTAGCATATATCAAAATTCCATCACTAATCAACACATTAATAATCTTGGTTTGAACAAGGGAAGATGAACACTACAAAGTGGTACTAAGTATCCTAAGCGAAAGGTTTTTACTTAATCATATTGTGATGTGCATGGTCTAAAGTATTGATAATTGACAAAAGGACAAGATCCCCCCTACCCAAAAGAATCCCTTGCTTTAAAAAAATGAAAAAAATCCCAAAACTGAAATAAATCCCTTTCTCAAAAAAAGAAAAGAAAACAAAAATGGAAAATAAACAATGATTTTCATCACTATGCATGAGCAAGTATCCCAATAAATCAAAATAAAATAAGGGGGTTAAGATCTTGAAATATTGGAATGGGCACTACTTGAAACCATAGAGTGATCCCCAATACAACAATGGGCTGAATGAATCATGCTTGGCATTGGGGTAGTTCTAAACAATTTGCAAGAAGAGCTAGCTTTAGGTGTCCTGTATCACCTAATGGTCTAATCCAAATGATTTCAACTTTGGATCATGATGATCATTTGGTGATCCCCAATATAGCAATGGGATGAATGAATCTCACCTACATCAGGTTAGTCTTATTTATTTCTAATATATTCATTCACACAAATAGGGATAATGAATGTCTTGGTATGCATAACAAAAAAAATCATCTTTCAGAAGTCATGTATGGCCATTATATAACTTTTCATTAATCAGCTAGGGTGCTTGAGTCTCATGGAAAACCTCAAAAACCTCCTCATAGCAAAAAATCATTTTTTTTTTTTTGTGGAAAACATCCCAAAAGGGATGCCACTTTCGGGTAAGACCCAAGGAGGCAAGGGTATCCATTCCGCCAAAAACACCCAGGACTCGGACCTAGCCTACCACCTTTGACATACTCAAGGAGCAAACAAACACACAAAACCAATTTAAAAATAAGTAAATAACAACAAAAATAATAAAATAAAATAAAAAACATGCTCCTTGAGTGTGTCAAAAACAAAAGCACAACCAAACACGCACAATAAGATAAAATAAACCACAACACAAACCACATAGAAAAACACAAGAACCACATAACAAAACACAAACAAGACAAAAACAATAGAACACTACAAAGACATAACCCAAAAAAAACATGAAAAATAAACACAACCAAAACCTAAAAAAATTAAAAAAAAAATAAAAAATAACCAACAACAGACAATAAACAAAAACAAAAAAAATAGAAAACACTCACACATAAAAACACGAAATAACACAAACAAAGAGAAACCCAAGAACAAGAATGAAAAAAACACAAGAACAATAACAAAAAACATAAAAAAAAAAAAACAACAAAAACACAAGAACAACAAAAAAAACGCACCCACCTTACAAAACTAAACAAAAAAAAAAAGAAAAAAGAAAAAATAAAAAAATAAAAATTGAACAAAACAATGACCTATCTAGACCAGAAGACTATTAAGGCAAGAATCAACAGAGGAAACAAAATAAAGAATAGAATGAGCTAGGGAACTAAAAAAAGCTGAATGAACCAAAGAGAAGCAAAAAAAAAAAAACAAGAAGAAACTAGGTACCTTCAAAACTGGAGCCATCCAAAGAAATGATAGAAAGAAGAGCTTCCCTAATTTGAGAAGCCCACCATATAGGAGGGTGGCCATAACAAGTAAGATCACCTTTGTCCAAAGCCCAATTAGCTAAAGCATCAACACTCTTGTTTTGATCTCTGACCACATGATTGTAATCAACTTTCAAAAATCCCATCTGGATTAACTGAATCTTCTCAATAATTCTTTTTATTCTCCAATCCACCTTATGATTCTTAGAAGGAGTCTTCAAGAGATTAATCATAAGTTGAGAGTCAGACTCAACTAACACCTTTTCCCATCCAACCTTAGTAGCCTCCTGAAGGCCTCCGAGGATACCATACCCCTCAGCAAGGTTATTGGAAAGAATACCCAAATTCTCAGCAAAAGTAAAAACCAGGGAGCCATCTGAAAGTCTACCAATTCCTCCCACACTAGATTTTCCAGGGTTCCCTCTAGAGGCTCCATCAGTATTGACTTTTCCAAAATCCTTAGGAGGAGGTTGCCAATTTCTAGTCCTATCCATATTACTAATACTCACATTCCCTTTAAGTTGGTTGCCCTTAGAAGATTTAATCTTCAATATTTGCATCACTTGATCCCATATTTGGTGGGAGTTTTGGGGGTGATTAAGGAGTTGATGGACTGATTCAACTAAGTTGGCTATGGTCTTTTGCCAAATATAGTGAATATCCTTCCTATCTTGATTAAAAATTTGGTTGTTCCTTTCATTCCAAATATTCCAAAGAAGAATGGTAGAACCCATCCAAACTAACTGCCTAATAAAATGATCAACACCCTCTTGATTAGGCCAATCCCTCCAAAGTTGTTCAAAAGTAAAAAAATTGGACCATTGTAAGCCAAGTAAAGTGGCCATTCTCCTCCATAGCTCAGAGGCTAAAGTACACTCAATAAAAATATGGTTGATATTTTCTACATTCTCTTCACACATTTCACATCTAAAAGGGCCATGAAAACCATGCTTCATAAGTTGCTCACCAGTAAGCACCCTACGATGCAATAAAATCCAATTAAAGAACCTCACCTTAGGCCAGATATTTTGAGCCCACAATCAAGAAAATATGTCAGAAGAATGGTTGGGATTATTATGGCATAAGGTCAAATAACCTTGAGCAACTGAATACTCACCCTTAGTAGTGTTGTTCCATCCAAAACAATCTTTTTCATGGGACCAAGAGAGGGATCTCATATGAAGGATGCCTTGGATATCTTGTCTTTGCCTTTTGGGATTTGAATAGGCCAGTCCTCAATAGGGATCCAATATCTACCAACCTTTGAATTACCAGTATGGTACCGACAATAATTAGCCACCTTTATCCAATTAGCTCGGTGAAGCTCCTCCATCCAAGGCCTCCAATCGGAAACCGAGTTATCAAAGGCTTGTGACCATCCCAAGAATCTATCCAAAAATTTGCATGTTGACCATTATGAATGATACAAAATAATTTTTTCTTTATCAAATCCTCACCGAGTCTTAAGAAGCGCTAAAATGGGAGAACCTTTGGTAGGAAGTTGATAGCGAACAAGGTCTTCAGGACTTTTGTTCTCAACATATTTAGCACGGAGATTATTGGCCCAAAGAGCATTGGGGTTATGCAACATCCTCCAATATAATTTAGCAGCTAAAGCTTTGTTGTTATTAATTGAAGACCGAAATCCTAACCCCCTTCACTCTTAGGAAGACATAAAGTATCCCATTTCACCAAGGCCCATTTTCTTTTCTCCTTAGTACCACTCCAAAGGAAACGATGACTGATTTGATCCAATTCTCGAAGAACGACCTTTGGGATATTCAAAATGGAAGAAACATAAATAGGAATAGCTTGAAGGACTGATTTTACCAAGGTGATTCTACCCCCATAAGAAAGCCACTTGTTGGTCCACTTTCCAATTTTCTTCTTGACTTTGTCCAACAACCAATTCCAATATTTATTTTTCTGCCTTTGAATATTTATGGGAATACCTAAATAAGTGATTGGAAGAGAGGTCTTCTTATATCTTAATTTATCCAAGACCATGGATTCCTGTCTAGCGAAGCCAGTGAAAGAAAATAACTTTAGATTTGTCTTCATTGATCAACTGCCTAGTAGCCTTAGAAAAATAGCTAATGATTTGCTTAATATTAGAAGCTTCCTTAACTGTAGCTTTACCTAAAAGAGTAGAGTCATCCACAAATTGAAGATGAGAGATAGGTCTAGCTCCATGAGCAATGGTAACTCCCTCAAGGGTTTTGTTTTCCCTCTTTTTGGTTATAGTCCTACCCAAGCATTCAACAAGAATGATGAATAAATAAGGGGATAGCGGGTCACCTTGCCTAATACCTCTAGAAGCTGGGAAATATTGAGAAGGCCTGCCATTGATAAGAACTAAGTAGGAAACTTAAGAGATACATCCCATAATCCAATCCATCCAATCCTTAGAGAAACCAAATTGCCTCAAAACTTTGATAAGGAAGTGCCAATCCACTCTGTCATAAGCTTTGGATAAGTCTAACCGAATGAACATGGAAGGAGAATTTTGCATATCCATGGAATGGATGGCTTCCTAAGCAAGAACTATCTCATCTACTATTTGACGTCCTTCCACATAACCCCCTTGCTCTGGGGAAATAATCTTATGCAAAAGAGGCTTCAACCTTTCTGCCATGATTTTAGTAATGATTTTGAGAAGAACATTACATAAAGCAATAGGTCTAAAAGTTGAGATATGATCAACCTCTTGAGCTTTTGGAACAAGAGTAATATAAGTTTTATTGATAACCTTCAAAATTTCTTTGGCTTTCCTGGCTTCTTCCACCACCTCTAATAAATCAACATGAAGGATATCCCAGAACTCTTGGTAGAACTCAATGGGAAAACCATCGGGACCTAGGGTTTTCCCTTTTTGCATTTTAAAAACTACTTGTTGAAGCTCATTGATAGTAACAGGAGCAGTCAAAATAGAGTTCTCCTCAGAAGTGATAAGAGAAGGGATTGCTTGAAGAACATTTTGTTGTGAATCCGAGTCAAGAGGAGTAGCAGCAAAAATATTGGAAAAGTAATCAACAACAATAGAGTTCATGCCATCCCAAGTATAAACAACATCTCCAGAATCTGATTTTAAGGAAGAAATAAAGTTGTGAGATCTTCGAGCTAGAAGAGATTTGTGGAAGAAATTTGTGTTTCGATCTCCTTCTTTGAGCCATTGAATTCTAGATTTTTGCTTCCATAAGATTTCTTCTCTTTTTTCCCATTCCTCTAACTGAGTTGTGAGTTTAATTTCATCTGCACTTCTCTTCTCTGTGAGGCCATCTAAACGGATTTTCTTATTCAAATTTTCAATATGAGCAATAACTTCATGTTTTTTTTATGAACATCCCCAAACTCTTTCCAGTTCCAAGTCTTGATTTTGGATTTAATGTATTGCAGTATTTTGGCAAAACAGAACATCTTAGTCCCATGCCTAGGTTTACCTTCCTTCCACCATTGTTGCACATGAGGTCTGAAGGAAATGTCTCTAAGCCACATTAATTGAAAATGAAAAGGAGAGAAACTCACATTGGTTTTCCACATTTCCACCATGACTGCCAATGATCCGAACCAACATTATTAAGAGTCTTCACTTTAGGAATGTGACCATGGATTAAGAAATTTTCAGAGAGCAAAAACCTATCCAATCTCTCCATTATACAAGCTAAGCCTTGCCTTCTGTTAGACCAAGTCATAAGGCCATTATCTAGTTGGATATCCACAAGATGGAGGTTTGCAATATATTCGCTCATGAGGTCGGTGCTTTTGTCCAAATTTCTATTTCCCCCATTTTCTCATCCAGAGAGAGGATGGTATTGAAATCTCCTCCGATCAAGATCCAAGATTTAGGAAAATGAGAGATAATATGAGTAATATCCTTCCACTGTCTTCTTTTTTCCTCCAAAGAAGTCGGAGCATAAAAAGTAATGCAGAGCATAATCTGGTTGGAATGTCTACTTTGAATAGCTATAGCCAACAAACCCCAACTGCCAACCATATGGTGAATAACTACCTCTTTTGGGTCCCAAAGACAAGCAATGCCACCCGAAGTCCCTTGGGAACTGAGGGAAACCACTTTTCTAGATGGCCAAATTTTACTGGCAATTAAGTCCATATCCTCCATTGACATCTTTGTTTCTTGAAGGAAAACAAGATGTGGATGATTTATCTGAATCATTCTTCTAATTTCATTTTGTTTTTGAAAGACTCCCTTTGAGTCCTCTAATATTCCAAGTGATGATCTTCATTAATACCAGGGCTAAAAAATTTGGGAAGGGCATTAATATTACCTTCCTCTACAAGATTTTCACCTTCTTTTACCATATGATATTGATTGGTCTTGCGACCTACTTTTTGATTAGAATCCATCTTCAATTTTTTTTCCCCTGTTTCTTGACTTATTCCAATTGAATCTGAGATGGCTTCTAACCTTGAAGAATGCTCGTACATAGCCAAAATTTTACTAGATGGTTCAACGGAGTCTATATTGGGACCTGCATTATTTGAAGTTTTGACATTTGAAATATTGTTTTTCTTGTGTAAATTTTCTCCTTTTTTTCTATTGAAAACCTTTGATTTGTTGGTTTGTCTCTGAGTTCTTCCCTTCATATTTAAATTGTGTTTCTAAGATTTCAGTTTCCATTATTTCCTCTTCCTCACTTGGGACATCATTTGTGGAAAGGATTTCAAACATATTAGCAGATGACTTTGATTGATCCTTCATAACTGGTTTTTTATGAGTGTTCTTCTTCTTAGGTATTTGGAAACCTGTTGAGTTTATATCTTCTTTCTTTTGATCAGGAATTTTATTTGGGCATTGGCCAAATGACCATATTCATGGCAAATTCTACAACGAAAAGGAATGTTCTCATAGTCCACTACTTGCTCCCAAGTGTCTTCCCCAAATTGTAATGTGATCTTTTTAGGTAGGGGTTTGTCAAAATCCATTAAAACACAAATCCGAGCATAAATAATATGTTCAAAATTTTGAGTACAATCAGCGAGTCATCATAAAAGTTCCTAAAGAGTTTCCAATTGAAGAAAAAATAGTAGGATTCCAAAATTCAATAGGGAGGCCAAAGAGTCTAACCCACACGGGAGCTATAGAAGGCATCTCTTCTTCGGATTTAAATTTAGTATGCCAGGGCTTCATGAAAAGTCCCGCCCTTCCAAAAAACCAAGGACCCCCTTGAAAAGTTTTCTCTCTATCTTCATTATTAGCAAATAAAACAAGAAAATAACCATTTGGATAAATAGATATTTGTAACTCACCTTTAGTTTTCCAGCTTTTTACAGCCCAGAATTTGAAAGCAATTAGACTCGAATGAAAACCCACGAACCGACAAATTAGTCCTCTTTTTTCCAAATCTTCAATGCCGATCTAAATGTTACCCATATCAAGCTTAACAATAGGAGTTCCATCAGCTGCTTTAAGACATCCTGACTCCATTTTCCTAGGATCAATCTTAGGCATTCTTAGAGGTTTATGGGAAGCCCTAATATTGATATTAGCATTGGGTTGAGGCTTTCCACCATGAAGGGCATCCCTAAAATTCATTTTTGGGACTGAGTCTTCGAAATTCTTACCCTTGATAGGGGTTTTCATAGTAGAATTATTTTGTGGGTGCACCTTAGCACCAGATTCACTTGAGATATGAGCCATTTTTTGATCAACTGCTTGAAACTTGTTTCGTGATCTCTTTAATCCTTGCCCTAGATGTCGTGGAAAGGTATGGTTTTCACTTTTATTTTGTGCAGAAAATTGGAAGTCGTTGTCACTCAAGTTCATAGTATGATCTATTGAAAGACAAATTTCTAACCCATCTTGTATCCCCTGCAACATTTCTTGCTAAAATATTGAGCATAAACCACAAAAATATTGGCCGCTAGGGCCCAAAGGCCCTAAAAACCAACCTCTGGAGCTGCTTGCACTCAACCCAGATGAAACCCTCGCATAGCCACTTGCCAAATATCTCGTTCACACATAGGGATGTGCTAGGATCTGTGTTGCTCCAAATGATATGAAAATTGGTGGAGACGTTCTAGGGTTTTTCAGGCATCTACCCTCAAAATTTCAGCTCAATCCAAGTTCGAATGAGTGAGATATGACCGAAATGAGTTCGGTAGTTTGGGTAGTCCTACGAAAAAAATCTAAGGCACTGGTGTCCTAGCAAAAAATCATTTCATCAATCAAACCATCAACCTTATTTATGAGGTTTTTTTCATTAAAGGGTGTTCATGAAATAGGATAGACATTGGATAAATATCAACAATGATATTTAGACGACCACTGACTATTTTATACATATATTTTAATTTATAGAATCTTATAAAGAAATAACATACATATCATATAATCTCATCTCACATATGGATGCTTCAATTATTATTTCTTATGAAAGGAGTTATCATTTATATTCATTATTTTTATACATTCTGTGGTGTCATCCATTAGTTTGTAAAACACATATTAAATTCATTCCTTATGTTTTAAGTGATTAAAGCATATAGGTTCATTTGCATTAGTTCATTCCTCATATAATTAATGCATTACATTTTGCATCATACATCATATCATATCACATAAATTAAATGCATAAATAATTAAAATAAATTAAACATGCATTTAACAAAAAGCAGTGCATCTATATATATACCCATCATCATAATGCATCCATACATGTAGATCATAAATCTAAGCAATACATCTATCATATAGCTAGTGCATATCATAAATATATTGCATACATATAGCATAATCACATCATAATGTAAGCATTGCATTCATCATTGCATCCATAACATAAAATAAAAATAAAAATAATTGCAAGCATTAACTAGGGCATGATCCGTTTCATACGTCCCCATAATCAACAATCAACCAATCAACCAACATGGGGTAAATAAATATAAATAGAATTCCTAATCAACAACATAATTTTTGTCCCTTTCCTGGTACTTTCAATGGTGTAAAATGTTTAAAATGATTGTGGCATGGTGGTTATAGGGGTATACTATGCGAAGATCTATGTGGCGGCTTTTGGGGCAGACAACGCAGAATACTGTGGCGGCCATAAAAATTGGACAGCCTGCCCAGATTCATGGCGGCTACCGATTCCACCATGTAAATTAAAAAAAAAAACAACATAATGCAATCCCATCATAAATTAATAATCAATTGCTCGGTTTCCAAAAGGTCATGCCCTTTGCCTCGCTATATTCAATTCCCAAAAGGCTCCAAAGAAGCCTAATTTCAATTGGTCAATCCCAAGACTCCAAAGTTGCCGTCCTTTGGTCATTATAAAAATATTAAAAGAAGTCTAAACCTTTGGAATTTTCATTCAAGTTATGAATGCACACATTTGCTCACCATTCAAAATTTTAGATTGGACATTAAAGCATATCTACCGATCCAAAATTCTCAGAAATTACAAAATTAACAAAAAAATCAAATAATATCAAAATTTCAAATGCACCTCATACCTAGTTATTTACCTTACACACATGGTGGTTGTAGTGAATTTCACTTCATGCACTACGACAATATGAATAAATTACCATAAGGTCGCTTGAGCCAAATTAGTCATCGTTGAATTGCAATGCTTCTCTTCAATCTCGAAGAAGGCTATGGCGGCTGGACTACCCCACAGGAATGATGTGTTCGATTCATTTCTTCCATGATTCATTTCTATTATCTTAATTCCCTAATAAGGCCATTGCAGCCGAATTGCTCCACAAGATAGATATATACAATTCCTATTAATGGTTGAAATCACACATGAACTAGGAACTAGCATATAACAATACAAGCATCATCCTAAATTTTCTAAATAAATAATCTTGGTCAAGTGACTCATTGCTTTATTCGTTGGCCTTGCCTCATCGACTTTTCACTTAATGGGTAGTCATAATATCAACAATCATTATCAAAATCAATGTAGGATCACTCGATCATGTTAAATTGCATTTGTTTTATGAATCATTGCTAACAACTATCATAATCTTAAACTTTGCTTGGGAAAAAATAAAATATGATAGTTAATCTTGAAGCTCTCCTTCTATTGGACCAATTGTAGCATTGATGTTACCCGATCACCGCTAGACTTGTGAAATATTTTACAAATTTAAGCCTTCCATCCCATTCAAATCAATGTTTCTAATATGCACACCTTTCTCATGACTTGGGCATCTAATATTGATCATATCAATGATCATCACACACCCTACAATATGGCCTTAGGTGGTATATTTTGGCTCAATGCTATATTTCCCATAATGCATCCCAAAAAGGGATATCTGTAGACACCTAAAACACATCATATTTAGGAGAATACTCATATAGGCACCTTCGTAGGCCATATGACTAATCTTGGACCTTTTAGGGAGCTAGCAATGGTCCTAACCACTCACTAGGGATATTTTTGACCTGTTTAGGTGTAGTCACTATCGACCAAAGTTGTTGCAATAATTAACTACTATCACTCAAAGTGACCATGGGTAGCCGTTGCTATGGATAGTGTCTAGAAATGAGGTAAATTTGACCATAAATGTGGGTTTAAATCATGCATGTTAACTAAAATTGCATTCAATTTAAGTGATTTTGGGTTTGAATATCCTAGAGTTCCTCCTAACTGCCACTTCCATGCAATTCTACAATTGGGTCTTTCCCCCTAATGACTTGTCTCATGCAGATCTGGATCTTGGTTTCTCTAAGAATCCAAGATCTAGAATTTGGGATGCCTACATATGCACCCTCCCAAAAACAAGTAAGGACCTCAAAATTTTACATATTGAAGCCTTGTCTAAGTGAGTAGCGAGTTGAAAACCCTTGAGGAGAGTCAAAGTGTTACCCATTTTTTAGATTATCAAGCTTGCAACCAACCATGGAGCTTTCGAAGGACTGAGAAGCACATATCACAAATTCACATCAATCTAATATGAATCCCCACAATTTTCATTGCAAATCCATATATAGACATGAAGGTGACCCTTAAACATCAATTTGGATGAAGAATTGAGTGTTGTAACCTATGGTTTTCAATGTAAAATATCACATTTGGCAGCCTCTATCTTCAATAGTGGCCTCCAGGCACGACCACTCTGAGTGACAACGGCTAGGTTTTGAGTCATCTTTTCTTTAGTTTTTGGCATAGATTTCCTATTTTTCAGCCTAAATTAGAATAGATCTATCTTTTCCATTGTATTTGTATGGTGATTTCCTATTTATTCATACATCTTTACTTATCTTTACCTATTTTAATTCTTCATTGCAAGCTTTATCATATTACATGTGAATATTTGAAAATATCCTCATCATGAGAGGCCTCATATGCTACTAATCACTCTATGTTGTTTCTTGAATGTAGATCACAGGTTCTTGATAAATTCAAAGCATCTTTGGCATCAAATTTCTCCAAGCAAGTGAGAATAAGGCATATATAAGCCCTTCAACAAGTTCATGTCGAATCTAAGAAGCCTGCAGATTACACCATCCCTGCTTAGGGGATTTTCATATTTGTAATCATTATATCAATCGTTTGGTATCCCTAAGGGGTACTTATCTATAATCAAATTTTAGTATGAATTAATAATAAAAACCTTATGTTGTTTTAATTTATTGTATTTCGTGCTTTCATGATTTTATGCCTGATATATTTATGCAAATAGCTCAGGTGTATGATTTTTAGGATTGTACAGGTTTACTTTCTTGCAAGAAAAAATCTAACCTCATGTGTGATAGGAAATGAAATGATGGTCTAATAATTGAAATAGTTTGGGATAACATGAAAGAACTATTATTTTCTATATAGATACATATCTTGTTTTGTAAGAGGAAAGTTTAATAGATATATACATATCATGTATATATAGGTATACATATTTCGAGTCTTAAATTGGATATTATTTTCTAATTGGTAATTCTCTTCTAGATGAGATATTGTCTATTATAAGAATTCATCACAGAAAAAAATATGAATATTTCTATTATGGTTTTCCCTTAAAAGGAAGGAAATCTAGCCTTGGGTAAGCATTTTTTTTTTTAAGTATTAAAAGGAGGATCGATGCTTACTGAATTTTATGTAGACCATAAATTTTATTATTACATTTATATTTGATTCTTGTTCATTTACACCATGGAAAAATAAAAAAACTATTAATTTGATCCTATAGAAAGGAGTTGTGAGCCCAATATTTGGAGAATATGTGAATGCTTGGAGCACATCACCATAGTGCGAATCTTGGTTGTGCATTGTCTTACTATGTGGATAGTCGCCATCAATTGGGATGATGGAGTCACACATTATGGTAACTAGGAGATAACACAAATTACATTTATGATGACCTTGACAAATTGGAACAAGGTGGTGGAAGATGTACTTCTTGAGGAAAGAGAAGGATAAGAGTGAAAAGGGATGCAATGGATTTAGAGCTAGCAAACCATAGTGTGATAGGGTAAATGGATATGGTGAGAAAATGATGGAGTGATGGTGGTGATTGGATTTTGGAGGAATAATTGGAAGAGAGTGTGGTGATTGGACTCAGATAATGAAGAATAGAGATTTAACTATGATTGCATCTACCAGGGAATGAGAGAGAAGTATCTTAAGAACACTTATCAAGTTGGTTTCAAAACATGGCTCTTGCTATTTTAAAATAAAAAGGGTGACATCTAAAACTGTGTTTCCTTGGGGATAAGGAATATCTAAAACCTCTTCTATAGTTGAAGAACCGTACATCACTTATAAGGTAGTGATGAAACCAATATGCTCATACTTTTCATAGCATATTAGTTAGCCAGAAGAAATATTTCCTTGATATTGAGGTAAATTAGTTTTGTATTTTTTTAATATTTATCTATCTGTTGTTTTTAGGAGAGGACTCTTTAGATTAGAAAATTACTCTTTCTCTAGAAAGGTTTGCTTGAGGTTTTATAGAATACATTTTGAATATTATATTTTTGTGTTCAATAAATGAAGATTATATAAAGGAGATATTTTCTAGTAGTACCCCAATAATCTTCATTATGTATGAGGAAGATATAAAGGGTCAAATGAACCTAAAACTCATTCATTTAAGAGTATGGTAGTTTTGCAAATGATAGTAGTAATTATTTAACCTTGGTATATACATGGTGGGTTACACAAAATATATGGAAACCTTCAAGTTAATTTTAGGGAATATGAAATAGTAGATCATCCCTATTAAATATTAAATACAAGACATTTCATTGTACATATTGGTCATAGTGTAAAACTAAGCATAGTAACAGGGATTTCACCACTAAGTGTCTAGGTGCAAAATGAAGTATTTGTTCAGAAAAATAAATGTTAGTAAATATGCTAAAGAAAAATCATGGCTTTATCTTGATAAAGGAAAGTTAAGAGAGGAATGTAGATCTTGATGTCTAGAAAATATCATTGAAATGATTAGATTTTTAAGAGCTTCCTAGGTTGTTGGGTGTGGGTCCACAACTTTTCAAAACTAGGAATACAATCATCTCGAGAATCTATAAACTCTAAGTTAAGGAAGACTTCTAGCTCATGATATTCGATTACGAATTTGGGGCTCAGTTTGATTAAGAGTTTTGGGATTTATTATTTTTATGAGCTTAATATATTTCGAATTTGATTTTAGTTTTGTTTTTATTATGGGATGGATAACTATAATTGCTCTCCATAAAAAAAACAGAAAATATTTTATGCGATATAAAGAGGCATATTGACTTGCCTATGATTTAGTATATGGGTAGATTTATTTACGTGAATAAAGGAGTAATTCATGTTGTAAAATATTATAGATTTGGAACTCCTATTTTGGATGTAAAATATATTGGGATGTCTTCCCGATTGTAAGAAAATGGATATTGATATATTAATAAAGCAAGGAAGGTTACAAGGCTAGGTTTTCCCTTCGGGATTTTTCCCAGGATAATTTGTGGTGTTATGAGTTATTATGTGGTGAATTAATTTTATGGATGCATTTTTTCAAATGCCATTGGTTTATAATGTGAGTCTTATTTTAAAAAAAATTGACTATTTATATATGATATATTGTTGTATTAATGATGCATTAAAGCGTGACGTAAATGTATGAAGCAAATATAATCTTAGATTATTATGTTTTGCTATTTTCGTGAGGGAAAACATTATTTTAGTAAGAAGAATTAACTGGGAAAGTATTGGTAAGATTTTAAATTCCTTGTTTTAGAATGAATGTTTCTTTTGAAACGTACTTTTTAGAGAATTTAATTCATTTCTTACCTTTACTTCAAGGTTTAGTTTGAGACATGTATGGAGGATCAAAGTTTGCAATAAATTATATTGAATTGGAATGTTACTCTACAACATCATAAATAATTTAAAGGAATTAACCAAGGGTATAAGCTTGTAAGATAGGATGAAGCTTATTTATTATATTGATTAATTAGGTCACAAAAAACTTATGTTGGATTCATAGACCCTCTTTATATGAGTACCCTAAGCAAGAGAAGTATCAGTTCTATTATGTGGGGACTAGCTCATGATTGATATGAGAGGGATGGTCACTTATTGTATGTCCTTACAAAGATAGAATTTTGTAGTGTGTGTCATTTAGAAGGACACTTTCAACTAAATTAAATAGGGTAAGCTACCTCATTGGGAAATCAATGTGAGGGATAGTTGCAAATCTGACCTTTACACTTAATGCACTTACATAGACAGGAATATGCAGGGTTTATTTATGAATCTGTCTTGTTGAAGGGCTCAATGGGTACTGAATAAAAGATAAGTTTAATAGGTCTGGTTAAACTTATAGTTGATCTTTGATGAGGATAATATTTAAAAAATACCTTCTATTTAGATAGAAAAGTATAGGGTAGTTACATTTTGTATAAGAGCACTTCGTTCATAGGGATACAAATTTTATTGCACAAGAATAGATGGAGTGCAATAATATGTGCACCATGTAGAGACTATATATATAATAATAGTGTAGACATTGACTATATAGTTAAAATAATGAATAATATTAGTTTTTAATATGAGAAACAATTCAAGTATAAAATTATGAACTGATTTCTACTATCTATGTTGTGAGTGATCAGGAATAATGTTGTCCAAGATAAGGAGAGGAGTTGTTGCCCCAACGATGAGATAGAAAAAACAAAATAATGGAGAGGTGAGGACCCTAGATATATGTTAACATTTAATGTATTATGCAAAGGGACATAGCAATCACAAGATGTAGAATAATATGAAATAAATTAAATATGCGATATGACTAAAATATGCTATAAATAGAAATGAAATAAATAAATACAATGTAGCTATGGAGGAAATGGACTCCCCATGAATAAATATATTGGACTTCATTGCATCCATCACCAATATATGGTGATCTACACAACACTATGCTACTACCTATGAATATGCTCTAAGCTTCTATATTATGCTTGTTATAATGAGACCCTTTTTATATAGGAAGATAGTTTCCTTTGCCAACACTCTACCTAACTGTGCAAGGGATATCTTGCACATATACATATTTCACATTTATTACATTGCATGAAGTAACTAGATAACTTGCCCCTAAAGTAATCTAATGTCCTAATTATATACCTAGGATGGTACATTTACATGATCCAAATAATTTAATATAATCTACCCATATGCACACCAAGGAATCACACCTCTTTCCACATACAGGTAAGCATCTCTTCTCGCATAAACCAAAAAATTTTATATAAATTTTTTTGCACTATTCTCCTTTGCAACTGTGCCAAAATGTCTAGTTGTAAACTCTACACTTAATTATCAATCAAGGGTGAACAATTTAAATAATAGTAATCCAATATAGATTATACCACAATGATTAATCCGACTTAAATTTATTTTTAATAGTTTTAGGTTTGCAGAAAATAATAAAAGTTACAGGAAAAGGAATTGTGCTAAATTAAAATAAAATGCAATTTTATGATTTATACTAATTTAATGTTGTGTATATTTATTGGTGTGGGTCCACATGCAACCTATTGTAAATTTAACTATATGATTTTACATTATAGTCTAAAGTGATCCAATTTAATTTAAATGATAATCTAAAATTAATCCTATGTATTAACTAATCCTAACCTATTTCAAAGGTGAGAGAATAAGGATTGGTTGTAGGAGTGGGCCCTGCCTCCTAGAAGATAGTGTAAATATATTCTTCCCTAAACTATTTTATTTCAGTAACTAATGTGCATTAAAACTACTAACACTATTTTAATTCATGGATGTAGGAAACTATATCAAAGATTATATAAGCGAATAAATCATAATAAAATCAATGACATAGTTACTAATTTCATGAAAAAAAGTGATGTTGCTTTATTGATGGAAATTCAAATGTACAAGATATCAAATATAAAGCCTTCAGAATAGAATAAATTGTATAGAAAATTATTAGAGCATTCAAATATTGGACATTAGACCTTTTCAAAGGTCTCCTTCCTATATTTTATAATGTTGCTTGGACATTTTTAATGGAATTATTCTATGTATTTTTCCATGTTTCTATCATATTGATTATTCGAACACTAACCTTAAAAAAATAATAATCTAAACTAATACTATTTTGTAACAACCTTGGAATTTGTCGTAGTCATTATGGTCCTAGTAGGAAACTAACGAACTAACATAAAAAAAGTTCTTAAGTTGAATAATCTAATGATGCAACAATACAACTATTTGTCCTCTATTTTAGGAAGACATAAAATATGCTTGCATCTAAATCTAAATATATTAACAATGTAATGATCTTACACCTTTCTAATAATAACTTAATAAATATAAAATCTCATTTACAATGCCAACATATCAGTCAACAATGCTGATTGTATATGCTATGTAATCAGTGGTCATGGCATAACAATGCATTGGATATTTTGAATTGATCAAATACTCTTTCTATAAAACCTTTTAGTAGGTACTTTCTATAACAACTTTTCGTAGCTATATTTTATAGTGTATTTCTGTAGCGTTCATCCACGAGTCTTCTTAGCGCACTATTCTCATGGCTGGTTTTTCCATGCTTGTCATCTGGTCCAAGTCTTGTCGCATAATTTATTATGAAGCTCCTGCAATGTTCTCCTATCAAAAACACACCGAAAATTGCACACTTTTGTATAAAATACAAGCACAAATTATTTTCATTGTTATAAATCAAATTAATTTATAATTCAAATTCATTTATAAATCATATGGATAAGACAAAATAATCATCAAAATACATTTTTTTTCATAAATTTACAAACAGAAAATAGATTAAACTTGCACAAAATATGTACTATTTTAACACTCATCAACACATAAGTCTTTAATCAATTTCCAATATAGATGGGTTGAGTAATCAGAAAATGATAGGAAAACATAGAGGGTGTACAGCCTACTAGGGGCTTTTCAGCCCCAGATCCTTTTTCCAATGCAACTTAAGAAAGCAATGAAGAGAGGATAAATATTATATTTAGTGAAGTTAAATGATATAGAGGATGAAAAGAAGGAAGAGGTTTTTGAGAAACACTTAGTTCTTCAGGATTTTAGAGACATGTTTCCAAAGGATTTACCTAGATTATCACCTAAATGTGAATTTAACTTTACCATTGAGCTTTAACCTAGAATATAGCCTATTCATAGATCTCCTTACAAAATGAATCCAATTAATATGAAAGAGCTAAAAGTGTAATTACAAGGTTTTCTAGAAAAGGTTTAATTAGACCAAGTGTGTCACCATGGGGTGCACCAGTGTTTTCATCAAGAAAAAGGATGAATCCTTGAAACTATGTATAGACTATAGTATGTTGAACAAGACAACCATTAAAAACATATATCCTCTACCCATAATTGAAGACCTTTTTGATTAGCTTAAAAATTCCACTATCTTCTCAAAGAGTAATATGAAGTCAAGATACCACCAATTAAGGTTTCAAGAAGAGAATACACATAATCCAATATTTAAAACTCATTATGAATATTAGGAGTTTACTATATTGCCTTTTATTCTATTAAATGCTCCAAAAACATTTATGAATTTGATGAATAACATTTTTATGGAGCTATTGGACTGATTTGTCCTTTTATTCTTAGATGATATTTTAATATATTCCTAGTACAATTCAGAGCATGACATACACCTTAGGATTATTCTAGAGTTTCTAAGGAAGAATCAAATTTTTGGGAACTTATAAAAGTATAAATTTTATGTGTTGAAAGTGCAATATTTAGGGCATATTGTATTAGTAGAAGGGATCACGATGGATCCTAAGAAAATGGAATATTTACTAAATTGGTTGTCACCCAAAAATGTGATAGAAGTCTAGATTTTTATGGGTTTTACTAGATATTATAGGTGTTATGTGAAGGACTACACCAAGTTAACCACTCCAATAGCTAGCTTTTAGAGGAAGGGAAAGGAGTTCAAGTGAATGGATAAATGTGAAGTAATTTTTGATCTGCTAAAAAAAAGACTCACTACATATCCCATACTAAATATACCAGACCATCAGGGTAGTTTTTGTTTGTACATATGCATCGTTGGAAGGTTTTGGAGGAGTGATCTCACAAGATGAAGTAGTGGTAGCCTATGGATCTAGGAAGCTAAAACAAAAGAGGTAAATTATGCAACCCATGATATAGAATTAGCAGTAGTGGTATTTGTTCTTAGAATTTGGTGACAATACTTGTTAGGGAAATCCTTTGAGTTGAGAATAGACCATCAAATTTTGAAGTACATATTTACTCAGCCTTTGTTAAATTCCAGGCAGAGAAGGTGGATGGAATTACTTGCTGAATATGATTTTGATATTGAATATAGAAAAGGGAAATAAAATATAGTAACTGATGCAGTAAGTAGGAGAAGACACATAGCTATTTTAACACACACATCCATGTAAATTTTATGGAAACATTCAAGGAAATGCAACATAAGGATAGTTTTTTCAAATAAATATGGAAAAAAAATGGAAAGGAAACCCAAGGAAACTAAAGATTTTAGCATAAAGGATGGTTTTTTGTGTTTTAAGGATAGAGTAGTAATTCCTAATGCTGGTGATCTAAGGAAACTAATAATGAATGAAGCACATAGATCTCTTGAATATTAAACAATAGTAAAAGAGTATCAATAAGATATTTTTTTTGCATCGATAGCCTTTGAAGGCTACTATAGACACAAAAAATTGACCCACTAAGGTGAGAAATTTTCCCTAGATCCCTTGTTTTCTCCTTGGAAAAGTAGGTTCAAGTTTGAGCCTATTTTTCTCCTTCTAAATATTATTCATTCCTCCTAATGATATTTCCAATGGTATATGATATGACCCATTTGACCCTCTAAAATTCATTAAAACCACATGAAGGTCTAGTTGGTGCAATGTCACGACCCATATTTTATGGAGCATGATTTTGCATTTTAGTATTTTATCTTAAGAAAACCCTAATTTTCAAATTTGATCTTTTTAGGGTTAGCTGTACTTGGTTTTTGTTGCCTATTTCTATTTCAAATCCACTATTTAAGGAGGGTTTGATATTCATTTCTTCCCGTCAAGTTTTTATTAAGCAACTTCATTTCTCACCAAGCATTATTGAATGAAAATCTTCTTCTTCTTCCAAAAGTAAGCTAACTTACAAGCATGAAGTGTGATCTATTGAATCTTTTTTTTCTACTTCATTGGATTGTGTGTTGCTACTCTTGGTGGACAAGTGTTGAAGCCCTAAGGAGGAATCTACTACTTGGAGGTCTCCATCCCTTTTGCTTGCTTCTTCACTACCACCAGGTTGTTTTCACTCTTTTGTAATTTTCATATCAATTAGATTTTGATTACACATTTATTTAATTTACATTTTCTAATTTTTTTCTTAGCTTCTACGAAATCGCTCCTAGGTTCTACATGGTGCAATTTAACTGTGCGATATTGTAGTCGTTCCATACGAGGCACGATTTTGCATAGACCACATTTTGGGGGTAATATGATACCCCCAAATCCTAGATCTATGTTATAGACTGTAATTAGGCCATATTAGGGTATTTTGTACTCTATTTTATTATTATGTTATGCGTATTCATATTCCAAATATAAATTTCCGCTTCTATTTTAAAAGGTCAACTAAAAGGACGTTGGGAGATTGATTGTTGTGCCTCCAAGCACTAATGTATAGTGGCCTAAGTAGGCCCCCTAATGCTAATAATATTTTTCAAGTGTTTGTTAAGTTATCTTGCAGGAATATGAATTATTTATAGCATTGGATAAAAGGATAAAAGCAAGGATCAATCACCAAATAAGCTAAGTATTCTAATTAATATTTAGGTTGTTTTATGACTGCTTTATATTTATGTTATAAACCTTAGATCTGATTTTAAATAAACATATTTAATTAATTTTTAGGCATTGAAATATAAACAACATATAGTGTGCATCTAGGGTTAATTCTTGTGCATTTATCTTTGTATTTTTCTCTTAAAGGTTTTATGGGTAAAACCCTAGGCTAGTAAGAATTCAAATAAAGAATCATACTAGACTAGCATGTGTATTATTGCATTGTATTTTTTACATTGTCCTTTATCTTTCATAACATAGATCTAGAAATGCCAAAATTAGGTGTTTTTTAAAAACTAAACACATCAAACTTTTCTTGCATATCCTAAGTGTTAGTCTCACAATGACACTGAGAGGGGGGGTGAATCAGTGTAGCTCTTTAAAACTTAAATCTTCAACTCTTAAAGCCGAAACAATGAAAACTTAAAACCAAATAAAGCAAATATAACAAGAGAGCATCACACAACACAAGATGTACCGAGGTTCACCAATTTGGCTACTCCTCAAAAATTGACTATTTGGACTCCCATCCAAATCCAGCCTTTGCAAAGCAACAACTTTACAATCAATTTACCAGCACCCACTAGAAGGAGCACCAACCCCTGATTTACCAGCACCAACTGGAAGGAGCACCAACCCCTAATTTATCTGCACCAATAGAAAGGAGCACCAACCCCTGATTTACCAGCACCAACTGGAAGGAGCACCAACCCCTAATTTATCTACAACAACAAAAAGGAGCACCAACCCCTGATTTATCTACACCAATAGAAAGGAGCACCAACCCCTGATTTACCAACACCAACTAGAAGGAGCACCAACCCCTGATGCCAAGCACCAACTTGGACTTCTGTTCTAAAACTAGAAGATTGACATAAATATGCCTTCACTTTTACAAGACCCTGACTGGTCTATTGCTTACCCAACATCGCCCACTATTCACACACCACACACCCTTCTCACTCACCTCTCGTGCACTCTCCTCATGCTTCACATATCGCACACCTCTCTCACTCGCCTCTCACACACCTCTCGCTCTCCTCTCGCTCACTTCACAAGATTAAATCTGCTACGCTTTAATCCCCCACATTGACTAAATTCTCCAGGCAACACTCCTTTTATAATCATCCTTTCTCTTTGTAACTCCAGTTGTAACTCCAGTTGTAACTCCTTTTGTATATTTTGAGAAGGCATTTCGTCAAACACGTCACATGCAAATAATTGACACCATGTTCTCCTACCATGACTGTTCATCTTCTCGGTCATGACTGTTCATTTTCTCTTTGCATGTCTGTTCGTTTTCTCTTTGCATGTCTGACTGTTCATTTTCTTTTCCCTTGTGCATGCATTTGTTTTCTCCTTCGATGACTGTTCATTTTCTCCTTCATTACTGTTCGTTTCTATTTTGAGGCTTTTCTTGAGTCGCAAAAACGTGACATGTCGTGATATCGTGACACTTTTGTTACTCTGCCTGCCTACCCTTTTTGAGTCATGAAAATGCGACATGTCACGATATCGTGACACTTTTGCTTCTCTGTCTACCTGCCCTTTTCGAGTCACGAAAATGTGACATGTCATGATATCGTGACACTTTTTATTCTCTTCCTGCCTACCCTTTTTGAGTCATGAAAATGCGACATGTCGTGATATCGCGACACTTTTTCTTTCTCTACCTGCCTGACCTTTTCGAGTCGCAAAAATGCGACATGTCGCGATATCGTGACACTTTTTCTTTCTCTTCCTTCCTGCCCTTTCCGAGTCATGAAAATGTGACATGTCGCGATATCGTGACACTTTTTCTTTCTCTTCCTTCCTACCCTTTCCGAGTC
Organism: Wollemia nobilis; assembly: GCA_028583015.1. Classification (NCBI taxonomy): domain Eukaryota; kingdom Viridiplantae; phylum Streptophyta; class Pinopsida; order Araucariales; family Araucariaceae; genus Wollemia; species Wollemia nobilis. The sequence continues at coordinate 58,781 of JAQPPZ010003242.1, read as the reverse complement.
ACGAAAATGTGACATGTCGTGATATCGCGACACTTTTTCCTCCTTGCATTTTCTCTTCGCTTTGGACCGCAAAAATGCAACATGTCGCGATATCGCGACACTTTTTTCTCTCTGCTCTTTCTCTTCGCTTTGGACCATGAAAATGCTACATGTCGCGATATCGCGACACTTTTTCCTCCTTGCATTTTCTCTTCACTTTGGACCACGAAAATGCAACATGTCGCGATATCGTGACACTTTTTCTCTCTCGCTTTTTCTCTTCGCTTTGGTCCGCGAAAATGCTACATGTCGCGATATCGTGACACTTTTTCTCCTTGCTCTTTCTCTTTCCTTTGGCCCACAAAAATACAACATGTCACGATATCATGACACTTTTTCTCCTTGCTCTTTCTCTTTCCTTTGGCCCGCGAAAATACAACATGTCACGATATCACGACAGTTTTTCTCCTTGCTCTTTCTCTTTCCTTTGGCCCACGAAAATACAACATGTCGTGATATCGCGACACTTTTTCTCCTTGCATTTTCTCTTCTCTTTTTGGCCGTAAAAATGCAACATGTCGCGATATCGTGACACTTTTTCTCCTTGCTTTTTCGCTTCTCTTTTGGCCACGAAAATGCAACATGTCGCGATATCGCAACACTTTTTCTCTTTGCTTTTTCTCTTCTCTTTTGGCCATGAAAATGCAACATGTCGCGATATCGCGACACTTTTTTCTTCCTTGCTTTTTTGCTTCTTTAGCATATGGGTCACTTCGGTCTTCTTGGACAACCTGTAACAACTTCACCCAAACATCAAATACATCCTCATAAGCATTTAACTTCACTGTTCATACTCTGAATAACCTCTAAACTCCTGTCCACTGCATCAACCGATCTATCTGACTATGTTGACAACAATGACAATACCGTCGCTGCACCTTGCTCAACAATCTCCCCCTTTGGAATTGTTGGCAACACGTGCAATTTCCTATAACTCTTGTGCAATTTCCTATAACTCTTCTCCCCCTTTGACAACAATACCAAAAGGGTTGTTGTAAACTCCCCCTGAGTCCATGCACAACATTCTCAGGCAAAAATTATTACACTTAGCAAAAATCACAAACATGAGCAAAAAGATAAACAAATACACAAATGCTCCCCCTGAGAATGTGATCCCGATAGCTAGTCAATTCTTGGGAAGCGTGACCACTCCCAATTTATTGTGAAGGTACTCAAAGACTTCCTTGGGCAATAGTTTTGTGAAGATATCCACTACTTGCTCTGTTGTTGGAACAAAATCCAACTTAACCTCACCTTTCGCAACTTTCTCCTACGTACAGTACATTGTCGCTGCAATATATTCTACCTCTACTATGGATAAGGAGACTGAATCTTGTTTCTTACTATTCCATGCGACCAACCTATCTCCAAGATAGAATGCACCTCCACTGGTACTCTTTCTATCATCTACACATCCTTGCTCAACTTGCAACCTATCGTCATGGGAGTGCTAACTGGCTTACAATCCTCCATTGTGAACTTTTTAGCATCTCTTTTACTAAACCAAATTATCAGAACTGTTATAATCCATAACTTTGAACAATGGCAGTAAGAACCATCAAAAGTACAACACTGACATATAGCAATACTACCAATGGTGACAACTCTCAATTTAATCACCACCCTTCACGGTACCTCCACAAACAACTACATGAACTGAAACACACTTTGACAACTATACGACAACTCCCCCTGACTACTTTCCTTTCATCCTCAGATAACCAAACAAATACATAGGAGCATTAATAAACTTTAATATTGCTCCCCCTGAGGATGTGCTACCTGGAGTTGCTTAGTGCAATAGAGGAGTAGTCTCCTTCAGTCCAAGGAGACACGATTTCCTCTCTTCTTTCTTTCTCCAATATTTCTTGAACTTAGGCTGAAGGTTTTCAATTGCATCCCTATTTTGAACCTTTTCATGAACTTGAACATTTCTCTTGGGTGGTTGTCTCTTGGGCATCCTTGATGGATGATTATTTTCCTTTCTTTGATGCACATGATTTCTTCCCTGTCTATGTTGCATTCTTTGTGTCTGATGAAATCTACTGTCTTGCCTTAGATTAGATACAAAAGTTCTTGGACAAAACCTTGCTATGTGCCCATGACCATTACATTTAAAAAATTGCACATGGTGTTCAACCGGAATAACAAATGTATTTCTACCAGCATAACTCTTTGATCTATTATTCAATCCACAATAAATTGCCTTGTGACCATAATGGTTGCATCTAAAACAATAGCCATTAAAAGCATTATTATGAATAAAGTGAGAGTGATAGAACCTCTTTTGTTGTGGTTGCTTTATTGTAGATCTCCTTTGATATTTTCTTCCTTTTGAGGATTCAGCTTCAAGATTTTCTTGCTTTGATCCTTCAGCAGTGGACTTCTTCTTCTATAGATTTAGAAGATGAAGGTTGTTCAGCTTCACATCCAAGACCAAGCTTACACATGGGGCTTCTTTGTTGCCTTATCATTTTATCTAGCAGCTCTGTGCTCTTCTCAAATTTGAGATTTGTATTGGCCTCTTCTAGTTGTTTCCTCAATAAAACAATCTCCTCTTCTTGTTTGTAGCAAACAATCTCTTTCTCATTGATCTGTGACCTGAGAGTTTCTTCAATCCTTTTGGACTCTTCTACTTGCAGCTTTAGATCATTAATAACTTTGTTAGATTCCTCTTCACGTTTGCTACATACATCGCCTTTATCATCCAGGTGTGACTTCAAGGCTTCTTCTATTTTCTTGGCTTTATGAATTTGTAAGAAGAGATCTTCAATATTATCCCCATATTCTTCCAACTTCTTGGACAGTCTTTTGTTCTTTTTCCTTTCTAAACCCAACTCTTCAAGTGCAGCGATCAACTCACCTTCTAGATCTACTTCAACCTCTAGGTTTTCATCACATACTTGTTCTTTTTCTGTTTTTTCTTCTTTGAGTGCCATAAAAAGAGCTTCACCTGTTTCCTTTTCAGAATCCTCACTACATCTATCTTCTGATGAACTGACATTCTTGGAGATGAAACTTTTCTTCTTGAAGTTGCCTTTTCTGAAATTTGTTTTTTTCTTCCAGTCACTTCTTTCTTGGTGCGATCCTTCATCACTTTTGTTCTTCTCATTAAGTGGACATTTAGTTGCAAGATGCCCAATGCCTCCACAATTGAAACATTTAAACGGTAACTTTCCTCTATATTTTCCTTTTCCAATTTTTAGTTTTCGAACAAAGTTTGCTTCCATTTCATCTGATGTCTCTTCTTCCTCGGATTCTTTCATATTTTTATGAGCTTTAAAAGTGGCTTCTCTATCTGTGGGTTTAGATTTTCCTATTCTCATCTCATATGCAGTCAAAGAACCATGCATCTCATCCATACTAAAAGAATTTAGATCTTTAGCTTCTTCTATAGCTGAAACCTTAGAATCAAATCTTTGGGGAAGAGATCTTAATACCTTTTTCACGATGACAAAATCTTTGATTTCCTCATCGAGTCCTCTAATCGCATTAATTACTTCATTAACTCTCAGCATATATGCTTCTATGTTCTCATCGTCATTCATCTTTAATACTTCGAACTGAGCTCGATGTGTTTGTAACTTGGCCTCCTTGATCTTATCGTCTCCTTCATGAATGCTCCTTAGTTTGTCCCATATTTCTTTTGTCGTTTTACAACTCATAATTTTTACTAGTTCACTGTCCACTAATCCGCACATGATAGCATTCTTTGCTTTTGAGTTATTCTCAAACAATTTCTTTCTGGAAGCATCGGTTGGAGAAGTGGTGGGTATTGTGTATCCACTATCTACTGAATCCCAAATGTCGTATCCCAAAGCACAAAGATATGTCTGCATCATGAGTCTCCAAAATGTGTAATTAGTTCCATCCAACAATGGTGCTTTGTTTGATGAGAAGCCTTCACCACCTGCCATTGTGTCACTTCCAAGATCACCCTAGCCGATTAAGCTTGTTCAGGAACTTGGCTCTGATACCAATTGTTAGTCTCACAATGACACTGAGATGGGGGGTGAATCAGTGTAGCTCTTTAAAACTTAAATCTTCAACTCTTAAAGTTGAAACAATGAGAACTTAAAACCAAATAAAGCAAGTATAACAAGAGAGCATCACACAACACAAGATGTACCGAGGTTCACCGATTTGGCTACTCCTCAAAAATTGACTGTTTGGACTCCCATCCAAATCCAGACTTTGCAAAGCAAAAACTTTACAATCAATTTACCAAAACCCATTGGAAGGAGCACCAACCCTTGATTTACCAACACCAACTGGAAGGAGCACCAACCCCTGATTTATCTGCACCAATAGAAAGGAGCACCAACCCTTGATTTACTAGCACCAACTAGAAGGAGCACCAACCCCTAATTTATCTACACCAACAAAAAGGAGCACCAACCCCTGATTTATCTGCACCAATATAAAGGAGCACCAACCCCTGATTTACCAACACCAACTGGAAGGAGCACCAACCCTTGATGCCAAGCACCAACTTGGACTTCTGTTCTGAAACTAGAAGATTGACATAAAGATACCTTCACTTTTACAAGACCCTGACTGGTCTATTACTTACTCAACATCGCCCACTATTCACACACCACACACCCTTCTCGCTTGCCTCTCGTGCACTCTCCTCATGCTTTACATATTGCACACATCTCTCGCTCGCCTCTCGTGTGCCTCTCGCACTCCTCTCGCTCACTTCGCAATATTAAATCTGCTACGCTTTAATCCCCCATGCTAACTAAATTCTCCAGGCAACACTCCTTTTATAACCATCCTTTCTCTTTGTAACTCTAGTTGTAACTCTAGTTGTAACTCCTTTTGTATATTTTGAGAAGGCATTTCGTCAAACACGTCACATGCAAATAATTGACACCATGTTCTCCTACCATGACTGTTCGTCTTCTCGATCATGACTGTTCATTTTCTCTTTGCATGTCTATTCATTTTCTCTTTGCATGTCTAACTGTTCATTTTCTTTTCCCTTGTGCATGCATTTGTTTTCTCCTTCGATGACTGTTCATTTTCTCCTTCATTACTATTCATTTCTATTTTGAGGCTTTTCTTGAAGAACAAAAATGCGACATGTCACGATATCGCCACACTTTTGTTACTCTTCCTGCCTACCCTTTGAGTCACAAAAATGCGACATGTCGTGATATCTTGACACTTTTGCTTCTCTGCCTACCTTCCCTTTTTGAGTCATGAAAATGCAACATGTCACGATATCGTGACACTTTTTCTTTCTCTACCTGCCTGACCTTTTCGAGTCGCAAAAATGCGACATGTCGCGATATCGTGACACTTTTTCTTTCTCTTCCTTCCTGCCCTTTCTAAGTCACGAAAATGTGACATGTCGCGATATCGTGACATTTTTTCTTTCTCTTCCTTCCTGCCCTTTTCGAGTCACGAAAATGCGACATGTCACGATATCGCGACACTTTTTCCTCCTTGCATTTTCTCTTCACTTTGGACCGTGAAAATGCAACATGTCGCGATATCGCGACACTTTTTTCTCTCTGCTCTTTCTCTTCGCTTTGGACCGCGAAAATGCTACATGTCGCGATATCGCGACACTTTTTCCTCCTTGCATTTTCTCTTCTCTTTGGACCGCAAAAATGCAACATGTCGCGATATCGTGACACTTTTTCTCTTTGCTTTGGTCTGCAAAAATGCTACATGTCGCGATATCGCGACACTTTTTCTCCTTGCTCTTTCTCTTTCCTTTGGCCCGCGAAAATACAACATGTCGCGATATCACAACACTTTTTCTCCTTGCTCTTTCTCTTTCCTTTGGCCCGCAAAAATACAACATGTCGCGATATCACGACACTTTTTCTCCTTGCTCTTTCTCTTTCCTTTGGCCCATGAAAATACAACATGTCGCGATATCGCGACACTTTTTCTCCTTGCATTTTCTCTTCTCTTTTTTCCACGAAAATGCAACATGTCGCGATATCGCGACACTTTTTCTCCTTGCTTTTTCACTTCTCTTTTGGCCATGAAAATGCAACATGTCACGATATCGCGACACTTTTTCTCCTTGCTTTTTCACTTCTCTTTTGGCCATGAAAATGCAACATGTCACGATATCGCGACACTTTTTTTCTTTGCTTTTTCGCTTCTCTTTTGGCCCTGAAAATGCAACATGTCATGACACTTTTTTCTTCCTTTATTTTTCGCTTCTTTAGCATATGGGTCACTTCGGTCTTCTTGGACAACCTGTAAAAACTTCACCCAAACATCAAATACATCCTCATAAGCATTTAACTTCACTATTCATACTCTAAATAACCTCTGAACTCCTATCCACTGCATCAACCGATCTATCTAACTATGTTGACAATAATGACAATATCGTCACTGCACCTTGCTCAACACTGAGGACTTGGACTGAGTCCTAAAATCATTCTTGGTGAACTGATACCCATAGAACTAAGTGTAGAGCACAACACATCCCCATGATTCACCCCATAAAAGGTTATCTTCTTGCAGATCCAACCTTTTGTTTAGGAATTGTATGTGGTAGGGCATTTTTCCTCATCTATAGCTACTAGTATATGTGTGCCACTGGTAGCATTTGCAGACTACCATATTATCAATGGTGTTGGTATCTAGCAGAGGCTACCAACATATGTTTGGCTCTAAAAAAATTAGTTTGGAGGGTGCAAAACTGGGACATCCTAGGAGGTCACCATTTAAATACTACTCTAGTTGATCATGTTTAACTATAAAGTTTTTTATTCGTTGAAAAGCATCGAGTCATAGTGTTTTTAATTGTTTTGTTTGTGGTTGTGAGGAGGTCTAAAAAAATGTGGGGGAGGCATTTTTGTTACTTTTCTAAAAAGTCTTGGATTTTGGAAAATGAAAAAAAAACATCAATTCTTTTTTTTGCTTTCCTCCCCTATGTTCCAACAAAAGCTTCCTGCATATAAAACCCTCTAAGAAACCAACACTACACATTCCCAATAAGGTTACCATCACCAAAGAAGTACGATAGCCATATAAGGCTATCGACACCACTAGTATATGTTGGTAGCTTCTAAAGGCTACCATTGGCATGAAAGGATGGTAGCCTATAACAAAATACAATCCTTTCATGGTGACAATATCTTCTAAAGGCTATTGGATTATGATAGTAGCACCAATAGTCTTTTGTACCTACCATCCTTTTATTTCGATGGTAGCCTTCATTGGATATCATCATAGGTTCCAAGGGTTTCTCACTACTTTTTTTGTAGTTACAGATTTCTCGATGTTATGTGTTGTTCTTAGGCTTATGGGTTTCACTACCACATTAGGCATATATACTAGTGGCATAAGTGATGAATTTGGAAAGAAAAATAAAATTAATTATAATTTGTAGGTGAAAGGTCCATGCATTTGCGGGAAAGTGGTTGGAAAATTAAAATTTATAAACAAATTGCACCTCAAACATTTTGGGCAAATGGCCCTCAGTAAAAGGTCTCAAAATTAGCCAATTTGGTATTAAATAGATGCTATGAATAACCCTATTGAAGCCCAATGGAAAAAGTATAAAGAAATATTGAGGAGCAGTTGTAAAATCCATGTCTGGAACAACAAACAAGAAGGTAGTAGTAATAAATTGTTATTAGATCATCTATTCTAGAGACTCAATACATGCCAATATTTGTACTAGCCCAAGTCAAATAAATGATACTTGTAAAATTTATCTAAATTATAGGCAATAATGAGGTGATAAGTCTCACAATTTTTTTTAAAACATACACCTATTTCAAGCCATCGTTGACAAGTATCCTTCAACATTAGAAAAAGCACAATGAGGAAGAGCTTAAGAAATTGGAGCTAGGTTGAAAATATAATGAAAACATTCCTTCTAGGTCAGGTCAAGAAAAAATAACAAAATAGGAAGCACAAAAAGCAAAAGAATGGTGATTTTCTAAGGTGCCCATCTTGGGTCTAAAACAACCTGAAGCTATAGCTAGATTTACTCATGAAGTTTTTTTTTGTGGGTGCATCTCATACTTTATGTATCCCCCATTTTTTTTTTGCTTCCCTTTTTTTCCAATTATGTACATACTTTTATTTCCAATTTTGTTTTCATAATTTGTCCTATAGACACTAGCCTGAGTCTCCCGGAAAATATTCATTCTCTATGTGTCCCCATGCATAATTTTTATTTAATTTCCTCCATCCCACTATCACTTACTTCCTGTGAAGTTAAAAACAGAGTCCATTATTCAGTCCATCATCATAGTTTTTATCACTATTCCAAACATAGTTGTAAAGGCCTCAATGATTTATCTCCTATTTTAGCCCTATTTTTACCACTTTCCTATGGTATATGAACAATAATTATGATTTCTCATTTTACAAGATAAAAATCCCCTAGGAGCCACCAAGAATGTGGGTTTTTTTACCACCATCCACATAAAATTTGACAAGGAAGTGCTAAAAAAAATTACACTACATAGCATGAAAGTATTTCAGTATTTTTGGCTATGTCTAGAGATGACTAATAATTTTTTTCTTGATTGAGGTCCGACATGGTCTCGAAGATCTGGCCTGACTAGGAAGTGTGAATTCACAAATTATAGGGAAGGCCAAAATTTTTGTCCTTCATCGAGCCCTAAATATATCCCAGATGTCTATCCCAACTAAGGAGTTTATAGTAGCTGGGAGAATTACACTCAAAAAGAGCCTAGTAATATCCTGGATGGTTTGCCTAACTAGGAGAGGTCAAAATTTGTGCACCCAACTAGAGCCCAAGGAGGTGTAAAAGTTCTAGCACATGCATATAGAGAAATGACCATGTCTCAAAATTTCCAGAGGAATCGGGCCTGATAGCATACCAAAGGCCCAACCCATGGTGAAAGGATGTTGCATTGTAAGGATCATCTAAATACTAATTTTGCTAGAATATTAACACTTGATAGAGACTCAAAATATTTCCAACTATCCAACTAGTTACTAGAGGTCAATAATAGTAGAGTCTAGAGGGCATTGGATGATTTGTAGTTGACCAAACTTGGGAAGGTGCCAAATATCTGGCTTGTTGCTGAAGTCCAATTTTGGAGGCCCAAAATAATCTTGCCTGGTCAAAACCTGAATAGGTACCCAATCCCTAACCTAATAGAAAATATTGCAGGATGGCAAGGAAACAATTTTGATGCCAATGAATCCCCTCTACCCAATCAAACTTCTCAAATATTCAAAGCATATGATATCATGACTTCATAGCATGTAAGTGTGGTAGTCAACTCAAATCAAATCCAACATTGGACCACCTGCATGGGGATTATTGCCATTTTAGGATACCTAGAAGATAATATCTCTATCATAAGAATCTCAATAATGTGGTTATGCTCGTGGTATCATGCAGATGATAGGGTAGCTCAACCAAAAATAATCAATGAAAAACAATGAACTAGATGCAAGCAATAGATTTAGCACTATTCAACATAGCATATATTTTGACCAAATTAGCAGGTCATGATGAGGTAGTTGGAGTGGCCATACCTATGAATAAAATAGCCAGGAGGTACACCCTCTAACATAATAGCATTCTATTTCTAAATCATAATGTCTTTTCATAATGATAGGATTGTAAAAAGTCTATATATACAAGAATGTAAATTGAAAACTAGTTGGATTCTAAGCATTTACAATTCATATGTAAATATGGATTACTTGTATCTTAATACAAATTGATTGTTGTCTGGCCTTTGGTTCAATTTATTTGTATATCATGTATGTATGGATGACCACTTATTTCTAATTTAAGCATGTTGAATTTTTATGATATTTTATTCCGAATCTTGGATTTGCACTTCTTCATTCACTTGTCTAGAATTTGTGGTCTCATAAGATATAGTACGCTAAAATTAAATATTCTGTAATTTTTTGCAAAACTAGCTGGTCTATTAGGTATTTGATTTTTTAGTTGCATGATCCTTGTTATTGCATATGTATTTATATTTCTTAATTTGCACCACTCTAAGTTCTGGATTTAGCCTCTTTTACCTCTTTTAGCACCCATTTTCCCCACATTTAATCATAGTTAGTTGGGAATTCAAGGAACCTATCTCTTTTGGATATTACCATTATAGTTTTCACAATCTCCTCGAATTTACAACGTTGGTTAAATTTTGTGGGTGCACAAACCTTTCCAATAGATAGACTCTCCAACCATCAATTTTGTTCTAAATTAATCCAGGGGAAGGACACTATAACTAAATATCTACTAAAATTATCCTAATTTTCTAAGGATTCATGATAGAAATTTCAATTTTAATAAAAATGAACTAAAAATAGCAGAACATACCTATTGTGGGTGATCCACAACACACCCCAAAATTGGGGACCCACCTTTTCGTTTTGATATCCGGGTGTTGGCATTTCTTTTTAGTGTCTAATCCTTCGTTTTGTCATAGGTTTTGCAATTGTTGTCGGTTCTTGTTGGCAGTATTTTCTTGTCGACAATTTTTTATTGTCGATAACGTTTTCTTGTCGACGATTTTTTATTGTCGACAACTTTTTGGTCAAGTTCTTGTTGACGATTTTAATTGTTAAGGTTTGTGTCTTCTATCTTGTATATAAATACATGTGACAAAGGGAAAGTAAAATAAAGTTTACAATACTTATATATGGTCTCTATGTATAAGTATTTAAGAAAAATAAATAAATAAAAAGAAAAATCAGATGCATTGTATTATGTATATAATATAATATATATAATAGTCTTTATAATATATATATTATATTATATATATTTATAATATAATGTCATTGTGTTAGCTTTAGAGTTGTTATGTTAAAATTATCATTTAATTTAACCTAATGTTATTTTTTGTTTTGTTTGGTCTTGCAGGTTTGGCAAGTGCAGTGGGGTGCCAAGGCGATCTAACGACGATGTGCCCCGCATGGCCAAGTTGGACAGCAGCGTGGCCAACCGGGATAACACGACAATTTGACAGAGCTATGACAAATGTGAATAACAGTAGTGATGCAATTATCAGTGGGGTCCATGCTGTGCTCTACCATTGTGACTACTCTGGGTAACATTAACGGAGGACAAATGGGACTTACGAAGTCCACTGTGGCCTTTATACAACAGTGTGACGACGATGTAGCTGCATCGAAGATGCCGATGATGAATGGGGTGACATGGCAAGGAATCGCCAAGGATAAGTGAATGCAGGTTTGATGGGCCTTTGCAGCAGCATTGAAGGAGGACATTACGACGTGATTCGAGCATCGTAGAGGATTTCCAAATGGTTTCAACATAGGACAATGGCCACTACCCGAAGACGGACATCAAGACCTCGCCAGAAAATCATAAATCAGTTTAGTAGTGAGATTGTTTCTGTTCCATATGGACATGGATGACCGAAAAATAGATTACATGAGGTTCGATGGATTGCATCCGTTCATTGACGTTGTTGCCGGCAGACCTGGGGACATCGCTGGCGATTTTAACATACAGTGGGCCAGACACAACCTTGATGATGTAGACAATGCTCATTAACGACTCGGTGGGCAAAATCTAAATGGAGCCAAGTTTTCGATGTCGCTACGGTGAAGCCTTCGACACGAAGAAGGGGTGCTCCATGTAGACATACACATGGCCTGATAGGCAATCATATATAATAAATAAAAAAATAAAAATAAAAATAAAAAAACTATATTATAATGAAATGGTCATGAAAAGCATCTCCCTACCGGATATAAATACAAATATCGTTGCTATAAGGAAGAAGCCTTAATATAGTTGATGGCGTTATGGACAAAGGCGTTATGGCATTGTAGTGGCAGCATATTGAGAAAAATATTAAAACACAGTAACGGCAGTGGCAGAATATTACCATGTTGGGACGGAGATGCTAAGGGGATGGACATAGTCCTATAATTTACCAAGGTCCATGTTTGTGCATTTACTGGTGGCGTCATGATGGCTTCCTCCAATCCAAGGATAAGGGGCTTGTCATAATTATTTAGCAACGACGGTTACTAATGGAGAAAGAGTAAACGTGGAGGTTGAAGAAGATGTTGCAAATTAAAAGAGGAACGAAGCACCTTTGAGGAAGGAAGCGGAAGGAGAGCGGAAGCATAGAAAATAAACCAAAAGACAACACTCGAAGGGAAACAAAGAGTTGTTTTGAAAACCTTTAAAGTATTCATCGAATGAGAAAAGGATGGGGGGAACGAAAATGGTGGCGTGGCCAAACGGGAACTTTGGGCATGGCCACATTTGTAAAACAGGGATTTTAATTTGAATGTGAAAACTTTTCTTTAGAAATTTCAGGCCTTGTTAGTAAGAAAGAATGAGAAATTTTCTGCATGCTTCATTTTAATTGTTCTATTTTTCTCTTTTCAGATTTTAGACTTGTATGTGAAATTGATGCCATTTATTTTGGGTTATTTCATGTGAATGTCTGCAATCTGGAAATTATTTAAAACCCTAGGAACCAGCACCTAGTTTACTTTGATTGTGTTTATTTCGTAGGTCAGATAAGCTAGGTTGCATGTACGAAACTCTCACGTATTCGGTTTTGCAGGACGGGGTGCTATCAAACTGAAGGAGCTTTTGCATTGCTGTGTTTTCAGCAATTATTTTGATGCAAACTTTAATTTTCTATTTCCAAAAATTTTAATTTCAGAATTTTTTTTCCTATTTTCAGACATTAAAATAAACATTAAAAAAATTTCAAAATCTAAAAATGATTTCACCATTGCGGAGATTATAATTCAGACTTCCAATACGCACTTTGAAATTTCATTTTTGGAGTTGTTTAGTATTTTTAGAAATTCATCGAAGTTGCTGTTTTGTTACAGATTTTAAAATCCGAAAATAAAAATTTTCCATTTTAAGGTCAAATTTCATTTTTCCAGTTTTGTTTTGCATTCATGAGCCTATGATGACATTCCATTCATGGAAATTCCAATTTCATTTAAGGGGTTATGTTTTATGCCATTTTCACAAATTTCATTTGGGCCTAAAATTACCCTTCATAAAAATTCCAATTTTACGAAAGAGGGGTATTTTGAGTACTACATTGAAAGTCTTTTCCTTAAAGCACTTAATTGTTCATCTTGATGAAAATTTGATTTCATTTAAGAGGGATAAGTTAAAGTGACATTTTGAAGTTACATTTGAAGACCCTATTCATCATTGAGGATTTAATGCAAGATAAAATCTATCTTAAAACCATCAAGATAAAAGGAATTAAAGCATTACATCGTGGTCATATGAGGGCCAACTCACGTTTGTTTTATAAGGGTTCAATGAACAATCATTTATTTCACAGTAAAATAAACCACAGTGCCCCTTGTTTTCAGTTACTTGCAATCACTAAGGTGTTCCAAGCATTTTAATTTAATATCTTTCATACACAGATGCAAAATGCTCACATAACAGGAACCTTTGAGAAGTTACATGTTTAATTTCTTTGCAAGCAGAGGATTTAGAACCCAAATCCTATCGGAGAGTGTGTTTTCACAATCGGGTGAAAACACCACTCAACAGATTGGCGCTAGAAGGAGGGCCTGAAAAGGGTTTATTTTATCATGATTTTAGATGCTACGGGTTTTTAATTGTTTAAGAGCTTTACATTGCTAAAAATTTCAAGTCCATTTTATTAGCATATACGGTCTCTAACACCACTCAACGGATTGGTGCTAGGAGGGACGTACGGGTTTATTTTTAGTGTAATATAATTTTAAATTTTTGTATGCATTAGTCCTCTAACATTCAGCGTATTGTAAAAAGGACGTTCTGAATTTATTTACTTGTTCTATTTTAAGCAATTCAGGTATGCTGTATATTTTTCTGATTGTTCATACAAAATTAAAGTGATTTGATTTAATTTTTCAGAATTTTGGTCTCATGCAATTACTTTTCATTTGATTTTAATGAATACATCTCTTAGTTTATGCTAACTTGATTTCTGTTTTATATTGCAAGTTGAATATTCAACAGATTTGGTTCTAAAATTACATTTTAAGTTCACTAATGGCAACACTTGAGGAGCAAAGGGTATCCCTGAGAGCTGAAATAACATCTTTAAGAGAGAGAATTGTATTAATAATAGAGGATCATTATAAGGGTTTGTCTATACCTGTGGTACCATATCATGTTCCTAAAATGTTATTGGATTTTTTATAGTGTTTTAATCAAGAGGTACCACTAGGATACTTGAAAAAGCTGCATGTCTACAAGAATGCATTATGTCAATTCCAGATTTTCTATGAGGAGGTGGCTTGTAAGTTATTTGCATACATTTTGGATGATAGACCATTATTTTGGTATAGCCAACTACCCATGGAGGTTAGGACTTCTTGGATACAACTAGAAGCAGCTTATCTTAATCATTTTGGTAATCAAGATGACTTAGAAATATTGAAAAATCAGTTTACCTCCATATGTAAAGAGTCTAATGAATCCTTGAGTCAATTCAATGAAATATTTCGTGAGTTGCACTCCCAAATGTGGGAAAATTTTAACACATTAGAAGAGGAAGCCATGAAAGTATACCTAGGAGCCATACACCCCACACTTGCTTCACTCATTGAGGAAAAACTGAGTGGTTTGTCCCTAGAGAGAATCCATGAGATCTTAGAAGAGATAGAACGACAAGGTCTTGAAGAAGAAAAGGCACAACATATTCACATGAGAGATTGTTCTTTTGATGCCAACCTACACCAACCATCAAACATAGCACCCTCCACTCCAATGATATCTAAGGTAAATGATCAAGGGGATGAATTTGAATACCCAAATTTTATGACCACCTTAGATGTAGTCCAAGAGGAGGTGCAAATTGCTAAGACAACATCCACTAGTGAGGATCATGTAGAGATACATGATTATCTAGATGAAGGGGTTCTAAATTCAACAATGTTTGATATATGTGAATGGATGGAACCCACCATAGAATTGAATGAAGTGGTTGAAAGAGAAATGGAAAGAAAATAAATAAATAAATTTGAAGATATGATAGAATTTCACCACTTGTTCTTGGAAGATACTATTGATGAAATGTGTAAAATTAAAGATCAAGAAATTCTTCACCCTCCAAATTATGATAATGAATCATGGGTTACTAATTTGGACAATGATAGCCTTATAAATTTGAATTCAAGAAACGACCCACTTTTGGAAATAATTGAACCATCTAAGGAAGGTGAAGATGAATTTGATGAGAAATACATTGATGAGTTGGAAGATGTTGAAGAAATAGTTGAACGTCACCACTTGATTTTGAAAGATGATTATTATGATGTTTGGAAGAAGTGGGAAGACTACACTCTCTCCAAAACTACTAATGAAGCTTGTGTGCCAATTGATATACAGGACAACATAATTGCCTACTCAAAGGAAGATATTACAACTCCTATACAATTTGAGGATGTTTTTGAAGAGGGTTTCAAATCTCATCAAATTTTGGAATATTATGATGATCCTATTGCCAAGAACAAAGAAAGAAAAGAATTTATGAATGAATCAAAAGATCATGTCACAAATACCATGGAGTTTCATCCCTCAAATTTGGAAGATAATTTTTATAATGGTTGGGGGAGATATGATAATGCATTCTTTTCTCACACTTTTATAGATGAAATTCATATTTCACTTGATTTGCAGGATGTTGAAACTTCCACCTCACATGAAGAGATACCATGGATAGTGAACAAAGAATTAGAACCAAATGATAAAGAGATTGACCAATTGGAAGCAGCTCAAATAAGTGATCATCAAAACGGATTACTTGACATACACTTTGACCAAGAATGTTTGAGGATTGAAAAAGATGACCATGTTTTGAATTTAAATAATGTTTATGGTGAACTGTCATTAAAGGTAAATGAAAAACAAGGTATAATTTTTAATCACACCTTTAATAGCATGGTTTTAATGAATGGAAAAGAAGTTGATGCACTTGAATTGTTAAATAAAATTCATCAACAATTACTAATTGAATCTAGCATAAAAACTTTTAATGATCCTAATTTAGTAAATATCTTAGATGCTTGTAAATTGTTACACAAATTTGATTGGCCTACAAATTTGGAAAATGATTTGGCTAAGAAATTTGTAGAAATAGGCTACTACTTACAAAATTGCATATTTGAAAAGGATAGCCTAATTCTAAATCAAGGAGAGAATTATGAAGATTATATTTTAAAGAATAGACATGATAAAATTGAAAATCATTTATTGTCTAATCATTCTAGTAATTTGATGCTCACCTATGGGAGTATTATTGGAACTAAATCAAATTGGTATGGTGAGCATGGCAAGTGGAAATTTGTTGCATTTTTTGGTCTGGTCTTAGATTCCCACAACATTTGGCATGCATATTATGTCATATTTTTGTTGAAATGTTCTAATCATGTGTGGGATCCAGGAAAGTGATAAGCTAAGCTTTGCATCATCTTGTATTATAGTGTACATTTGTATATAAATTTTGGTTTTTGGTTTTTGGTTTTTGGTTTGTGTTTTCAAATTTTCATTTTGGGATTGCTATTTGGATTTGAATTTAAAGTTGTGTATTTATTTGACATGTTTTGTTTGTCTATAAAAAAAAAATAAAAAATAAAAAATAAATGATGATGAAAAAGTTGCCTTGAGATGCTAACTTATGTTCTAGATCAAGAGAATATGAAACATTGGAATTGTCTTGTAAAAGCTCCACAAGTAACACAAACAGTTTAATAATATTGTTTGATTTTGTGATGCATGAAAGATTCAGTTTTGCATGACAAATCATTTTAATTTGCAATTCAAGAGATAATGCATTCATGTTCCATCTCACTTTGCAATACATGCCATCTTAGTTGCAAATGCATTTCAAATGCAAATCATTAAAGTGTGTCAATCCCTCTTAGGGTTATGTTATAAAATAAATGTAAGAGGCATCCTAAGGTTGGGAACTGAGTCTTGAGATATATAGAACCAAGCACGTCTCATACATTAAAAAGGATCTTGAGCAAAATGATCATGACCTAACTTGGAAGAAAAGGTTGGGCGAAAGAGGTTTTTCATGTCTATCCTATTATGCAACATGATCCTTAAAACAGTGGTTTTGACCACTTCCATAGAGCTTAAAGCCTAAAATCAGAGTAGTAAGGATAGGGTTAAATCCTCATCGAACTTAGGTTGAGGATCAAATTCCCCAAATCTTTGATTTGACCTACATGGAGTAGTAAGGATAGTGTATAAATTCTCATCTCGCTTAGGTTGATAATCTGATTCCCCAAAGCTCCTATGTCTCATTTCATAATAAATCTTGGATTGGAAGGATCATACTACTTGTCCTCTACAAAGGATGGGTAGTCATCCCAAAGGTCTAAGCAACAAAATTAATATTTTTCATCTAAAGTTTGGATTGTAAGGATTGTACTACATGTCCCTAGCCAGGATGGGTAGTCATCCCCAAGGTCCAAGAAGTAAAAATAAATAATTTTTTCCCATCTCATATTTATATTGGATTGTAAGGATCATACTACTTGTCCTCTGCAAAGGATGGGTAGTCATCCCCAAGGTTCAAAGAAATGAAGATAAGTTTTGGATTGTGGGGTTAAGTATGCCCATGCATGGCAAAATGTCTTGTCTAAAAAACAAGACCACTGATTGTCCAAAGGGTTAGACTAGCATGACCATTTCTTTCATAATTGGTTAAATTATTTTGCTTAAAGTGAGGTAATGAATTCTAAATCAGAATAGTAAGGATAGGGTTAAACTCTCATCTCGGTTGGTTGGGAGTCTGATTCCCCAAAGTTCTGATTTCACTTTCACTTGGACATGGGTTCAAGATAGTAGGGACTCATAACCAACTTTGGGATATATAATAAAGCAATTCATATAGTTGATCCTAAGAGGGTTTGGCAATCTTGAATGTTTGTGTATGATAATAGAAGAATGACTATGCCTTTTACGAAAGCAAAATCTCTTAGCATATTCATTAGGTTACACAAATCATTCACCATCTCACATATGCATTCATGCAAAACTGATAATGGAGTGTGGATCAATTTCAAACGATAGGAAAAGAAATCCATTGCACACACTGAGCTAATACTTGATGATTCTAATGATTCATGTACTTCTGATCTTTGGGCATTTGCTATATTTCTTATGTGCTAATGCATGTTTTTGAGTTTATATAAGCTTGTATATTTTAGGTTGGGTTCTCACCAAAATGCTCAGGAGCATTTGACAGCAGAGTCGCCATTTGTTGTGGGTGATCCACAACACACCCCAAAATTGGGGACCCACATTTTCGTTTTGATATCCGGGTGTTGGCATTTATTTTTAGTGTCTAATACTTCGTTTTGTCGTAGGTTTTGCAATTGTTGTCAGTTCTTGTTGGTAGTATTTTCTTGTCGATGATTTTTTATTGTCGACAACTTTTTCTTGTCGACGATTTTTTATTGTCGACAACTTTTTGGTCAAGTTCTTGTTGAAAATTTTAATTGTTAAGGTTTGTGTCTTCTATATTGTATATAAATACATGTGACAAAGGGAAAGTAAAATAAAGTTTACAATACTTATATATGGTCTCTATGTATAAGTATTTAAGAAAAATAAATAAATAAAAAGAAAAATCAGATGCATTGTATTATGTATATAATATAATATATATAATAGTCTTTATAATATATATATTATATTATATATATTTATAATATAATTTCATTGTGTTAGCTTTAGAGTTGTTATGTTAAAATTATCATTTAATTTAACCTAATGTTATTTTTTGTTTTGTTTGGTCTTGCAGGTTTGGCAAGTGCAGTGGGGAGCCAAGGTGATCTGGCGACGATGTGCCCCGCATGGCCAAGTTGGACAGTAGCGTGGCCAACTGGGATAACACAACAATTTGACAGAGCTATGACAGATGTGAATAACATTATTGATGCAATTATTGGTGGGGTCCACGCTGTGCTCTACCATTGTGACTACTCCAGGTAACATTAACAGAGGACAAATGGGCCTTACGAAGTCCACTGTGGCCTTTATACAGTAGTGTGACGACGATGTAGCTGCACCAAAGATGCCGATGATGAATGGGGTGACTTGGCAAGGAATCGCCAAGGATAAGCGAATGCAGTTTTTATGGGCCTTTGCAACGGCATTGAAGGAGGACATTACAACGTGATTCGAGCACCGTAGAGGATTTCCCAATGGTTTCAACATAGGACAGCGGCTGCTACCCGAAGACGGATATCAAGACCTCGCCAGAAAATCATAAATCAGTTTAGTAGTGAGATTGTTTCTGTTCCATATGGACATGGATGATCGGAAAACATATTACATGAGGTTCGACGAATTACATCAGTTCATTGACGCTGTTGCTGGCAGACCTGGGGACATCGCTGGCAATTTTAACATACAGTGGGCCAGACACGACTTTGACGATGTATACAATGCTCATTAACGACTCGATGGGTGAAATCTGAATGAAGCCAGGTTTTGGATGTCGCTACGGTGAAGCCTTCGACACGAAGAAGGGGTGCTCCATGTAGACGTACACATGGCCTGATAGGCAATCATATATAATAAATAAAAAAATAAAAATAAAAATAAAAAAACTATATTATAATGAAATGGTCACGAAAAGCATCTCCCCGTCGGATATAAAGACAAATATCGTTGCTATAAGGAAGAAGCCTTAATATTTTTGATGGCGTTATGGACAAAGGCGTTATGGCGTTGTAGTGGCAGCATATTGAGAAAAATATTAAAACACAGTAACGGCAGCGGCAGAAGATTACCATGTTGGGACGGAGATGCTAAGGGGATGGACATAGTCCTATCATTTACCAAAGGCCACGTTTGTGCATTTACTGGTGGCGTCATGATGGCTTCCTCCAATCCAAGGATAAGGGGCTTGTCATAATTATTTAGCAGTGACGGTTACTAATGGAGAAAGAGTAAACGTGGAGGTTGAAGAAGATGTTGCAAATTAAAAGAGGAACGAAGCACCTTTGAGGAAGGAAGCGGAAGGAGAGCGGAAGCATAGAAAATAAACCAAAAGACAACACTCGAAGGGAAACGAAGAGTTGTTTTGAAAACCTTTAAAGTATTCATCGAATGAGAAAAGGATGGGGGGAACGAAAATGGTGGCGTGGCCAAACGGGAACTTTGGGCATGGCCACATTTGTAAAACAGGGATTTTAATTTGAATGTGAAAACTTTTCTTTAGAAATTTCAGGCCTTGTTAGCAAGAAAGAATGAGAAATTTTTTGCATGCTTCATTTTAATTGTTCTATTTTTCTCTTTTCAGATTTTAGACTTGTATGTGAAATTGATGCCATTATTTTGGGTTATTTCATGTGAATGTCTGCAATCTGGAAATTATTTAAAACCCTAGGAACCAGCACCAAGTTTACTTTGATTGTGTTTATTTTGCAGGTCAGATAAGCTAGGTTGCATGTACGAAACTCTCACGTATTCGGTTTTGCAGGACGGGGTGCTATCAAACTGAAGGAGATTTTGCATTGCTGTGTTTTCAGCAATTATTTTGATGCAAACTTTAATTTTCTGTTTCCAAAAATTTTAATTTCAGATTTTTTTTTCCTATTTTCAGACATTAAAATAAACATTAAAAAAATTTCAAAATCTAAAAATTATTTCACCATTGCGGAGATTATAATTCATACTTCCAATATGCACTTTGAAATTTCATTTTCGGAGTTGTTTAGTATTTTTAAAAATTCATCGAAGTTGCTTTTTTGTTATAGATTTTAAAATCCGAAAATAGAAATTTTCCATTTTTAGGTAAAATTTCATTTTTCCAGTTTTGTTTTGCATTCATGAGCCTATGATGACATTCCCTTCATAGAAATTCAAATTTCATTGAAGGGGTTATGTTTTATGGCATTTTCACAAATTTCATTTGGGCCTAAAATTACCCTTTCTTCATAAAAATTCCAATTTTACGAAAGAGGGGTAGTTTGAGTACTACATTGAAAGTCTTTTCCTTAAAGCACTTAATTGTTCATCTTGATGAAAATTTGATTTCATTTAAGAGGGATAAGTTAAAGTGACATTTTGAAGTTACATTTGAAGACCCTATTCATCATTGAGGATTTAATGCAAGATAAAATCTATCTTAAAACCATCAAGATAAAAGGAATTAAAGCATTACATCGTAGTCATATGAGGGCCAACTCACGTTTGTTTTATAAGGGTTCAATGAACAATCATTTATTTCACAGTAAAATAAACCACAGTGCCCCTTGTTTTCAGTTACTTGCAATCACTAAGGTGTTCCAAGCATTTTAATTTAATATCTTTCATACACAGATGCAAAATGCTCACATAACAAGAACCTTGGAGAAGTTACATGTTTAATTTCTTTGCAAGCAGAGGATTTAGAACCCAAATCCTATCGGAGAGTTTGTTTTCACAATCGGGTGAAAACACCACTCAACAATACCTTAAAATATTTATCCATAATTTCCTATTCTTCAATTATAACTATAGCCAAGCCATTATCCTTCTAATATAGATTTACCTATTCCTCGTTACCCAAATCACACCTTCTTAATATTTATTTCTTCCTTAAATAATTTGTATTCTTCTTTTGCAAGATATATTTTTGTAGCTTGTTTAAAAACTAATTAAGGAATAAAATCCCCATATGGTCAAATTTGAATCAAACATTGTATTTGACAAACATGTTCTCATATTCAATCACTTGCAACCATTTTCTAAATTTTTAAATAAGCTCACATAACTGTGGCAAATCAATCTCTAAATTGATACTAACACAAAATATAGCATAGAGTAATCGGTATCTCGAAGTAGTGGTTGGATCAATTAAAATAATCTAACAAAATCATTTCAAAATTTCTTCAAATATTTCTTCCCCCCAAAATTGTAAAGGGAGTCTCAATTATCAAACCCAAACTGGGGCTTGCATAATATTTTGATGGTATGGATCGGATTCTAGTGTCTAGTGTTTTAGGAATAGTCCTCTTCTACCATAAAACTAAGGGCCCTTCTATATAATTCAAGTCATGTCCTCATCAAAATTAAATTTTACCATAAACATTTTTGGAAGAACAACAATTTACATAAACCCCAGTGGTATCCATTTTTCATAAGATCATTTATTGATTTAATCTAGACCTGGTGTAGTTCGCATAATTTTTTATATTAAACAAATATTCCCTTAAGCTACTCCAAAATCTAAAATGATAAATTTCCATTTTTCCATTGATAAAAATTAAAACATTTCTTTGGCATGTTCATATTTTCTTTGACTGCATTCAACCAAGGTTTTGTTCCAAAAAAGAAAACATGATCAAGAAAAATTTTCCCCTTAGAATATTTAAAGGATCCAACCTCTTGCTTCTCTTAGTCATCCTCACCGTTAACGGTCATGTTTTTTTTGGATTTATGCTAACCAAAAATAAAGAATAAGTTATGGATCTTTGGAGCCCTACCATAGATCAATATTCTACCTTTGAGATCATTGTCATTGCACCCCTCAATAGGAACCATACCATAGAGAAGTATCCTATCATCAAGACCATACTCATTTCATCCCTCAATAGGAACCATTCCATAGAATAGTATCCTACCATCAAGATCATAGAGACTGCACTCCTCAATAAGAGTCCTATCATCAAATAGTATCCCGTTATCGAGATCATAGGCTCTACACTCCTAACACCAAAATGATATATTATGATATTTATGTCTATGGTTTCTTTTATCTCTAAGCACATGTATTTTTTTAATTGGTTTAATTTAATTAATCTAGATCTAATTTTGTAACTTAAGGTACAAGTGGTTAGATTCATTCTGTATAGTCTTACTATGGTAGATTAGAAAATAAACATCTCTTACTATAAATGAAAGTAATTATATCTTTTTATTTAACATTGAAAGATATTTTCTCTCTTGGTTGGGAGTAGATGAAGATAGCCTTAGTCCATGCTTTGGTATAGTAGCAAATTCTTTTCTTACTACATTATGTAGTAGCATCTCCCTATTGTTGCAACCATGTTGCAAACATATCCAATACTATACAGTTTTATGAGGAAACATTTATTTTTATTTTTACCTTTTATTATTATTTATTTAATAACAAAACATCCTTACATACTTCTAAATATTACTCTAATAAATTTACATAGTCGTATTCATCTTCAATGCAAGTTATAATTTCTTTATTGTATGTTATTCTAGGCTATTATGAATGATTTTAATGATTTTTTGAACACCCATTTTTATATGTTGAATTTGTTACTTCACTTTTGAATGTTAGGACACACTAAAATTTAGGTACTTGCTAAAGTTATGGAGCATAATAAATCTTGTGTATCTTGTGCTTAATGGATGAAATTGACTTCTTAATCATCCTAGTTGACTACATAAGCATTCCTTTTACATATTTTGCATTGAATAAATATATTTTGATTATTTTATTATAACCTATATCTCTTACAATTACCTTTAGCTCTTTGTAATATCATGGATTTTACCATACAATTATGAACATGATATTCTAGTTTGTAATGACAAGAATATTATTTACACACTCTAACATTAGATTGTTTATCATTAATTCAACAATGTACAAGAAATAGGGGTTTCTCTATGAATGCATTGAAAAATATTTACTAATACAAGAATCAAAGCCAAATATTTTTTATATATTTGTACAACAACTATGTGACTCTAAAATTTAAATGAGAGAAGTTTATAATTATTTTATCATATTTTTCTTTTTACAAGTATCAGAAAGTGATAACCAACAACAGATCCTTTTGTAGACCATAAAACATGCTTATATGACCTTTGGAGTAGCTTTTTGAAGTGTGTTTCAATGAAGCCTTCTCTCATATTTTATCTTTGGTCTTTTACCGACCATTTATAGGCACATTACATAAATAGAGAGACCAATAACCTTTTTATCTCTTGGAGGCATAAAAGCTGATTATAGTTCATAATTATATTATGGTTTTGTTTATAAACTCCTCCTTTGATATTTTAATGTTAGAAAATGAATGTTATACCATTTCAATTGACTTCACATCAATTTTAAAATAAATTGGAATGAGACAAAAGTCTATCCTCACATATTCTTCTTTGGATTTATGCTTCAAAAAACTCTTATAGAAGTCTCTTCTACATTAATATCCTAAACAATAATTTGTCTTCATTTGCTAGATCTGGTTCTAATACCATGATTAAAATTTAGACATGATCTTCATATACATGAAAATATAACATTGAACAAATACACTATATTAAGAAATGATAAAAATACCTAAAAATTCATTGAGTGTTGTCTCTCTTACACTAATCTATTATTGAGCTCCTTTATTTGCACAGGAGGATATCATATCCTTAAGTAGAAGCATCTCAACCTTTTGCAACATAAATATTTTTCTTGAGTACTTTTGTTTTACAATAAATGAGAATTAACTCTATTAATAATGAGATAATCAACAGTTATTCTAAAAATATTTATTTTATGATGCTAATGGACTTTGTCAACCTAATTGAACATAAATGACATTTTTTTAATAACAATTAAATTTACCAATTTAAATATTTTTTCAATTAATTATATAGGATTGAAATGAGCATATTATTACATCCATATTACATCATAATTTTATATCAAAAATTTATATCAAAATGAACATTATTTACACCATCATTACAAATTTAATTTAATTTTATGAAAGTAATTAACTTTTCCAACTTAGTTATCTAGATCTAGCTGCTAGTCATACTTAGTTCTCTGTTGTGGCTCATTAGTAATGCTTAGTTATTTGTTGTGGCCGGTGTCCAGGGTGGTTTTCTTGATGGGGGTCCTGCTGGTTGCATTTCATGGGTCATTGTCAATTTTGGGTACTTGGTTGGATGGTGCAACACTTATTTTGGGTTTAGTAGTTTCATGTTTTTCTAGCTTTCCAAGGAGGGGAAAGGGCCATCTACTAACCCAAACCCGCTGGGGTGAATTTACGAGAACACATATAGTGTGGTATGGTGCCTAGGAATAGATATTTTGGGATATATTATTATATTGTATAAGGGTTGGCATAAGCCACACATAACACAAGGTTGATTGTATTATAATATTATATTATATTATATTATAATATTATATTATATTAGTAGTAGGCTCCCCAAAGTAGAATAAGAATATGGATATATAAAGAAGAGATATTTGTCATTGTAATCATCATTGGAGAATAATCTTATGTAATCGTCTATGCCCATGATGTGGCCTCTCACCTTGGGAGATATTGTGGATTTATTCCTTCCTTAAGGTTTATTATTAGTGTTTTCCTACCTTAAGGGTATTATTTATCTCTCTCTCATTCGTGGATTGTTATTGTGGATAATGTATTGTGGATGAATGATTTGATATTTTTGGATATTGGTGAATGGTTTATGTTTAATGATAATAAAGTTATGCAAAAGGTGGTATTAGAGAAACGATTTTAGCAAAGTGGGGATTTTTATGTGATATTGCCAAATTAGGGTAATTTTTTTAAAAATATATATATTATCTTTCAGGATCCATATCTTTGCAAAAAATTATCTGATTCAAGCAATTCTTGGATTAGTTGGTGTACAATTTGAAGAGCTTTAAAATGAGTGGTAATATGAAGAAATATGAGTAGTATTGAGGGAGATACGACCTTTTGAAGTTAGTCATACGGAATAAAGATAATGATGAATTTCGTAGATTGTTTATGGAAAAATGTCTCATATTTTAGAAGCCATGTCTCTACGAAATTTTATCATATTCAAGCGTTTATTGGATCAGTTTGTACAAAATTTGAAGATATTTAAAATGAGCGGTCATATGAAGTAATCCGAGTAGTATTGAGGGAGATACAACCTTCTGAAGTCAGCTGTCTGGAACAAGGGTAGTGAGAAATTTTTAAATTGTAAATTTTTTGAAAGATGAAAATTATTAGTTCAGGTAAGCAAATCATTTCCACTTTTATTTTGTTTGGAAGAAAAAATGTAGATCTAGTTGCATATGTGGATTTTTAGCTTCAAATCAGTGGGAAGATATTTATTTCCACAAACCCCTAGTTTGCATTGGGGCATGATATATATTCTCATAAAACCCTAGTTTGTAGTGGGGTATCAACTATGGAACTACAAAAAATTTCTAGAGAATATGATATTGATGCTAGATAATGGTGGAAACATTTTGTATCTCTACATTGTAATGAAGAAAGAAATTTATTAGCTCAATATCACAACATCCTACAATGTGAATAAATCTTCTGGAGACAGAAGTCTCATGACATTTGGCTCAAAAAAGGAGATTCCAACACTAAATTATTTCATGTCTCCACCATGAGACACCGAAGTAACAACAGGATAAAATAAATACACATCCAGGATGGAAGGACTATTACTGATATCAAGGAAATCAAAACTGAAGGGATAGCTCACTTCACACAATTACTCCAAGATGAATTCAGACCTAATTCTCTGGTAGGTAAGTAATTTTTCCTTCAATTTATTTCTCATATTATTTCTAATGATATGAACAATAAAATTATATCTGTCCTTTATAATGAGGAAATCAAAGAAGCCTTTTTTTCAATGAAACCTGATAAAGCACCTGGTCCAGATGGGTTTTCTCCAAGATTTTTTTAGGACTTCTGGGATGTTTTCGGTAATTATGTTTGCAAAGCCATCAAGGAAATACAAGGTTCTAAAGTCATTCCCAGAGGCTTCAAATCTACATTTATAGCACTCATACCAAAAATTCCAAATGCTTCCAATTTTAATGAATTTAGGCCTATCAGCCTCTGCAATGTCATTTACAAGATTTTAATGAAGACCATCACTATCCGTATGAGAGAGGTTATACCTTTAATCATAAATTAGTTTGAAGGAATATCGGTCAGGGTGAGATCTATCTTGGATGGAATAATTTTTGTCTATGAAGCAATCCATTCCATATCCTTCAACAAAAAAGTTGCTTTCCTTCTCAAGCTTGATATGAAAAAATCCTATGATAGACTGATATGGGATTTCCTCCTTGCCATCCTGCATAAGTTCGAATTTCATTTCGATTGGATATACTGAATTAAAGGATGCATATCTTTAGCTTGGTTTTCTATCCTCATTAATGGATCACCTACTATTTATTTCTAGAGTAGTAGAGGCTTAAGGCAAGGGGATCCTTTGTCCCCTCTCATTTTCATTATTACAGTAGAGGCTCTTCGTAGGTCAACAACAAGAGATGCATAATTAATTTCTATTGGAAATTTGGGTAATTTGAGGTATTTTATGTTGTCATTAATGTCACATGGACCATTGATGTCACATGGATCACATTGAGTTTTGGTGGCCAAAATATTTTATAAATAAGCATTTATCATATTTTGGAAAGCATGGCTATTTACAGGGATTTTATGAAAACCAAGGAAAATAAAATAAAAGGTTTTATTTAAAACCATGGATGGAAAATTTGAAATGGGTTGTTTTTAAAACCCAGGTTGGATTTTTATTTCGTTGAAAAAGATGCCCCGGTGAAGGAGATAATTAATTTTAAATATTTAAGTTTAAATTTTAACCATTTAAAATTTAAATTTAAAAATAATATTAAGTCATAGCCGATGTCAAAATAAAAATGTGGGCATATATAAATATGCCACTAAAATTTTTATTTTCCCTAAGTCCTTGACGAATATAATCCGTTCGAAGCGCTAAGAGTAGAAGTGTCGTATTCGTTCAAAAACCAACGAAGAGAAGAGGGAACAAAGGTAAGGGAGGTTCCTTACATATCACTATAGGTGCTTTTGTCCTAGAGGCAAGAGGAAGGCATGTAAGGTGTTTAAGTGCTAGCATATCTGAAGTTCAAATCCCGTTGGTGCTGGTTACAAGGTAAAAAGGGAGAACCTTTTGTGCACATGGTTTTTGAGGTCAAGTTCAGAGGAAGCAAGAAGGAGGTTTTGAGCTCTTGATTTCTATTTGAGTGGTTGGCTTACGTGGTTTTTGGCACCACGGTTTGAGTGGTGTAGGTAAAATGATAGGGGATCAAATCCTGCTGAGGATAAAGGTAAGTTATTAATTTTTCCAAATAGTTTATTTTTCTATGGTTGTCCTAAGAGAGAGAAGGTTTGTGGTGCATGTTGTGAAAAAGAAATATTTCTGGTGATTTTCTTTTTATAAGTATATCATATTATATATCATTGGAAATATTATTTCAAGGGCTATTTGATTATTTTGTTTAGAAGGATAAATAAGGTGTACATAAAGAGATATTTTTGTTTTTGTAAAAGGGTTCAAGTGAAGGTTGTTTTGTTCTTTTCAAAGTGTTTTGAGTGTGGCAGATTTTCCAAAGGGGTTTCTTCATCTTCATAAAAGGTATGGGCATATTCTCCTATTGATTTTTTATGGTGGTTTATTTCTGAAATATCATTGGAGGGAAAAGGATTGTTTGTGGTTTCCTTTTCAAAAGTGGTTGGTTGAATGCTTCAAGGTTTTCTAAATTGAGAGTTGTGTTTAAACCTTATTTTATAAGCATAGTTGTTGAAGCCCATTGGTTGTGAAATAACATGAGTTAGAAAATAACATGAGTATCATTGTTATGTGAGATGTGTGGTTGAGCATTTTTGGAAACATTTGAGTTGGTTGATACATACTTGGACTAGGGTTGTGTGAGGAAGAATTGTCCCTTGTGGTGATTAGTTGAGATTGATTTTAGAACATATTGAGTCTCTAACAATTCTCTTTATGCTTCTATGAGTTGATTTGAGTTGAGTTGAGTTGATATCATTGTGGATAGTTGTTGTCATCCATTGAAGAGTACATTGTCATTCATTGTTGAGTTCATATTTGAGGTTTTCCTTGATATATTTGTGGATGAGATTTGAGTTCTACTTGAGCATGATTGATTGAGCCTTTGAGAATGCATTTGTGAACAATTTTGAGAAAGCTTTGTGAACAATTTTGGGGCAGATTTGTTGGAAGATTTGTGGACAGGTGTTGGAGTATTTTTGTGCAAGTTCTTGGTGAGCTTGCCAGAGTATATTTGGACAAGTTATTAGTGAGCTTGTTGGAGAATTTTTGGGCAAGTTCTTGGTGAGCTTGCTAGAGCAAATTTGGACATGTTCTTAGTGAGATTGTTGGAGTAGTTTTGGGCAAGTTCTATGTGAGCTTGCTAGAGCAGATTTGGACAAATCGTATGTGAGATTGTTACTTAGTTTTGGATGAGTTCTGTGTGAGCTTGTTATTCATATTTGGACAAATTCTGTGTGAGCTTGTTATTTAACTTTGGACAAGTTCTATGTGAGCTTGTTATTCAGATTTGGACAAGTTTTGTGTGATCTTGTTATTCAAATTTGGACAAGTTCTGTGTGAACTTGTTATTGCCTAGCTTTGAGCAGATCAAATTAATTATTTGTATTGGATATTTTTGTGTGAAATATTATAAGGATATCATCTTGTGGAGTACCCCAAATTGGGGTAACCATGTTAAATATTATTTCTCAATTGTGTGTGGTAACTTGTGCTGTTGGTTACTACTGCTATCTGAGTTATTAATGTGCACTACTATATTTGGTTATTGCAATTAAGGACATTAATTGATATTTATTTGGAAAGAAAGTAAAAAGTGATCTTATACTATTCACCCTCCTCTCAGTATAAGCTTGTATTCTTCAATTGGTATTAGAGTAGGTTCCTTCAAAAAAGCTAACAGCTTGAGGGCAGATTCTATAAGAACATAGATGGCTTCAAATAATGGATCATCTAAAAATAAGGCTCCATTCTTTTATGGTAACAATTATACTTTCTAGAGCATGAGGATGAATAACTACTTGATATCACAATGCTATGAGGTATGGGAAATGGTTTGAAAATAGTATAGGGTTGAATGTGATCCCGAGGCAGATAAGACTATTAGGAAATTAGTTGAGATCAATTCAAGAGCAATAAATTGTATTTTGAGTGGACTTCGTGAGATAGATTTTGCAAAATTCATGGTATGTACTTCAGCTAATGAGATGTGTACCAAGTTGTGAAATACTTATGAAGGATATTCTAAGGTAAAGTTGGCAAAACTACAAAATCATAGAAAAATATTTGAGAAATTGAAAATGGAAGATTTTGAAGATATTGCAAAGTTCTTACTTCGATTTTATGAGATTACTAACACCATGAGGTGCCTAGGTTTTGAGATGAAATAATAAGAAGTTACTCAAAAGGTTTTGAGTTCACTTCCCATGAAATATGATTCTAAGGTTTCAACAATAGAAGAGACAATGGATATCAATAAGTTAAAAATGAAAGAATTGCAAGGTACTCTCATAGCTTATGATATGAGAGTAAGTAAGCATCAGGTTCCAATAAAAGATATTGCATTCAAGGCTTCAAAAAAATATAAAGGGAAAGTTTCAGAGATGGATAGATTTTTAGATAATGATGAGGAAGCAAACTTCATCAAAAGGAATAAGGACTCAAGGAATTTCAATGATATAAGGAAAGTCAGATGCTACAAGTGTGGTGATCTTGGTCACTATGCATACAAGTATCTACATGAATAAAATAGTGATGATGAAAAATAGGGTCACGAAAGAAAATAATATGGAAAGCTGACAGATTCAAGGAAAATAGGTATAAGAAGAAGAAAAAAATTTGTAAGGTAAAGAAATCTTACTACATTGTAGATGCAAGTGATAGAAACCAGTCAAATGAAGAAGAATGTACATTCTTTGGAATAAGTTAAGAAATGCAAGAACACTTATTTGTAGGTATTGAAGTTAAAGAAGAGTATATATCTATTGAAGAAAGACATGAAGAGCTTGCCATAGCCATTGAGCACGAAAACAGGTACAATAAATGTCCAAGGATACTAAAATGCTTCATATGCGGAGATTTTGGCCATATAGATGATGATTTCAAATACTACAACAATTGCAACAAGGAAATTTTAATTGTTGAAAAATAAAGTAGGATTTTCAGTAGTTCTAGTAGCAGTTGTAGTGACAATTCTAGCACCAGTGATGATGAAGAAGAGAATTCAACAAAACAAGAAAAGAAAATTTGGAGGTTGGAAAATAAAATCAAGAGGCTTGAAAATAAGGTTCATGAAAATGAAAAGGTCAATATGATGCTTAATCAACACATTCAATATTTGGAAAAAGAGCTTCAAGAATCAAAATAGCTTGGCATCACTATTTATGAGAAACTAAAGGAGAGGAAAGAAATATGTGATCAGTTAAAAGAAGAAGATCAAAAAAATTTGGGGACCTACATAAATGATTTAGCACGATTTCAAAGGAATTCAAAAAATCTAGATAATATTTTGGATGTACAATGAGATTCATTTATAAATACAGGGTTTGGTTATGAAGAAGGGAAATTTAAAATAAGTATACAAGATCCTATATTTTTATCAAGAGGTTTTGTTTCAGAAATATATAAGGAAGAACCAGTTACCAAAGAAAAAGAAATAGCAAAAATGGATACTTGCATTTCATAGGCTATAGAGATGTGTGCCAATTTGCTACTTGACACAAATAAAGAGAAATAAGAGGAAGTTTCCAAAGCACCAAAGGTCTCATATTATAGGTTTGGGGAATCACACTCAAAAGGAAAGGAAATGCTAAAATATGAAAGCAAGGAAGCACCTAATATTTGTGAGGAAAGTTCCAAATTTCCTATGGATCCAAATATTTAGTTTGGTTCTTGTTTTGAGATAGGTGAATCAAGTTCAAAAGGAAAATAAATTCTTTAATATAAAAGCAAGGAAGAAACCAAGGAAGAAGTTTTAGATACTACAAATAAGGTTCAAGGATGCAATGCACAAGTTGAAAATGATCATAATGATAATGGTCAAGAAATATATGAAGAACCATGGAATTAACAATGGGCTTTTCAAGGACATTATTTTTCTTGTAATAGATTTGGACACATGACTATACATTGCAGGATCCATGGATCAAAGAAGTTTGATTTTTCTAGAAGGAACTTCAAAGGAATAAGGTATGGTTTTCATGGACATTACTTCTCATGTAACAGGATTGGTCATAGAGCTTTTCAATGCAAAGGAAATGAGTAACATGGTTTTGGTTTTAGAGCTACACAATTCAGAAGTCATAATGGTCATGAAAACATAGCTTCACAATATAGGGTTCAGGAAAGGAATGGATATGAAAATTATTTTAAGAAAGAATTCAGGATATGGGCACCATCCAAAGTCTACAATATCAAGTGTTTTAATTACAATAAATTTGGTCATATTACAAAATTATGCAGGACTCAATTCCAAACAGGTTCAAAAGTAAGAAGGTCAAACAGGTTCTAGACAAGAAGGTCAAGTAATTCATCAAGAGAAGGATATCAGAAAAACATGAAAGGAATTTTATAGAGGAAATAATCAATGTAATATGGGAGTAAAAGTACTCCCACCCCAACATTAATCACCTCAAGAGAGAATGGGGTGAGGGGGCTAAGCTTAAGAGTCATATCTTTTAGCACCATAGGTGTCCCTTTTTCCATTGATGTCAAAGGGAGAGATATTTGAGTAATGGGGAGAGCATTGATTTAGGAGGAGCAGCCTCAAAAGAGAGTATTGAGTTAGGGAGAGCAACATCCATAGATAGTATTGATTTAGGGGGAGCAGCTTTGATTCTCAAAGTTGGTTTTTGCAGTGACTGTGGTGATTTGCATTAGAGGTGTTGCCATCAATGACAAAGGGGGAGATTGTTGGAAATTTGGGTAATTTGAGGCATTTTATGTTGTCATTGATGTCACATGGATCACATTGAGTTTTTGTGGCCAAAATATTTCATAAATATGCATTTATGATATTTTGGAAAGCATGGCTATTTACAGGGTTTTTGTGAAAACCAAGGTAGGTAAAATAAAAGGTTTTATTTAAAACCATGGATGGCAGATTTGAAATGGGTTTTTCTTAAAACCCGGGTTGGATTTTCATTTCGTTAAAAAAGGTGCCCCGATGAAGGAGATAATTATTTTTAAATATTTAATTTTAAATTTTAATCATTTAAAATTAAAATTAAAATTAATATTAAGTCATAACCGACGTCAAAATAAAAATGTGGGAATATATAAATATGCCACCAAAATTTTTATTTTCTCGAAGTCCTCGATGAAGATAATCCGTTCAAAGTGCTAAGGGAGGAGAAGTGTCGTATTCGTTCAAAAACCAGCAAAGAGAAGAGGAAACAAAGGTAAGGGAGGTTCCTTACCCATCACCATAGGTGGTTGTGGCCTAACAACAAGATAAAGGTACGTAAGGTATTTAAGCACCAGTAGATCCAAAGTTGGAATCATGTCGGCACTGGTTTTTTCAAGGTAAAAAGGGAGAACCTTTTGCACACATGGTTTTTTAGGGCAAGTTCAGAGGAATCAAGAATGAGGTCTTGCGCTCTTGGTTTCTATGTTAGTGGTTGGCTTACGTTGTTGTTTGTGTCACGGTTTGAGTGGTGTAAGGGTAGTGACAGGGGATTGAATCTCGTTGAGGTTAAAGTCAAGTTATTAATTTTTCCAAATATTTTATTTTTCTAAGGTTGCCCTAGGAGAGATAAGGTTTGTGGTGCGTGTTGTGAAAAAGGAATATTTCTGGTGATTTTCATTTTATAAGTATATCATATTATATATTGTTGGAAATATTATTTCAAGTGATATTTGATTATTTTGTTTAGAAGGAGAAATAATTTGTACATAAAGAGATATTTCTATTTTTGTAAAATGGTTCAAGTGAAGGTTGTTTTGTTCTTTTCAAAGTGTGTTGAGCATGGCAGATTTTCCAAAGGGGTTTCTTCATCTTCATAAAGGTATGGGCACATTCTCCTATTGATTTTTTATGGTGGTTTATTTCTAAAATATCATTGGAGGAAAAATGATTGTTTGTGGTTTCCTTTTAGAAAGTGGTTGGTTGAATGCTTCAAGGTTTTTTGAATTGAGAGTTGTGTTTAAACCTTGTTTTATAAACATAGTTGTTGAAGCCCATTGGTTGTTAAATAACATGAGTTAGAAAAGAACATGAGTATCATTGTTATGTGAGATGTGTGTTGAGCATTATTGGAAACATTTGAGTTGGTTGATACATACTTGGACTAGGGTTGTGTGAGGAAGAATTTTCCCTTGTGGTGATTAGTTGAGATTGAGTTTAGAACATATTTATTCTCCAACAATTCTCTTTATGCTTCTATGAGTTGATTTGAGTTGAGATCATTGTGGATAATTGTTGTCATTCATTTAAGAGTACGTTGCCATTCATTGTTGAGTTCATATTTGAGCTTTTCCTTGATAGATTTGTGTATGAGTTTTGAGTGCTACTTGAGCATGATTGATTGAGCCTTTGAGAAGGCATTTGTGGATAGTTTTGAGAAAGCTTTGTGGATAGTTTTGGGGTAGATTTGTGGGCAGATTTATGGATAGATTTGCAACAATTTTGGGCAAGTTCTTGGTGAGCTTTCTAGAGTAAATTTGGACAAGTTCTTAGTGAGCTTGTTGGAGCAGTTTTGGGCAAGTTCTTGGTGAGCTTGCTAGAGCATATTTGGACAAGTTCTTAGTGAGCTTGTTGGAGTAGTTTTGGAAAATTTCTTGGTGAGCATGCTAGATCAGATTTGGACAAGTTCAGTGTGAGATTGTTACTCATTTTTGGACGAGTTATGTGTGAGCTTGTTATTCATATTTGGAAAAGTTCTATGTGAGCTTATTATTCAGCTTTGGAAAAGTTATGTATGAGCTTGTTATTCAGCTTTGGACAAGTTCTGTGTGAGATTGTTATTCAGATTTGGACATGTTCTATGTGAACATGTTATTGCCTAGATTTTAGTAGATAAAAGAAATCATTGTATTGGATATTTCTATGTGAAATATTATAAGGATATCAGCTTGTGGAGTACCCCACATTGGAGGAACCACGTTAAATCTTGTGTCTCAATTGTGTGTGGTGACTTGTGCTCTTGCTTACTATTGCTATTTGAGTTATTAATGCACATTGCTATATTTGGTTATTGCAATTAAGGAAATTAATTGATATTGATCTGGAAAGAAATTAAAAAGTGGTCTTATACTGTTCACACCCCCACTCTTAGTATAAGCTTGTGTTCTTCAATATTTGGACTTCAAGTTACTTCTCAGTGTAATATAATAACTCATCAACAATTTTTTTATGATACCCTATTGTCCACTTTCACATTTGTCAATGAGGTCAAAATCATCAAACACATCCTTCTCCTGTATGAATAAGCTGCTGGCGAAAGAATCAAATTTTCAAAAAAGCAAATTGTATTTCCTCAATACTCCTTTAAGATGACAGAACATGATTGCCAACATTATTGAATGTTCCATATCCAATATGCCTTCTTCTTACCTGGGCTTACCTCTATTTATTCTAAATGCTAAAGAAATCATTTGGGATAATGTCATCGAGAGACTTCAAGAAAATATGTCCACTTGGAGAGGAAATCTTCTATCCCAAGCAGGTAAAATCACTCTCACCATGGCCCACCTCCAAATCATTCATGTCTATTTCCTTTCTTTGTTCAAATATCCTTCTACTATTTACCAAAATATGGAAAAATTTAAAAACATTTTCTTTGGACATGATCTGAAAATAAACATAGATTCGACTTAGTTACTTGGGACAAAGTATGTAAATCCAAAGATCAGGGAGTCTTATGTCTAAAAAATCTCTTTTCATAAACTTTCCATCCTTTCTAACCAATCCTGGAGACTCATTTCCAATGACAAAGTTGAGTGGTCCAAAATCATGAGAAGGAAGTATCTCCAAGCTTCTAAATTCCTATATTGCCAGGTCCCCTCTATTGGGTTTATTTTTTGGAAATCCATTTTTGAAGCTCGGTCGCTATTACAAAAAGGACTCTAATGGCAACATGGAAATGGTAATTCCATTTTCTTCTAGGAGGATAAATGGACTAGTGATAATCCTCTTATTCATATTCCTATGTTTCAAAGGATTATCAACATAACTTAACATTTGGTTGGTCCTTTAGTGGGTAATTTCATATCCTCTACTAACGGTATTATGATATGGAAAATACTTGATGTCCTAAACTATGAGGATGAAATTTCATGCTTGCAAGCTCAATTATATTCTATAAAAATTCCTACTAGTGATCTTAAGGACCAACCTATTTTGGAACCTACCGATTCTAGAGAATTCTTTATCAAATCAGCTTACTTGCTTTCCCTTAACAATATTGAAACACATATTCAATTTAATCTGGTTTGAACCAAGTAATTGACTCCAAAAATTGCCTCCTTTTCTTGGCTTTGTATTCAAGATTGTATTCTTACTATTTAAAACCTAATCAAAAGGGGCATTCCTCTTCCTAATAGATGTTATCTTTGTCTCTCTAATTGGGATTCTACTTCTCACCTTTTTTTGTTTTGTCCTTTGTCAAGAATGGTGATAAGTAAGTTTTTTTTTAAATCTAGCTAGTTTGGGCTCATCCACCTTCCATTTTTGAGATGTTCCTTCAGTGGCCCAATACTTTCAAAAATCTAGTTCTTAAAGGACTTTGGAAATTATGCCTACAACACTACCTTTGGCAAATTTGGCTTGAATGAAATAGAAGAATATTTGACAAAAAATCCTTGCATGTTGATATCATTGCTCATAAAACCATCCTCTATGCAAAGGAAAATGTCCATGTAGCTCCTTTTGATCCTTTTTCTTGTCCTCCATTTGAGAAATCCATCCTTAATTCCTGCAACATATTCCTTGATACTTCAAAACATATCTATCCTTAAACTTCAAGAACCAACATCAGATGGTACCCTCCTCCAAGTGGATGGGTCAAGCTTAACTTTGATGGATCTGCTAAAGGAAATTCTAAAAATGTTGGGACCAGAGGAATTCTGCATGATCATTTAGACAATTCTATTTTTGCTTACTCCAAACCTTTAGGCATCATGTCAAATCACTCTGTTGAATCCAAGGGGGTTTGGAGAGGCCTCTAGTTCATAAAAAACATTCCAAGGAACATCATAGTGGAAGGGGATTCTCTAAATATCATCAATTATTTAAAAACTTCAAGACTAAGTAGTTGGAGGATTAGAAAAATTATGGAGGAAAGCAAACAAATCCTCTATTAATAACACAACACTATTGTCAAATATGCCTATAGGTAGGCCAACACTGTTGTTGATAGATTGGTAAACATTGGTGCTAACTCCCAAGGATTTTTGATGTGGATGGATACTCTACCTCCTAAGGTGGACAGACTTGTTAGAATGATAAAAATAATGGTACTCATGTTGATTCTTGAAAATATCTTCCACGTGAAATATTGGGCTCACATTCCAATCCTCTTGTTGGGTTTTCCTTCTATAAATTTGTCGTACCTTGAAAATTTTCTGCATGTCCCTTTGTGTTTTAAATTTAAAATACCCACCACCTTCATCCATGCTAGTGCTTATTTCTTGGTAATCGATTCCTTTTGGAATCTCAAGGCAAGGCCTAGCATGATTATTAATCATTCTTATCTTGTGTGTATTTATTTGTGCAATCTTGCCTCATCGAGAACCTTCTTCCACAATTTAACCAATCACATTATTTTTAGACCCTGTGTGGTGAACATCCCTATCCTTTCTGTGTCTTGTGCCAAGACCTTGTATTGGCTACATTTTTTGTGCACCCTCAATGGTCAATTGTTTCATTTGACATTGATCCACTAAATTATCTGGTGCAACGTCCGATGCCTAAAAATCCACTTTGATATTCTCCCAAGCCAATCCTTTTCCTTCAGGGTTTTTTTCCCTTTTCGAAGCATCCTTCTTGGATTTTTTGCAGAACCCAAAGTGACGATAGTTCTTTCCTTTTATATGGCTCATTGCATTCTTTGCTTAATCAAACCCATACTATTCTACTTGTTCTATTTAACCTAAGCCATTCTATGTACCTTCATTTTTGTTGTTTTTTGTCTACCACCATGAAGGAAGGTAAACCCATTTTCATTGAGACTGAGGTATTTGATCTTGAACCTATGGTTAGATACTTGTGGAAGGATAAAGGCACACTTATTGAATTCTTCAAGATGTTTGTTGGTGTCGACAAGGAGCTGATGAAAGCCTTTGCTGAGACTTGGAACAATGTCTTAGTTACTGTTCATGGGATGGAATTCTAAATCACTATTGAGTTGTTGGTGGACCTAATGGGAAAACCTATGGATGGTAAGGTTATCTAGAGAAACAAACATAAATGGGAAGCAGAGCTAATGTTTTTATAGAATAACTCAGTGATTCATAAGATGTACAAAAAAGGTTTGTAATATAAACATCTTTCCACTACTTGGAAAGAAATATTAAAACCTATCAAGCAATACCTTACTTGTGACAATCCTGAATCCCAACTCTGTTGTTTCCATTTAGCTTATGTAAATCACTTCCGTGATGCCAAAATGATGAACATACCTGGTGCTATATTTTGGTCCATCGATTACAACATTTTTTCCACATGGTCCAAGAAGGAGGAAGGTTTACCATGTCACTAAGGGCTTTTCAACATCCTTTACAGATTCCTCCTTATAAAGTTCTCCAAAGGTAATATCCCTGCCCCTATGTCTAAGGAGGAAAATTCTTCCTCATAGCAGTCCCAAAAAATCCAAACCTAAGAGGAAGGATAAGACCGATAAACCCCATCTTGAGTTCAACATCTAGAAAAAAGATCAGATTTGAGAGCACGCCTGTTAGATGTTCCTAGAGACTTAAGCAGAAATATTTGGTTGAAACCCCTCCTTCCACTTTTATCAAACCCACTAAGGATAATTCCAATTCACCTGACTTGGTTGAAAAGTACCTTCATAAACTGTTCATCCATGCCACCTCTGCTACAATTGATTACCTAGTAACAACTCATATGGCCATTGGTAAAGCTATCACGAAGCTTAATGAGTAGCACCAAGCTCTGAGCCTTCTATTATTTTATGAAAATTTTGATGACACTCTTGGTTTCTCAGTGATGGAGGTTCCTTCTAATGCCAAGGGTGTAGCCAAAGATGAGGATGTGGTTGAAATTGCCAAGGAATCCTATTTCGATGTTCTAAAGGAAAACTTGAAGGATGTTTCGAAGGATGAAGTAAAGGAAATTACATTGGATACTATTGTAGCTTCTCCTGTGCAAAATGATGCTCCTCTCTGAGCGTGCTAGTGGATTTTCATGTTGTATTTTTTCTTCTATTTTCTTGGTCCTTCAGCCTAAAGGTTTTTTTCTAGTTGGGTTCTGCTGACGGTTAGTTCCTCTTTTTGTTTCTTTCTATTAGAGAAAGTCTTCCTTTTGCTTTTCTAGGCTTTATGCCTCTTTGTTTTGTTCCTCTCGAAGGTCTTATAGCGTTAATTTTATGTTCTTATGTTGTACAAGGCGTTGGGGTGCATTTCAAATGCCGTATTTTAAATAAAATTAAATTAACTTACCAAAAAAATATTGGGATTTAATTAAATGAAACTTTGATTTATATGTAAATCATATGTTAGGATTTAATTAAATGGACCTTTGATTATATGTGAGGAATATATATTAGGACCTTTGATTATATATAAACATACATTGGGATTTAATTAAATGGGACTTTGATTTATATGTAAATCATATGTTAGAATTTAATTAAATGGACCTTTGATTATGTGTGAGATATATATAATAGGGCCTTTGATTTATATTGGGATTTAATTAAATGGACCTTTGATTTATATGTGAAGCATATAGTAGGTTTTAATTAAATGGACCTTTGATTTATATGGGATATGTAAATGTTAGGTTTTTATTGAAATGGAACCTTGAATATTAGGGAAAGATGTGAAAGGTTTAATTAAAAGAACCCTTGGATTAATGTTGATTATCTTAGGAGTTTTTAAATGGAATGAGATGTGAGTTTATTCTTTAAGCTAAAGTTATGGGGCTTTGGTTTAGGGAATAAAGAATGATTGTTCTAAAGGTTAAGGGTATGGGACCTTAATGCTTTAGGACATGAATGAAATGAAATCAAGTTAGACCCTAATCTAAGTGATAACATGTTTGGATGACTCTCCAAGGGGATTTGTGAGAGGTGAAAATAAAATTAAGGTTTCTTTTATGATTTCCATTAT
The DNA here is from genome assembly GCA_028583015.1 of Wollemia nobilis. Taxonomy (NCBI): domain Eukaryota; kingdom Viridiplantae; phylum Streptophyta; class Pinopsida; order Araucariales; family Araucariaceae; genus Wollemia; species Wollemia nobilis. The sequence continues at coordinate 18,667 of JAQPPZ010003242.1, read as the reverse complement.
GCATTAGATGGTTAGAAACTTAATGGATTATTGTATAGTTGCAATTTGGCATAGTAGAAGAATATATGCATTTAAAGGTATGCCTATCTTGAACCATGAGTATCCTGATCCCCTACTACCCTCAAAGAACAAAAGGGAAGCAAGGAGAAGCAAGGAATCGAATGGGAAACAAAGAATAGGTATGGAATCTTATGATGATTTACTTATGTTCCATAGAATAGAATTGTGGGGAGATATCCCCTATGTAATTGATGCAATACCTTTGAGTAGGAATGGTTTATTATGCAAGTGAAGTTGAGTATTCATTGTTGAGTTATTGAAAGTAATTTTACTGTATTTTTGTATTTGATTATGCCATGTATTAGATTCTATGTTAGAGTTGATCTTGCTTAATTTTATCTATTGTTGATTGATTGTTTATGATATGATAGCATAGATGTATTATCATTTGATTGCTTGATGATAGGGAATCTAGTGTAGAGTTCTAGGGTGAACTCAGAGGTAACCTAAGGGAATTGAGACCCCCTTAGGGTGAACATAGGAGGACCTAAGGGAATTGAGACCCCCTTAGGGAGATAGAGGACTAAGTAGGAAGAGATTACATCTGAGTTAAGATAGCTCATCGTGGAGACGAGATGGATAGCTTAACTCGTGGTACTTGTAGCATACCTACACAAAAGGATTTGTGTATGGTATGGAGATGCATGTACACCTTCGATGGACTGAGGGTGATAATTCTAGCTCATCAAGGATGATGAAACATATGGACTTATCCATAGTAACATATTATACGCCTACACAGATGGATATGTGCTAGGGTAATTTGTGAGATGTAACTTCCAGGGAAACTTAGGAGAATGAAACTTAGGGTTTTGCTAGTGGATTAGGGGTTCATGAAGGGTTCATGTGCCTCTCTCCTTAGTGAAAAAAAAACTTTTTCTATTTTTGTATTTTTTTGTTTTTGTGTTTTTGGGTCATTACATTTGGTATTAGAGCTCTAGGTACGAGGGTATAGATCTTCTATGTGTGCTAAAGGGAAATTAGATGCATCCAATGAAGGCTCGCTTATGGTATAGGCTAAATATGGGATGATCTAGGATACCCCAATTGCTAGAATCTAATGGGAATTAGCCCAAGGGAGTGTGGAGTGTCAGGATGCCTTAGTATGGGATTTGGTATCGGTGATGCATCCCAACCCAGGGTATTGCCCTAGTTAGATTGATGATGCATATAACAAGAGAACTTTGTATTATGGCTTTATTAGAGATACAACTTAAGATGAAACTGTAATCTAATCCCCTTGCTTGGATGGAATCAGGTTAAGATGCCACCTAAGACTAGAAGAGGGAGGCCTACACCTAGAAAAACTCGACAAAGTGAGGTGGAAGAAGAAAATCAAGATGAGGAACCAACCAACCCCAATAGAGAGGTGGAAGACCTCACCGCTATGGTCACTGCTATGCAGGATCAGATAAGACAGTTTCTTGAAATGGTTGTAAATCAAAATTTGATAGTTCGAGGATTGACTATAGAACAAGTACAAGCCAGAGCCTTAGCAGAAAAGGAAACAACTAGGGACATGAAAAACATCAGCATCTCAAATTTTTATGGAGAAGGTGATGGGGATGTAGTAGAAGCATGGTTGAGAGAGGCAGAGGTTCATTTTACGGTAAAAGGTTACTCATCTAGAACCCGAACACTATGGGCTACGATTAACCTAGAAGGAGCTACTCTGGAATGGTGGGAAACCCACTATGAGGAAACCAAGATTGAACCCATTGATACTCCATGGGAAGAATTTATAAACATATTCAAAAAGAGATTTCTAACAGAGCATTTCTATGCCCTAAAATTTAAATAATTTTCTAGTCTTAGACAAGGAACCAACATAGTGGAAGTGTACTATAAGAAGCTGGTAAGACTATTCAAATATGTGCCTATTTATAATGAGAAAATGTGAGTTCATAAGTTCATCCTTGGATTGGAATCTAGGTTAAGGCACGATGTGGAGATGCAGGAGCCCAAATCATTGCAAAAGGCATATGACCTAGCAAAGAAAGCGGAGTCACACTTCTGTTATAAGTATGATGCTCTACCCGAGCAAGTGCAACAAGAACTTAAGAAGAGGAATAGTAATGGGTTTGTAAAATGGGAGGCTGAGCAAGAGCGAAAATCCAAGAATCCCAAAAATCCTGAGAAGAAACCCTATGGGAATCGAAATAAGTTCAAGAAATTTTGAAAGAAGGATAACAAGCCCAACAATACGAAACCTCAACTATAGAAGTCGCATACTCCAACTCCAGTAGCTAAGAATGAGAATGAGAAGTCTGAGAAATAGCAAGGACCCAAGGAAGGGTGCTACAATTTTTGAGGACCTCATTACTATAATCAGTGTCCATATCGAGCAAGGACTAGCTCGGTGGGTGCAAAGGAGAAGGAACTGGAACATCGTATCTATATCGCAACCGTGAAGTAGAAGCTAGAGGGACAAGCCACCCCATTACTTGTGAAAGGTAAGGTTTTCAATAAGCAAGTAAACATTTTAATAGATAGTGGAGCCATTGACAGTTTTATTTCATCTAGTCTAGCAAGGACTGTGTCGAAAAGGCCTGGGTATTTGGCTCAAGGGTGGAAGGTAGAGTACGGTTCTGGGTAAACCTACTCGGTAAACCAATGTTACCCTATGGCAGAAGTTACTCTATCTAAAGGAACTACAGAATGTTGTTTATATGTAGCTCCCCTACATGACTTTGATGTGATTCTTGGGATGGATTGGCTACAGACTCATAAAGCCTTAGTCAATTTCCAAGACCGTTGGATTGAGTATTGAGAGAAAGATGGAAAAATACTAAGAGTTCATAGCGATCAAGAGGCTTTTGAACCTTAAATTTTGTCTGCTATGCAAGTGAAAAGGGCCCTCAAGAGAGGAGGAATAGTGTATGTGGTAAAACTCAATGAGGTGGGAGACCAAGAGAAAGGAGAAATACTAGGATGACATCCAATCCTACAATATTTTTAGGATGTATTTCCAGAGGACCTACCTGGATTACCTCCTATACGGGAATTTTATTTTATGATTGAACTTATGATGGGAACTAAACCAATTCATAGATCCTCGTATAGAATGAATCCTACTAAAATGCATGAACTAAAGGTTCAATTGCAAGGGTTATTGGAGAAGGGTTTGATAAAACCAAGTGTGTCACCATGGGGAGCATCGGTTCTGTTCGTGAAAAATAAGGATGGTTCATTAATATTGTGTATTGATTATAGAATGCTAAATAAGGCTACAATCAAGAATCGATATCCTTTACCTAGGATCAAGGATTTATTTGATCAATTGAAAGATGCCAAGGTGTTTACCAAAATTGATCTGAGGTTAGGGTATCACCAATTGAGAATTCATGAGGAAGATACTCACAAAACAATATTTAATACTAGGTATGGGCATTATGAGTTTATGGTTCTACCCTTTGGACTGACTAATGCCCTAGATGATTTCATGAACCTAATGAACATCGTGTTCTAGAGATATTTGGACCAATTTTTTCTAGTATTCCTGGATGATATCCTTATATACTCTCGAGATAAATAAGAGCATGATAAGCATCTTAGGATCATGTTGGAATTGTTGAGAAAGAATCAACTTTATGGAAATCTGGCTAAGAGTGAATTCTATGTTCTAGAGGTAAGATACCTCGGACACGTTATATCAGAAAAAGGGATTGTTGTGGATCCAGAAAAGATAGAGGCTATTCTGAATTGGCCACCCCCGACTAATGTCACTAAAGTGCGAAGTTTCATGGGGTTAACGAGCTATTATAGACGTTATATAAAGGACTACTCTAAGATTGTTGGACCCATAACGAACCTTCAAAAGAAAGGAAAAGAATTCAAGTGGTCAGAGAAGTGTGAAATTGCCTTTGAGCTATTAAAGCATAAGATTACTACACTAATACTAAAGGTTCCTGATCCTCAAGGAGACTTTTCTGTGTGCATAGATGCATCAATAGATGGTTTGGATGGGGTACTCTCACAAGAGGATTCAGTAGTGGTATATAATTCAAGGAAGCTTAAAAATCATGAAGTCAATTATGCTATGCATGATTTGGAGCTAGCTGTAGTGGTGCATGCTCTAAAGGTTTGGTGCCACTATTTGGTGGGAAGGCCCTTTGAAGTAAAAATAGACCATCAAATTCTACGATATATATTCACCCAACCAATACTTAATGCCAGGCAGAGAAGATGGGTAGAATTCCTCACTGAGTATGATTTTGAGATTGAGTACATAAAAGGAAAGGAGAATAAAGTGGCTGATGCTTTAAGTAGAAGGAGATATATAGCAACCATCACTAGAGCTCACATGGATCTGATGGATCAAGTGAGACAGAGGTAATCTCAGGATGAGTATTGCCAAGGGATTCGAGTCAAAATGGATAGGTATCCTAAAGAAAATAAGGAGTTTAGTGTGAAATATGACCTTTTGTGCTATAAGGGAAGGGTCATTATACCAAAAATAGGTGATTTGAGGAACTTAATCATGCGAGAAGCTCATAGATCTCCTTATTCTGCTCATCCGAGAGGATCCAAAATGTGAGAAAACATGAAAAGAGCCTTATTTTGGGTAGGAATGAAGAAGGATATCACAGATTTTGTTGCTCGATGCCTCGAATGTCAGAAGGTTAAGGCAGAATGCCAACATCCTACAAGAAAACTTCATCCACATGAGGTACCTATGCAAAAATGGTAGGTCATATCCATGGATTTTATTGTGGGATTACCCAAGACTCGATACCAACATGATGCCATCTTTGTAGTGGTCGAAAAGTTGACTAAGGTTACCCACTTCATACCAGGAAATACCAAGGATGATGCTCAGGTAGTAGCTAGCAGATTCATCAAAGAGGTATTTCGATTGCATGGGTTTCCAGAGGTAATCATCTCAGATAGAGACTCCAAATTCACTTCTAAATTTTGGAAATCCCTTCATAGTGCAGTTGGTATGAAATTGAATATGAGTTCAACATACCATCCTGAGACCGATGGACAAACAAAGCGGGTAAACCAAGTTTTAGAAGACATGCTTCTCATGTATTGCATGGATCATAAATCTCAATGGGAAGATTGTCTACCTTTGGTAGAATTTTCCTACAATAATGGATATCACTCCTCACTAGGAATGGCACCTTTCGATGCCTTGTATGGGTGAAAGTGCAGAACACCATTATCATGGGATAACCTAGAGGATCGAGTTGTGATTGGACTAGAGATGGTCAGGGTAATGGAAGAGCAGCTAAAGGAAATTAGGTAAAGGCTTAAGGAAGTTGTGGATAGGTAGAAGAGTTATGCAGATCTAAAAAGGACTCCCAAAGAGTATTCTATTGGAGATAAGGTGTTCTTAAGGGTTAAGCCAAAGAAAAGTGCTATCAAATCCATGAAGTTGGATCCACATTTTGTGGGGCCCTTTGAGATCATAGAAAATATCAGTCCGGTTGCATACCGACTTGCATTACCACCTAATCTGCCTAAAATCCATGACACCTTCCACATATCCTTGCTTAGAAAATATGTTGTTGAACTTGAACATGTGTGGGATGTTTCTAAATTGTAGATGGCAAATCCGAAGGCCATTGAAGTACTATCAGTGAATATTCTTGAGTTTCGATCCAAATCCCTATGAAATCAGACTCTCAATCAATGTAAGGTCCAGTGGGACCAGTTCTTTGAGAAGAATGCCACTTGGGAGAAAGTGGAGGTTATGTGAAAATATTTTCCCTTTTTGTTTGAATATTATATGATGTAATAATTTTATTTTCTACTGAACCACAAAAGGAAAACTGGAAACACTAAGGACGATGTTTAATCCTAGTGGGGGAGGATGTCATGACCCTCCCTAGCTGACTTTAAGGCACAAGAAAATAATGTATGGACCAAAGATGTGGTGATACTTAGTTTGAACATTTGAACTAGCTATGTGATGTTTAGTTGATTTATAAGGGCATGTTATTGATAACATATTGCCAAGTGTGCAGGATCAGGTACACTCGTAGGTGGAACAAGAAGAGTACCCACCAGAAATGAGGGTACCAAAGATCAGGGGAAATGATGATTAAGGTACTCGAAGGTAACATGGATAGATACCTTCATATAGGCATGCATTGATAGAAGGGATAATCATCAATAGTTGATCACCTAGAGCTTTAGTTGATAGCCTAGTAGCTATCGTAAAATATCTGGCTAATATGGGTGATTGAATTGATGGAAAGACTCCCTCTTTGGTTAATTGTATAAATGTGTTTGCTTTCTACTGCATCATAACTTGAGTAGTTTGATGATTTAGCTCCTATATAGGAACCACTGCAAGATGATTATTGATGCATGAGGTTAATTTTCGTATTTAAAATGAAAACAAAGCATCCTCCTTGAGAAAGAGAATAAATTAAGTTGTATGTTGAATTTAGATGCTTTTAAATTAATTAATGAAGTTTAAGAAAATGATGATTAGCTCGTTAGAGCTCATTGGTAAGCTTCATTTGCGATTAATTAAGGAGTTTTCATTTTAATTAATTAAAAATAGATATTTTAATTAATGGAGGGCATAATTCAGTTGAGATTAATTAAAGATAATTATTTTAGTGATAAGATAAAATTCATTAAAAATCTTTAATTAATTATGAATAAAATTGAAAGAGGACTTTTCAATTAAATAAAAGAATAATGGAGATATTATTAAAAAAGGTATATTATAAATCTCAAATTATAATATGAATATATTTATTATTTTAAAAAGGAAATATTGTGATCCCACATCCCTACTTGGTGCAACCTAAGGTAAGGGCTACGATGCTAAAACTTGCCAAAAGAGGAAAATGTGGGAGTAAGGCGAAAGGGATGGGGGGATAGGCATTGAAGGGAAGGTGGTGGCGCTAGCTTCGAGGGGGCAGTGGATGGACGTAAGGAGGAAGGAGATGAAAGGAAGGAGAGAATGAGAAGGAAGGAGAGAAATGTAAGGAAGAAGCATGGGAGAACAAAGAAAGGCAGAAAATGGTAAGCACACCAGAGGCACCAAGGGAGACGATAGGCTTTGCAGGCGTACATCTCGACAAAAAAACTCAAGTTGGGATATTCTAAGCTATGTTGGCATTATTAAAATAAAATGTTTAAGTTGCCATTCATTTCTTGGGAAAGCGTTGTGCACTGTAGGAAAAACCAGTGGGTTTAAGCTAACTTTTTTCTTGAAAGAATTATGTGTTAAGTTACCATTCGTTGCTTGGAAGAGTGTTGTGAATTGTAGGAAAAACTAGTGGGTTTAAGCTATATTTTTGCTTGAAAGCATTGTGTGTTAAGTTGCCATTCATTGCTTGGAAGAGCGTTGTGCATTGTAGGAAAAACTAGTGGGTTTAAGCTACCTTTTTTCTTGAAAGCATTGTGTGTTAAGTTGCCATTCATTGCTTGGAAGAGTGTTGTGCACTATAGGAAAAACCAGTGGGTTTAAGCTACCTTTTTTCTTGAAAGCATTGTGTGTTAATTTGCCATCTATTTCTTGGAAAAGCGATGTGCATTGTACCCATTTTGGAAACCTCAACACCAGTGAGAGAGGTGCACCTTGGATGAGGCCACTCTACTTTATGTCCGAGTTGGAGACCCTTGATGCCATTAGAAGAGCACCCTATTCAAATAGTGTGGCAGAGAGTGTTGTTTATACTTTGTTTACCCAGGAGTTGCTCGACAAGGAAACGTAGTGTTTGGAAGAAGGTAACCCTGAGTTAGGGAGTGCAGGTTGGAAAACCAGGTTGGCCGTAGAGGTTGGTGTGCCTTGTAAGGCGTATCATCGGTTGTAGTGCTACTACATAAGAAAAAAATCCATGGCCTATGAGAGGTTTTAAACATAGTTTTAAATTATGTAAATGGACCTTGGATTTGATATATAAAACATATATTAGGTTAATTTAATGGACCTTTGATTATATATAAACATACATTGGGATTTAATTAAATGGAACTTTGATTTATATGTAAATCATATGTTAGGATTTAATTAAATGGACCTTGGATTATGTGTGAGATATATATAATAGGACCTTTGATTTATATTGGGATTTAATTAAATGAAACTTTGATTTATATGTAAATCATATGTTAGGATTTAATTAAATGGACCTTTGATTATATGTGAGGAATATATATTAGGACCTTTGATTATATATAAACATACATTGGGATTTAATTAAATAGGACCTTTGATTTATATGTAAATCATATGTTAGGATTTAATTAAATGGACCTTGGATTATGTGTGAGATATATATAATAGGACCTTTGATTTATATTGGGATTTAATTAAATGAAACTTTGATTTATATGTAAATCATATTTTAGGATTTAATTAAATGGACCTTTGATTATATATAAACATACATTGCGATTTAATTAAATAGGGCCTTTTATTTATATGTAAATCATATGTTAGGATTTAATTAAATGGACCTTGGATTCTATGTGAGATATATATAATAGGACCTTTGATTTATATTAGGATTTAATTAAATGGAACTTTGATTTATATGTAAATCATATGTTAGGATTTAATTAAATGGACCTTTGATTATATATAAACATACATTGGGATTTAATTAAATGGGACTTTGATTTATATGTAAATCATATGTTAGGATTTAATTAAATGGACCTTTGATTATGTGTGAGATATATATATAATAGGGCCTTTGATTTATATTGGGATTTAATTAAATGGACCTTTGATTTATATGGGATATGTAAATGTTAGGTTTTGATTGAAATGGAACCTTGAATCTTAGGGAAAGATGTGAAAGGTTTAATTAAAAGAACCCTTGGATTAATGTTGATTATCTTAGGAGTTTTTAAATGGAATGAGATGTGAGTTTATTCTTTAAGCTAAAGTTATGGGGCTTTGGTTTAGGGAATAAAGAATGATTGTTCTAAAGGTTAAGGGTATGGGACCTTAATGCTTTAGGACATGAATGAAATGAAATCAAGTTAGACCCTAATCTAAGTGATAACATGTTTGGATGACTCTCCAAGGGGATTTGTGAGAGGTGAAAATAAAAGTAAGGTTTCTTTTATGATGTCCATTATGCATTAGATGGTTAGAAACTTAATGGATTATTGTATAGTTGCAATTTGGCATAGTAGAAGAATAGATGCATTTAAAGGCATGCCTATCCTGAACCATGAGTATCCTGATCCCCTACTACCCTCAAAGAACCAAAGGGAATAAAAAAGAAGCAAGGAATCGAATGGGAAACAAAGAATAGGTATGGAATCTTATGATGATTTACTTATGTTCCATAGAATATAATTGTGGGGAGATATCCCCTATGTAATTGATGCAATACCTTTGAGTAGGAATGGTTTATTATGCAAGTGAAGTTGAGTATTCATTGTTGAGTTATTGAAAGCAATTTTACTATATTTCTGTATTTGATTATGCCATGTATTAGATTCTATGTTAGAGTTGATTTTGCTTAATTTTCTCTATTGTTGATTGATTTTTTATGATATGGTAGTATAGATGTATTATCGTTTGATTTCTTGATGATAGGGAATCTAGTGTAGAGTTCTAGGGTGAAATCAGAGGTAACCTAATGGAATTGACACCCCTTTAGGGTGAATATAGGAGGACCTAAGGGAATTGAGACCCCCTTAGGGAGATAGAGGACTAAGTAGGAAGATATTACATCTGAGTTAAGATAGCTCATCGTAGAGATGAGATGGATAGCTTAACTCGTGGTACTCGTAGCATACCTACACAAAAGGATTTGTGTATGGTATGGAGATGCATGTACACCTTCGATGGACTAAGGGTGATAAGTCTAGCTCATCAAGGATGATGAAACAAATGGACTTATCCATAGTAACACATTATACGCCTACACAAATGGATATGTGCTAGGGTAATTTGTGAGATGTAACTTCCAGGGAAACTTAGGAGAATGAAACTTGGGGTTTTTCTAGTGGATTAGGGGTTCATGAAGGGTTCATGTGCCTCTCTCCTTAGTGAAAAAATTTTTCTATTTTTGTATTTTTTTGTTTGTGTGTTTTTGGGTCATTACATTACTAAGTAGATGAGTATTACCAGGATCAACATGCACATTGTCATCAATGTATATTCTCAATCCTAAGTTAAGGTATTGTAGGGAATCAACAAGAATCTCATTAGGCATGTGTGTATTGTAGCCTAAACATAATTTATCTATGGACAATTGATAGTGTGATTATAGAGGAACCCAAGGGCATTGATTGTATCACTCCAAGTCATTCCCATGCCAATGATGATGAATACCACAGTAAAGTATGGATTTGAAAAATAATTAATATTTTATTGGAATGGCTCTTCATCCTCTGGTAAAGGTGGTGAGTCTATGGTGATATCAATGCCATTGTAGATTAATTTTTTTTGTCTTGGGTAATACCCAAGAGATACTATGGTACCTATGAGCAATGGTGTGATGCACGATCATCCAAAGTATTTGATTGACTCAACAAGTAAGGTGATTATGGTATCTTGCACTTTATATTAACCTATACTCAAATTCATCATGTTAATGGTGACTTACAATGACTCTACTAGGGGATATGATGAATATGTGGGTTGTAATAAAATTTGTGTGATGATGTGTGGTTCCTCCTCTATATGAGAAGAGTGGAAAAAAGTGGTATAAATGTTTGATATCAAAGGTGAAAGAGGTGTGTTGGATGGTTGGGATGTTAATGTGTATGTTGGTGAAGGTGGAGATGAAGGTGATTTCATAGGTGCCTTATCCAAATTTTGAGGTATATGATTAGATGATGATGATGGCATCTATGATAAAATTGATGGTGAGGATTTTTATTGAGGTGGTTATGGTGAAGTGATGAAATATCATGGTGTGGTTTTTGTGGGTTGTATGGGGTTGTTGGGTTGGATATCTAGAAGTGTGGAAGACAAGGTGGACTCCTAAGGATGCACAACCATATTGTAACATTTAAAAGGCTCCAAGTCTATAGGGATGAAAATAACTTGACCTTCATGTATGTATAAAATGCATTGGTGCAATATAGAAGGAACAATTTCATGTCTCAAATATAGGGCCATCCAAGCAATATATTGTATTGCATAACATCTTCCAAGATGTGATATATTACATGGACAGTTTTTTGTCCAACCAAAATAGGAATGACTATTGTGCCAAGGGTGGAACATAGGGATTCATTAAAAGCTTAGAGGGTGAAAATTGAGGTCATGATGGTTGATGATAGAATGTTAAGGTTTTAGAGGGCGGTAGATCTAATGATGTTTATTGATGATCACATGTCAATCAAGACACGTTTGAAGTGGATTTCATACATTCTAGAGATGATGTGCAATGGTGGATCAGGTATTTAAATGGGTATTATCCAAATTTTATGATCCTAAAATGTAATCACAATATCTTGACATGTTTAAACATACCCCAAAAAATTGATGAACAAATTTGGATCTTGTGGTTGTAGTTCGATGGATCTCAATATCTCCATTAGAGCCTCTTGATGTGGATTTTATTTTTGAATTAGCTCATAGATGGAAATCCTCTCTAAGGACATTCATAAAATTTGAGTGATTTCGATCCTTAACATGAGCACTAGGTGATGCAAAGTAGGTGTAATCATATTTGATATAGGTGGTGCCTGTGAATTTGAAAACATATTAGTAGTACCCATAGGTTGTGTGGGTTGTGTTGGGTAACATTTATTTCTTGTCACAATATTAATGATTCCCATGAAACCCTGGTGAGGTTGGGTGGCTTGCATGTGATTAAACTCCTTTGGTTGTTCTATTTTAACAATAGATATCATGTTCACTCCACATTGGGATAAAGGGTCTTGAAAGACACCTATGTTTTGGTTGTTGGAGATAAGAGGATTATCGATCTAAATATCTTGTCTATTGATCATATCCTACATGATATTATTGAATGCATAACATGATTGGATTTCATACCCTTTTTATCATTTATAGTTGTAATGTTGATCCTCCATGTAAAATTTAGATTTAGGATGATTTAGATCCAATGGTTGGATCTCAGTTGACGATTTATGACAAAGACTCTGAAAATGGTTTATATTAGCGATGTGGTTGACAAGGTTGAGTTTGAAGTAGTTGTTATGGTGGATTAGCCACTTGAGTATTGTACTATATTTGTGGAGGTTGGACCTAATAGTTGGGTTGTGGTGTTAGAGCCCAATTCAAGAGTCCAAGGGCACTTAAGACAACCTAATTTACCAAAGCTACCTTAGGTTGAGTTTGGACACCTTTTGTATTTTTATTAGGCCACTCATTTTTTTTGAGTAAAATATATCCTTCCTAGACTTTGATGTCCTCTATTACCTTTACCTAGGCTAAGGCTTCCAAAAAAGTCTTGTATTTATGAATTTGTAATGAATATGAAATTTATTTGGTGCAACTTCAAGTGAACATTGGAGTGAGCTTCATGATGGGTAGAGTGAAGGACAATTTTGTTAATACTACTCTGCATCTATTTTCATAGTCCATGACTTGTTCATCCTTGAATTTATGAAGATTGCATAAATAAATCATGGTGGCATTTTTATTGATGCTAAAGGTAAATCATTTTAGAAAGTCATTTATCAAATTTTCAAAAGTTAAGATACTATGGCATGGCAAATGGTTATACCACTATAAAGAACCTCTAGGAAGCGTTATAAAAAATATTTATAGCATGAAAGGATCGCTATCCTAAAGATGAAAGTGTGTGTTCATGAAGATGAAATGTTGTTGCTTCTCATAGGATTCATTATACTATTGGTATGGGTATGCCTAATAGAATTATGATGAATGGGGTTGATCATGATGAATGGGTGGCGGTCTAGGGTGTTTATGATGAGTTGGATTTAGGTATTGATGAGGTATAATATGAAGATTCAGGCATGGTGTAAGGTTGTTTTATTGTGCTTTGCACCTAAGTTGTTCCTGTGTTGATTACATTTATTACATAGGTGTATGAAATCTTTGACACAAAACCCATTGCATTTGATCATCCAAGGTCATCTTGGAAACTAGTCTTTGATCCTCCAGGTTAGTGATGTGTGGCCAATTCACACATGTGTGGATGGTGTAAACGGCTATTTACTGGACCTCAACCCCAGAGGTATCGATGATTTTTTTCTTAGGGTCATGAGAGTCCTTGTTAATCTTCTACTAAAATTAAAATATAGGTTATATGTAATCAAGAGGTGCTGAGATGCACCATCCTTGTCTATACTACATATCATATGGTATAGCAGGAGAGTGAATACCCTCATACCTTGAACCATGAGCCAACATGGTAGCATTATGATCACCTTGATAATTTTATATGTTCAAATAATCATACGTACAACTCATCCAAGGATGACCAATTGGAGTAGCTTGAATATCCCTGTCTTGTTAAGGAATGCACCCCTAATATTGATCTAGAGGAGTAGCAGGTTGAGCCATGATATGAATGTATGGTAAGGATTTTCTATATGTTTTATCTTGATTGTAGTTATCCTTATAAAATGTGCACAAGGTATCTTGATCATGATAATCCATATCTTGATCATATTCAGTAATCGTGGGTGAATTATGCATTTGGAAACCTAATGTTTTGAGGTCCATGGAGTGGTGGATGACATTTAAGTCTTAACAGTCATGTCACTACTCATGAATAATGAGATCCTATGGATCAATTTGAATGCAATCCATTACTCTAGGTGAGGGATTAGTAGTGTAAGCTCATGAATGAGATTGACTACGTGTTATGACCATTTGCTATCCAAATGAGTCATATAGAACCATGACTATGCTCATGAGAACTATCTAAGATATGAAATAAAAATAAATAAATAAATAAGAAAGCACTCTTTATTTTTATTTATTTATTTATTTATTTTTTGTTTTGGAGTTGATTTTGTGGGTTTTTATTTTTGGAACCTCTATTCCTAAAAGACTAAAAGGATATGAAGAGAATTCTAAAAAAAGGTATTTTGTGCACTTACTCTATTAAGGAATGTGATACATATGGTAAAAGTGGTTTCCTATAAGGATAAATTAGCAATGGGTAACAATATAGTAAGAAAAGTACCTACCCAAGGAGGGGTGACACTGTCTAAATCCTACTACTTACCTAGCTAGGATTTTGCTTCACACTCAAGTGTATTTGGATATAAATCGTAGCTATGTTCTAAAAATATTTAAGCCCTATGGTTAATGGTAATCTAAGACTAAAGCACCTTAGTATGCATCCAAAAGTAGGGGATTCATTGGTGATTAAGCCTAAGAAACCACTCACAAGGGTTGCTATTGTGTGTAGGGGGTGAGCCAGTGGAAGGAGGTGAAATCTAACATCACTGGTCTCTATTGGGGGTTGGTGATGAAGGTCAACCTTGCAAATATTAATGTGATACATGTGTGTGTGAGTTCATTTTACTTACACAAACAAAACATACAACACACAATGCTTATAATGATGTAAATCATGAAGTAAAAATGCATCTATATTCTTTAACCATGCCCTATCTTTCAAAAAGCAACAATGTAGAAAGTAAAATAGTTTAATAGGTAGGATTGTCTTGATGGGGATGGCCATATACCCAAGATCATATCGACTTGAGATAGCCACAATTTTATAGACTAAATTCTAGAATGAATAAACATGAATGCAAACTATGCTATATATATTTTTATTTTTTTTATTTTTCTTAGTTTTTTATCAAACATGAAGCAAATTACGCTAAGAAGTGAAAAGGGAACCTGGATTATTTTTGTTTGATATTGATCCTACAGATCCTTGCACTTTTGCATCTAGTTCAAGGTTGTCTCATTGAATATGATTTCATAATAGGTTCCATCTTTCCTCAGATGGTTTCATAACAAGGTTCATCTTGCCTAAGATGGTCATGACTATGTATCTACAAAAGCCAACAAATGAGCAAAAATTTAGTAATTTTGCAAATATATTAAACCAATAAAAGGTGAAAATGGAGGACCTAGATGGGGTCCCATCGTGATGACCATTTGAAACTGCAAAAATAGCATGCACCATGCAAATGGTAAATAAGGGTAAATGAAATGAAATATTGAAAGGAATGATGATGAATATGCAACAAGACATGAAATAAAGAGAATAAAATGGTAATGGAATATGATGTTATTAATATTGTACTGATTTACTTAAAAACATGTGTTACATATTATCTCATTCAAGTACTTTACCCATGATACTATTTTACAATAACTTTCTTAGAATAAAGAAATGAAAAGGTAAATCATACCAATAAACTGATACATGAAAGGAGAGAAACTTAGCATAATTTGTTTGTATCATGAATGAATTTGAAAGTAGGTTTTTTTGATACCACTATATGAGGGTAAGATCCACATTCTTTTTTGCCTTTAATTATCATCTGCATGAAAAAAAACAACAAAATAAAGCAATAGCATATGTAAGGTCCATCAAGGTTGGGCTTGTATCAATCAAGATATAAAATAAAAATAGAGTAAATGCATACATAATATAACAAGAAATCTAAGCTAATATTGTAATGCAAGTGCTCAAATTGAAGGATATACTATGTAATATAACATACCAATGTGAATCTAAAATAAAATGTAAAAAATATTGACAAATGGATCACCTAACCTAGGTTGTCTTGGGTGAGACAATCTTGGCTATGGAACCATCTCAGCAAAGATGGTCTCTATCATGGACCTAATTTTTTGTAACCAGGTCAGGATGATGTTGAGATGATCCGATGGTGGGTTTTTTTGGTGAATTTATGGTTATGGATGGACAAGTACGTAGATTTGAGCATCCTAAAAACATGGTGTTGATCAAGTGAAGTTCGTGGATGTGATATTGAAACTCATGTGGTAAATCAATGATATTGATTTATGTAGCAAAGATGCATGATTAGATTTCTACAATAATTCATTGCTCAAGAAAATAAAATTTAGTGTTTTAAAACTAGGAGGGGTCCCTCCTTTTATATCCTTCTTGTCTAGGTTCCAAAATTTCAAGTAGTAATCAAGGGAAACCCTAATTGCTAATCTATAGGTGGTAAGGATAACTATAGGTCACTAGAGGTGACTGCAGGTTATTAGGGGTGGTCGAGAAATCCATTGTTGTGTTGATAGGTAGTATCGGTACTTGATTATTACTTTCATTGAAGAACATGTAATTATACTGAGAGGGTGGGGCGTGACCAGTATGTAATAAAAAAATTTCCCTTTTAATACAAATAGTAGCATAAAAATTAATAAACCAATAAACATCACACAAAGAATAACACACATGAGAGCCATCATTTTAACATGGTTTACCCAATGTGGGCTACCTCCATAGAAAAACATTTCTTACAAATATTTCTCAAATAATCTTCTAGAAATCCTTCCCAATTACAATGTTTATGGAACTCTATCTAAAGGAAATGTTGATCCCCTAAATCACAAGTTAGTGGATATATTCCATAGGATAACTCTTTCTCATTTAGCTCTGGCTAGTGATCTTCTAGAAGACTCTTTCTCTATGCTGCACTAACTAGAGGATCTCTATCCACTTGAAGACTCCTCACTCAAAAGATCTATCTTCAATTGTCCTGGCTACAGGATTTCTATCCACTGAGACTCTATCCTTTATAATTTTTCACCTCCAAAGCTCTGTCAATAGGTTCACTCATAAACTTATTAAATTTTCTCAATAGGTTCACTCAAAACCTACTAAAAAATGCTCAATAGGTCCACATAGAACCTGTCCAAATATTCTCAACAAGCTCACTCAAAACTTGTCCAAATCTGCTCAACAGGTCCACTCAAAACCTGCTCAAATATGCTCAATAAGTCCTCTCTAGACTTGCTCAAATATTTACCTCTCAAAGGTATTTGATCCCTGACGTCCTCATTTCCAATACCTTAGATGTAGCCAAGCCACCGTTGGGGCACGCTCCCTCATGTGCCTAAAAATACATGACCAAAATCAAATACCTCACAATCTAGTGCTTTTTAAAATAATCAAAACATGCTTTGAGAGCTTTGTCCTTGAAAGCAAACCTAAAGTGAATCGAACACGAGATATCCTCTCTCTTGCAAAGTAAACACACCACTAATCCATGCTATCCTACATGCTCAACAAATCCACATGTTCTCTGCTTCCAATTTTCATAAATCGTCAAGCCTTTAAGAATCTCAAGCCTTTTCGCATGCACTCAACAAAAAAATAAGGGTTAGTGATTAATGTCTTTGATGGCATTATATATAATGCCTTTGTCTTATTATGCAATCACATCGATGCTTCAAATAAATTTGACGTTTACGTGGTTTTAATTTATAATATATTTAAATTAAAATTACAATTTAAATATTATAAATTAAAACAAACCAACCTTAGGTTTTAGTTTAAATAAACCTTTGAGCCTTGTCGTAATGCAAAACCTTGGCAAAATCAAATATTATTTATAAAATTTAAATTCCTTGTGAATTTAAATAATTTATAAATAATTATTAAAACTCCTTTTTAATTTTTTCAATAAACCATCTTCGGTTTTTATGGACCAATCACTTAATCTGTGCTCCCATTAATATTAAAATATTATGGAACCTTTTTCCCTTCACTTTTGCACTGATGAAGCTTTTTCTTGAATGAATGTGACAAACTTGAATGAATTTATTTATTTATGAATTCTTCGTTAAGAATGATAACTCTATCAGGTGACATCAATGACAACTTTGACTTAGAGGACTCAAAATTTTCAACAATCTCCCCCTTTGTCATTGATGGCAACCCATATCCTTTTATTAAAACCTGACCTTCTTTTTTGCTCCCCTTGGGATTTTGCTCCCCTGGCTCAATGCTCTCTCAAATATAAAGTCTCTCCGCATATCAAATCTCTTCACAACATACACAAATATTTCCCCTTTTGACATCAATGGCAAAGGGTCACATTTGGGGCTTGGGGCTAAGAATGAGCCTCTTAGCTTAGCCTCTCCCCCACCTCCACATGAGGTCGTTAATTCTGGAGTGGGAGTCTCACTCCCAGTTTTCTTGGAAGATACTCAAAATTTTCCTTTGAGATTGAATTAGTGAAAATATCTGCTATATTTTCCTTTGTAGTGACATACTCTAATCTAACCTATTTATATGACACATGTTCTTTCAGAAAAATGATACTTAATAGGAATGTGCTTTTTCTTGGAGTGCATTACTAGACTTTTTGAGATACATATGGCACTAGTATTATCACATAGTATAGGAATGGTCTGATCATGCTTTATATTGAAGTCTTCTAAAGTTATTTTCATCCATAAAACCTGTGTACAACTGGTTACTGCTACAACATATTCAGCCTCTGTTGTAGATAGTGAAACTGAAACCTACTTCTTACTTAACCAGGAGACTAGAGTTTATCCAAGAAAGAAATCTCATCCACTTGTGCTTTTTCTATCATCAATGTTGTTGGCCCAATCTGCATCTGTATATGCTATGAGTGTGAAACTGTCACTTTTAGGATACCAAATCCCAAAATCCATAGTCCCTTTTAGATACCTAAAAATTATTTTTACTGTTGCCACATGTGTTTCCTTAGGTGCTTCTTGAAACCTTACCACTAATCCCACTGATTGTACTATGCA